>JASANB010006031.1:0-457048 GCA_030248155.1 Sabatieria punctata | reverse complement strand
TTGTTTTCATCGTTGTTGTTCCAATTCTTCCTTGATTTTGAGATAATTTTTCAAGGCTGCTCGAAATGTGTTCACAGTCCACCTTTCGTGTGCTGGCTTGAAACGTGAGAGTTCTGATAAGGTCTCAGTGTTGAATTTGTCCAGTAGCACAGGAACCAGTAGAGCTTGATTGTTGTTTTCTCCCAGTGACTCTAACTGTCGAAGGGTTTGTTCAATTGCGTCAAATGTACTGCGCAAGTCTGTGAGTTTTGCGCTGCTTACTCTGAGGTTTTGCAGTTTGGTGTACAACTGTGCGGTTATAACATCAACATCACCGAAACGGTCAAACAGCAAGTTAATGGCATGTTGGTAATTTTCTGCTGTCACTGCCATACCGCCGATGGCTCGAGCAGCATCGCCTTTCAACACACCTTTTAAAAACACAAACTTTTGGATGTTGGCTATAGGCTGCATATGCACAGAAACGTCAAACATTTGCCACCAAGAGCGAAAGCGCAATGGGTTACCATCAAATTCCGGTAGCGGTGTTTTTGGCAGCTTGATGGTAGGTGGATTGAATGTGGGTAGTTGTGGTTGTGGTAATTGACCCGTGAGAGTAGGTTGTTGTACAACAGTCGGTTGTTGTTGTCTCGTTTCAACGATTTGTTCGGATGTGAATGATTCACCTGTGGTCCTTCGTTGTGGAACCTGTCCTGCAGAAACAGGATCCGCTGTTGTCATCGTTGGTTGCGGCATAGAACGGGCTGTTGGCGGAAAGTTTTGTTGAGGATATTCCTGAGTAGATATCTGGCTTCCGATCCGATTTCCGATCCGATTTGCGGGGGGCCTTACGGCCTGCGATCAGACTCGAGGTCCATTCCGCTACCCCCGTGGTTTCGTCATCTCGGACGTTTCCCTTCTATCACTGCCAGCCACTCTAGCCATGCTGTTGGGCGCCAGGTACTTAAGAAAGTCCCTGGCGCGTTGACGTCATGGTGATGTCGGCTCCCAACGTCCGCTAGGTCCGCCCCTGGTGTGAGAGAGGCCCCCCGGCCTAGTCGGTTTCCGTGGACAACTCCTGACGTCATTGCTCTTTCTCCAAGTTGGCATGCTGTAGGAGCGGCTTTGGTGCTATGGCAGATCCAGTTGGTTCCCATTTTATCTACTCGCTGTAACCAGCTTTCGGTGGCCTGGGTGGAGCTTTATGCCGACGACCAACTCTTTGCAGCAAGAAACTTGCCGCGCCGAGAGGATGAACCACTACAACCGCTAGGGATGCAGGGGCCGCCGTGACTCAGAGGCAGCAAGCTACCCACTGAGCCACCGACGCGGCACTATCTGGCTTTTGGTATCTGGCTTTTGGTTTGGCTGATGGATTTCGTAGCTGTTATGTCATACATGCGATCGATATTTTCTATTATGGATTGAAGTAGAGTCTCTGTGTCATGAGCTCGAAACATCAGTGAGATTAGTCCATTGTCGCCTTCATGAAAGAATTGTTCAAATAGTTCTTCTTCTGTTGTTTTCTGTTCCGCGTCTGTAGTCATATTGATTATGGAGGTCCATTTTTCTGATTGGTCGTCTATGAGAGTTAGAGTTCTTCCAATGCGTTTTATGGTGAGGAAGGCGTCTTGTCTGGTTGTTGATAACTGATGTTCGGCTTCTTCTCTTGTTAGGTGTCTGGTTTGTGGTGTAGTTGTAGGGGCATTGTCGAGAAGCTGGGCCAACCGGGCCCTGGCGGGCCCAAGAATTCGACGAATGTGCCCTGAGGCCGTGGAGGTTCGAGTGGCCGCTGTCGCCATAGTTTGTAGTGGTGGGGTAGAGTTTCGTATATAAATAAGCCCTTTACTATAACAGCAAACCAACAACGGGTGTTGTGCACAAGTAGAAGTAGAAGTAGAAGAATGACTACACAAATCACACAAGCAGTTATATAGGGCATTCATCTATTGTATCTATTGTATCTATTATTACATTTCAATACATGTCTGTCTGGGATATGAATATATGTATTGTTAGCGTATTTACAATGGATGCATCACTATTAGACAGTTACTAAGCACCCTACGCCAAGACAAAATACATTGTATTTGGTCTTCATCCAACTCCTCCAAAACTTCCAAGGTCACTCTCATTGGATGGGCTGGACATTGACCAAGTCGAATGCCATCGATATCTTGGTGTATTGATTGATCGCCGATTGTCGTTTGTTCAGCAAACTCAAAACGTCTGTGTACAGGCTAAGAGGGCTCTAGGAGCGCTTTTCAGACTCTTTAGAGGCGCTTGCCCATTTTATGTTTTGGAGCGTGTCTATTCAGGCGTTATTCTGCCGCAAATCTTGTACGCTATTGAAGTCTGGTTCCCATCTACAAAGAAATGGCGAACAAAGTTGGAAAATGTTCAATACTTCTTTCTCAAACAACATCAAAACAACTATGTTCGCACGTACTCAGAGCTTTTGAATGAGTACAATGCAGCTGCTAAGATCTCTGTTGTTCCTGTGTGGCGTTTGTCTGTGCAACGTTCACTGCAATTGTTCTATCGGTTTTATTATGGTCCGAGATACTGTAGTAGAGATTGTATTCCAGTTGTTCCCGGTAGGAGAAGCCACAGAATGGGCCATGGTCAAGCGGTCGGACTGACTGTACACAGAACGGTAACCACTGCCTCGACCTTCTTCCCCACTGCCTGCAAAATCTGGAACAGACTGCCTGTGGGCACCACCAAGAACTTGGTTACAGCAGCTTTTCTGCCTTTTTATGTAGTGAACCGTTTGCCTGCTTGTTGCAGCTGTTGTCTTACTCCTTCACTACTCATAATATTAAGTATTGTTGTCCTGCATTGTTTTATTAGTATGTTTCCTGACTCCTACCGATTACTGTGCTATGCATGGTGTAGGTGTTTTATCCGGAGTAAAACTTGTAACTTGTAGGATTACAGCTTCTCACGGAATGTTTCTTAATGAAACTTTGGAGGTCCATAACTTGCGGCAGAGTGGCCGTAGCGCAAAAAATATGGTGATATTCTGAATCAGCGGAGAAAACTAAACCAGATAGATACCATGTTATCCCCAGATTTGACAGATAGCTTTATTGTCTGAATACCAGGGCATAAAAGTTACATAAGTAGCTCAGGAGCAGTCAGATTGAAAAACAGATGTCATTTTCGTAATCAGCGGCAAAAACTGCATTACGTAATATAAATTTTTATGGCTCTGTATCCTAGATGCGACTGAATTGAGTCACCTTTCAAACAAGCATGTTATAGCAAGTGCAGCCGTTTTCTTCACAAATCATAAAAATGCCGATATCTTCAAAAGTAGGCAACGTAGAGCAAAAATAAAGTTATTTTCGGAATCAGCAGCAAAAACTACATAAGAAAAACTGCACTGCACCGCAGTTAATGGTCATACTAGCGAATAGTGCCAGTCAAGAAAAAGGGTTGGTCTCAATTTTGGACGCCAATTTCTCCCGATCCAGAGCGAATCTAGCTAAACTGAATGTATTTTCGAACTCAGCACACAAAACTGCATATAGCAGTATGCTAACAACAAAGCTTTGCAGAAAAAAAATTTTTTCGAACACCTTTGAGAGGCCAAGACACCCCCCTCCCCCTAACCGCACACGTTGGGGCGCTCATTTTGTTTGGCCAACTCATGCCTAACTTTCGTTAAAACATTAGCTTGGCAGGGCCTTTGCACAAAAAGTTATAAAGATTTTTCGAAAAAAAACGGAGTGGCATTTTGTGGAAATTTCGCAGTTTTCGGCGAATATCTCGGTAACCAGCTATGATCTGGAAACGGGAGTATCAGAAAATGAAAGGCCATTGGACCAGCTACAAAACCATATGCGAGTCGGGATCCTAGCTTAAGAAACGAATGAAGGGTGATCGTTTGAATGGAGGGTGTCAGAGCTATTAAAATGAGCCCGAAAATTGCTGCCGACCCAACTTTGAGGGGGTGTAGCTCCGGTTCTAGGGGGTTGCTGGTGGCCGGGCATGCACCGTTGGTCTTCGACTGTGCTCTATTTTAATAGACATAAATATCAGCCAGATCCGTGAGATAGCCCTGCTTGCCCCTCTCTCTTCGGCACCAAAGCTGACTTTCTCGCAAAATGCATCTTAAAATAGCGATTTTTAGCGTCCTTATGGAAAAAAACGTGCTAGAAAGGCATTTGCAGGCGTTTTGGAGCTTTTTGAAATTTGGGACCCCCCACCTGAGGAAACCCCCCTCCCCCAGGTCGGCCCGGAGCTGTTACATGTATGGTTACAAGCAAGTTAATTAGAAAATAAATTAACCGGGAAACAGAAGGGCCGGTATCTATACGGTGCCATGGGTCCAGCAGCAGCGGGTCGCTCTCCTCTGTGGCCGTGTAGAGAATAATGGTCATGCGGTGGGAGGTCAATGCGTATTTATCAAGGCCAGCAACCAGAGTTATTTGCCAGCGCTGTGGGTCTTTCGCTGCAATTGCTCCAAGATTTTCAAAACAGGGTAAAATACATTGTTGTACACATTTTTTCGATCGATGCATTTAAACATTTAGCCGTTTTTCATAATTAGCACATACAGTAAGTCAATTGGAAATACTGTTGGAAAGCCTGGAGTTAAAAAAACAGGTTCAGGTTAACCTTTTGCAAATTACCAGGGTTTGAACGTATCGGCAAGTTTCTGGCTTTCCGATAGGTTCACGGTCCAGATTTCCGATAGGTTCGGTCCAGCTTTTCGATACATTCGGACCAGCTTTCAGACAGGGTTGTATATTTTTCCGAAAAAAACCTCGGCCTGTTTTTTTCCAGTTTTTTTCCGGTTTTTTTTCGGTTTTTTTCCTAAATCGCGGAAAAAAACTCCAGCCCAAGTTCTGAGTATCCTAGGCTGGTTTTATGATTCCTAACGCTTTCTAGCGCCTTTCTCAGTCTTGTTAGACCAGAAATACACGTGTTACATTGATATAAATCACGAAACAGGCATGAAACAGTGCCTGAAAGGTTCCATAAATAACGCTATATGCAAATTTTCTTACAGCAGTTTGCATTTTTGTTTTTTCATGCCAAATTTGGTCTTTTTTGTTGTTTTTCTAACAGTTTTGAGTCAGTATGGCCTATTATACATAGCAAAAGTCCATTTTTTAAACGAAAAATGACGTAAATTAGCTATTTTTAGCTTGAGTTTTTTTCCGCGATTTATGTTTTTTTCCGACCCTTAGGAAAAAAACCGGTTTTTTTTTTGGGAAAAAAACAGTTTTTTTCCGGTGTTTTTTTCCCACCTCACATCCCTGCTTTCAGATAGGTTTGGTCCAGATTTCCGATACGTTTGGTCCAGGTTGCCGATACGTTTGGTCCAGATTTCCGATAGGCTGTTTTTGGATGGTTTTGGTTTAGTGCGGTAAACTGGTATACTGTAAGCAAAAAAATGGAAAGGGTAATATAATGTTGCGTTGATTTTTATGGCCAGACCGGTTAGTTACATGTTAGATAGCTTAGTGCAACGTTCCATACATAATTTTTAAGTGAAATCATAAAATTCTGATAATTCACATCACTGTAGTAATTTGGTGTTTTTTAAATTTTATTGGATTTTTTTGCAAGCAATATCCGGCAAAAAAGTGATGCTCAGAAAATTGTGTTTATCTACTGTAATCTAGCTAAAAATTGATTTTTTGTAGGAAATGGAGAGTCATGTCCATGTTCAGACGAATTTCGTCCTGGGAAAAGGTGAACAGACAAGGCCTTCGCTTTTCTCTTCTCTTTGATGCTTGTAGACATAACTGATGGATGGAACGATCGCAGTAATACATCGCAAGAAATTAAAAGATGTTGATTGTTGGCTACAGTTCGTTAATCCGGTTATTCGCCTTCTGGACAAGGTTAGTAGTAAGGCCCGGCTCACTGGGGGGGAGTGACGTCATTGCTCCTCCCAATGATCTTAAGACAGCGTCTTAAGATGCCGCCTTACTAAGTCACTGCCCCTCAGAATTTGGGCTTGATTTTGGCGGGAAATTCAAATTGCCCCCTTCAGAATTTGGGGCTTGATTTTGGCGGGAAATCAAAACTTTTGCTCAGGTGGGGTTCGATCAATCTACTTTCTGCTTTAAAGTCGCACGCTCTGCCAACTGAGCCACACTACCAGTTGGAGATAAATGTCTAAACAGTCTAGATATGTGTTGATGTTTGCACCCCCAGTTTCGACACAAAGTTTTGGTTGGGAAATTTGCCCCTCCAGCTCTGACACAAAGTTTTGGTTGGAAAGTTTGCACCCCCAGCTGTGACACAGAGTTTTTGTTGGAAAGTTTGCACCCCCAGCTCTGACACAAAGTTTTGGCACGAAAATTGCTCCTCCAGATTTTAACACTGCTATTGCTCCAGATTTCAACACTGCCCCCACTCAGAATTTGGGTTTGTTTTTGGTGGCAAAATTGCCCCTCAGAATTTTGTTTTTGGTTGGAAAATTTGGTGGTTGAGAATTTGGTTGAGCGTTTTTGGTTGCGAAATTTGATTGGGAAATTTTTTTGTTACAAAATCTGGGGTGGTTTCAGAAATTTGGTGTTTGTTTTGAAATTTCTGGCTGCAAAATCTGATTTGGGTTTTTTGTTGTGAAACTTGGTTGGAAAATTTGGTGGTTGAGAATTTGGTTGAGCGTTTTTGGTTGCGAAATTTGATTGGGAAATTTGCTGGTTGAGAATTTGGTGTAGTAAAGCAGTACTTAACAATCGTATATGGTACCGGTACCTTACATGGTACCACCACATGGCCCCGAAGGTGGGGGTACCATATATGGTACTGGTACCATATATGGTGATGGTACCAAATATGGTGCCGCCGGTACCATATATGGTACCACTAACTAAGGTACCGGTACCATATGGTACCGGTGTCCGGTACCTTATATGGTGTCGGTACCATAAACGGCGTTAAGTGCCTGACTGTATTAAGAAAAATAAAATAGGCCAAGACAAGCGGTGTTTTTATGGCGAACAAACACTGTATTTATTTACGTTTTGGAGGCTTATCTGAGCTGAGTGGGAACCACCATCCAGTGAGAGTGCAGCGTGGTACAGCTGAGAACTCATACAAGTTTCTATCAGGTGGAATCGTTGTTCCGTTGAATTGGAACTCCCAATAGTCGTATGGCTTTTCTAACTCCAACCGAGCCTGCAATTCTTTGTCTAAAGTACATGTAGCAGCTATCCACACTCACCCAATCAGGAGCCCATCGCTCGTTCGCTGGATCTGAAGTAAGAATTTTTAAAGTAATCTGTACTATATTGTGGCCTGTCAGAAGCCTGGTAATTGTCCATAGTTTTCATGAACATCAAGTGACTACCATAAGACGCGACCGCAAATTACCGAAAGTTGCCGAAAATTTCGTACTAACAGTACCATCACACGCTTTAATTACCGATTTAGGTTCTAGGCTCAGGATTAGAATTGGGATCTAGTTTTAAGCATTAGTTTATGATCTACATAGTTTAGCCTCAGACCTATGGTTAGGAACCTATTAACAGATCCATGTTCAGTCAGACTTGCCAATAGTAGACAAAAGTCAATTTCTAGGCTGACAGTACTGTAGGTTCGGCAAATTGGAAACTACTGAGTGTGATCATGTTAGGGATAAAGTTAGAGAAAGATCTTGTCTGTGCTTCTCTTCCTGCTGTTGTTTGTTCGGCTCATTGAAACTGAGATGCAATGTATAGTTTTGATTTATTAGTCTGTGGCAGAGTAAAACTCTGTTGTGGCGCAAGTCGGACCTAAGGCGACAGTGCCGACAAAGTACCAGCAGATTAACTGGTGATGCCTTCGTTCGAACTAACGCAGGGACAGTTGTTCGCCAACGAAACGCAAATCAACTTCCCAGAAATGGAATTTGTGCTACTTGGAGGCGGACTACCTCACCTCAGAAGAGGAAGAATTCGTTTCTGCTTTTGGGAGCACATTATTGCGAATTTTCATCTCAGAAGAAAAATTCGGTTCTGCTTTTTGGAGCAGAATAGCGAATTTTCGCATTCATTCTGTATTCTGGATGGTGCAGATTCGTCACTACACCTGCCAACACAGTATTTTGGGTAAAACCTAACTACCCACAGAGGGAAGAAACACTGCAGACATGGCCATGCCTCAACTCAAGCAGCAGGAGAAGCTAACGTTGCCACTCAATCAACGCATTGCCGCACATGTTTGACGCCGATGGTGGATGTGTCAGCATTCACACAACTTGTGAGCACCAAAGACAGAGCCGAGAAAGCTGTTGCCATTCTTGCTGCGTTATGCCAGACAGGAGCTCGTGATTGCAAATGTCAGGACAAGGAGCTCACGCCTCTATTCAGCAACACTGCCGCCAGCTATTCCTGTGCTAGCCAGGAGAAGGAACACTGCAAACGGGCCTGCAACGTGCCAAGAAGTGAATGCAAAGACCAGTTAGGGAGTGCAGATGGAAGAACCGATGGCAAGGAACTCTCTCCTCTCAGATGGCACCGGTTTATACAACACCGGTTTTCTGCGGCCTGTCAGGAAGTCAAGGCTCAGCCGGTTCCTGAGGTGCGCCGTTTTCAGCATCGATTTTGCAGAAAGGGAGTGCCACCCAGTTGAATACCAGTTGCCACAGCATCCTGGGTATGATGGATCTTTTGCCATCCCTGCCAGAGGTGGAAGTGCCGATGACCCACTGAAGCAAGGTAGATGCAGAATCCCTAAGAGCTCCTGACATGTACTGCACAAATGTGAGCAAGCTGGAGGTCGGACCACAATTCAGCAGTGTTGCAAAGTCAAAGGTCGATGGCCAGATCGCAGACACGGTCGAATCTCTCTGGCGCATCCCTCAAGCAAGGAAGGAAGCCACCGAAACACTGATCCTGATGGAGTCGTATCCCTTCAGTGTGAATGCCAAGAAGTTGCAGCAGGTTGGAGCAGATTAATTTACAACCAGTTTTTTTACAGATTTTGATGCGTATTGCTGGGTTTGGAGTGCCGCCATTCTGGTGTGCGAGCTCATAAATCGATTTCGTGTCCCTTACTAGCAGAAGCTACTCCATTTGGAGTAGTATCCCACATTGAATCATGCGTTGTGTGCGGCTGTTTTTATCATAAATGTGATTGGAAAATAAAAGTGCAAAAAAGTGATTGGTCACTCACGCTTTTTTGTCAGACAATGCACAGTGCTGCATACAAAGCGTGATTGGCCAGTCACGTCTTTTTGAAATTTTCAGTGATATTAAAAGCACATTTTGCGTGATTACCATTTTTTAGGCGCGCATTGCATGTCCCTATGGCCAGGCACGCAAAAAATTTCTGCCATGGTTGGATAGCCAATCACATTCTCTGTCTAACTCTCTACTACTGGTCGCTCTAACTTCAGGCACGCCAAAACTGTGCTTGACTCTGAAAGATACTTCTCACAAGTAAAACGTTCGGTTTGGTTCACTCATATCGGTTGCTGTTACCGACTTAACAGTACCACGAAAGATCTAATAGGCAAACTTTGCTTGAATATGAATAGTTGGCATGGTGAAAATATGAGCCGGATCGGTTCAAGTACACTATTCCATGGGTTCAAAATGTTTAAAATGTCCAAAATCACGTTTTCGGCCGTAAATACCGCAAGCCTTATAGGAAAGCAAAAATACCGCAGTGGTGGTGTTTTCTACTGAAGACCCATCGATTCATCACATACAAAGTATAGGACAGAAAATTTCATGTTCCGCCCTTATAAGGGAACCCGCATGGTTTTTATAAAAAATGGCTCTTTACTTGGCAGGGCTTTTTAGTACATAAAAGATGGCCAGCAGCTGGATCTGATGTCGCTGTTTGTTTGTAGAGCAGTTTTCTTAGCACTGATTGATTTACAACAAGTACTACATGATATGCCTCTTGTTACGGGCTCAGTATATCAAAGAAATGCAGGTATTCATCCCAAGTTAGCTTAAAAGCGTCTTGGCAGGGATTTTACACAAAAAACAACAGCGATTTTTTAAAAAATGGAGTGGCATTTTTCGGAAATTTCGTTGTTTTTGGTGAATATCTCGCTAACCAGCCTAGAAACGAGAGTACTGGAATACGAAAGGCCATCGGAACGGCTACAAAACCATATGCGAGTTGGGATCCTACATAGCCTAAGAAACGAATGAAGGATGATCGTTTAAATGAAGACTGTGGAAAATGACACCAAAAATCCCTGCCGACCGAACTTTGAGAGGGCGTGTGTAGTGTAGTTCCGGGTCCAGGTGTTGCTGGTGGCGAGGGATGCACTGTTTGTCTTCGATTTACTGTAGCTCTATTTTAACTTATTTTTATGAGTCAGACCCGTCTGATCACCCGACTTGCCGACTTGCCATCTCTAACTACCGGAGTTTTCCACCTATAAGACCGGGTCTTATACATACATGTCGTTGGGGGGGGGGGGGTAAAGGGGGGGCCGGCCCCCCCAAGCCCGATTTTTCGGCAAAAATCCCCCCCCAGCGGATTTTTGGGGGGACCTGAAAACCCACTTTTGGATTCCAAAGTAAAGAAAATTTTAGCCCAGACAATACATTCTGCAGCACAAAATTGGGTTTTCGGCTGCCATACAACCCAAAACAGGGTTTTGTAAGGGTCGGAAATCCTAAATAGGGTTTTTAGACTGCTTACAAACCCTGATTAGGGTTTTCAGGTTACTTTCAAACCCTGATTAGGGTTTTTAGACTGCTTAGAAACCCTAAACAGGGTTTTCAGGTTACTTTTAAACCCTGATTGGGGTTTTTAGGCTACTTTGAAACCCTAAACAGGGTTTTCAGGTTACTTTGAAACCCTAATTAGGGTTTTTAGGTTACTTTCAAACCTGATTAGGGTTTTCAGGTTACTTTCAAAGCCTGATTAGGGTTTTTAGGTTACTTTGAAACTCTAAACAGGGTTTTAGCACTGGCTAGAAAGCCTAGAAAGGGTTTTTAGGTTGATTAGAAACCCTAAACAGGGTTTAAGAACTGCATTCAAATCACTAAATAGGGTTTTTTAGTAATCTTATAAGTCAAAACAGGGTTTTGCGCTGCCTCAGAATTGAAATTAGGGTTCTGTGAACTATTTTTAGTCAATATATCGCATTTCAATCAGTATTTTATCGCTGAAACTCATATTCAATACATATTTTGAGCGCAAGACAGCTTTTTATTACATTCGTTGCTTCAATATTCGGTTTTTAAGGCATTTTTTTCAACCGGAACAGGGTTTTTAAGGCATTTTTAATGCAAAAACAGGGTTTTAAAGGCTTTTTTCGGTCCAAATAGGGTTTTGAAGCCATTTTTCGCCCCAGAATCCCTAAAAAAGGTCGACAAAACCCACTTTTTACCCCAAAAAAAGGTCGACAAAACCCACCTTTGGACCCCAAAAAAAGGTCGCAAAACCCACTTTGGACTTGGTCCCAAAACCCTATTTGGGATTTCAAAAAGGTCCCCCCCACGGAAAAACCCAGCGACATGTATGGTCTTATAACCGGAAAATGCCTAAAGTTGGGGTCACATTTTTGCACCAGTTATAAGACACGGGTCTTGTAGGTGGAAAATCTATATTTTACAATTAAAACTCGATGTTCTGCATGAAAAGCATGAAATACACTGGTTTTGATCTTCGCAACAACTGACTGTACGTTTAAGTCTGAATAGCTCAGTTTAAACAAGTTTTGAAAACTTAGGCAACTTAGAAGCTTTAATATGCTTACAGCAGCTATCTAAACCTATCAAATCAAACATTTTGTCAAGATTACGCACGTTTTGGAACGATTCTTGAACAAACTGAGTACAAAAACTCCATATTAATTGGTAATCTTGTAGAAAATATGCACGAAAACACACCATTCTGAGCTTAGACCCGGGTCTTATAACTGGAAACTGCCCCCTGACAGACCCTGCTTTCTGACCACCTGCTATAAGACCCGGGTCATAAATCGGAGGGGGTTTTATAGGTGGAAAACTCCGATCAGCTGCCTTTCTCGCAAAATGAATCATAAACGCTTGGAACAGCTATTTCTAGCATTAATACTGAAAACGCATTTCTAGCCGTTATGGAGCATTTCAAGGTTTTTGAACCCGCTCCCTGAGCGAAGCCCGCAGGACCTCAGGGCGGCCGGGACTCTATGTACATACCTACCTGTTTCTTTCACAGAAAGTGCAATAGATAACACCGGCAGCTTGTAATGGCTTGTAGAGAAATTCCTCTGAACAGCAGTCCACCGAGAAATGTGTAAAGTGATTTTTGGTGTTAGTTTTGGCTCGGCCATCCGTATAGACAATGACATGTTGCCCCAAATGCCGTGAATGAAGCACAGAAAACCACTACATGGTCGGAGGGCACGTCTTCCATAGGTAAACGACCACGGCATGTCTAAACAAAGATTCTACTTTTTTATGCTCAAAGAAATAGGTATGGGCAACCATTTTTAATCATTCGTGCTACAACAACAGAAATACGCTAAAAGGGCCGATAGCATGACCGCATATGACAATTCAGGCAAAAAACCGCATTACTGTTTCTCAGTAAGTTAATAACAAATAGCAAGTTAATTTATTTTTGGGCGAAATCGGGTAGCAAATAGCAAATTCCTAGCAAGTTAATTTTGGGCAAAGCGCCGCTTAGCAAATAAATAGCTAGTTTATTTTGGATTGAGGGAGTGAGAAATTTGCTAGGAATTTGCTAGCAATTTACTAGGAATTTACTAGGCTCAGATAGCGATCGACCGGAATTCCGGTTCCGGTTCCGGCCGGAACTGGCGGTTCCGGTTCCGGTGAAAAAGAGTACCGGAACCGGAACTTTTTCATTCACTATTTTCGATGGATATTCAGTTACATCAAGTATTATTGCGTCTGTTTAATAAAGTGCGCAGCTCAGTCGGGGCAGTAGAATTTGCATGAATGGAGGAAAGGGCTGCATACTCGCCTTGTTGCTCGATTTTTTATTTATTTTTGCGTGATCCTCTTCTTTCTTCTTTGGTGTATGTGTGTTTTGAGTGTTTCTGTTCAAGTCAAGTCATTCAATTAGATTCAAGTCAGTTTGAATGGCAAGCAAAACTGCGCTGGTGTGGCGACATTTTTTGGTCAATGAGAAGGATGAATCGAAAGCAGTTGGTGGCTGACTATTTGGGGGAGCCACTCATAGATGCTCTGCAGAACCCTCTTGAGTACTGGTGCACAAAGCAAAACGGTTCTTGGAAGAAACTGGCTGAGGTTAGCTGTGACTTCATTATGATTGGTAAGATTTTAATAAGTTAGCACTAAACAGCACATTTCAGCTGGCCCGCAAATACTTGAGCGCTCCTATCAGAACGGTTGCCAGCGAAAGAACCTTTAAGGCAGCTAAAAACATCTCCGAAGGTGACAGATCAAAGCTGAAACCTGAAAATGTTGAAAAGCTTCTCTTTCTGAAGTACAATTTGCGTGCTCTTGACTACTGTTATTGAAAAGTCTGTATTCTGTTGTTGATTTGAACTTCTGCTGATGTTTATAACAGGAATTTGTACACGACATGCCTATAAATACGTTTCTATAAATTTTGGACCAAATATTGAAAAAGTTCCGGTTCCGGTTCCGGTTCCGGCCGGAACTGGGTGGTTCCGGTTCCGGTTCCGGTGAAAATTTTGGTTCCGGTCCATCGCTAGGCTCAGACCAGGGGGGTCCGACCGGAGCAAATCTAAAAATATGATGGGCGCCATCAAGCTCAGCGCATGTCACTGACGGTGTGCCTTAACCGATCCGGGCGTGTTACATACCGTTCGATAGGCCGTTGCGTTGGCTTTCAAATGAGCTACAAAGCGCCGTCATGCAATCATGTTTGCACGCGAAATTCAAATTTTAGTGACTCTGCTCTGTTCTTTGATTTTCTACCTAAACGGGAAACGTTGTCATTTTTGCAGTTTTGACCGTAGGCCAATGCGCCAACCGCCAAACGACGCAGCGTGAGTAGATCTACAGTTTCCATGCATCGCCATCGTTCTATGCCTTCCGGCGCCAACACTAGATGTCTGAGAGTGAAGCGGTCGAATTTGGCCGTTTTTGCCACTGATTCCTGAGTAGTTTTCAGGCCATAGTTCACTTCGCGGTTGACAGATTTAGCTGGTTCATGCACGAAAACGCTTCTAATTGAACGCAGAAGGCTAATAACACAGTCTGGGCGCTCGGCAATGCAAGCAATCCACTCCACTGTAGGACCTCCAGTATGAGCATTGCCCGATTATCGGGAAAAGGTATGTCAGAAAGAAGATCGATTTTCTCGATAACGAAGAACAAATTTGCATATCTGCTGAGTACGATTTTTAGAGCGCATCAAGAGCCTTCATTTGGTGTATTACATGTCTTTGTAGCATATCGGAAATATGGTGTTCATTTGCGATTTTTCTTTTTTGTATGATATGAGAGCTGCATTTTTGACAGTTTTTGTTCTGTTTCTTGGTGGATAGCTTATTTGGTTTGATCCAGACGTTTTATAGTTATAGTGCAAAATCATCCGAAATTCATGGCAAATCTGCTTTTTTAATCAACTATGTAAATGCATCAATACTACCGTAGGCCTAGTTGGAACGCCAGAAACGTTACAGCAACTGAGCCGCAATCATCTGGCAGGTTTATTGAGCTGCAACTTGGTTTGTTTAGTCTCCTCTTGCTGCTGTTACAGACCAAATTATAAAAACACCTGCATGCAAAACCATGGAAAAGGAAAACAAGCGCAAAAATACATTCGTTCACCAATTTTGCTGACAACATCAGCACATACATGGGCCGGGGTAAGGGGGATATACCCCACCCTTCGCCAGCCGATGCCCCCTCGGCCGGTCATACCCCCCTCGCCCACCCCCCTCTCCCAGAGGAAGAAAATTTTCGCTTATTTAAGGAAAAATAGGCGTTTTTTGGACTTTTTTAGGGGACCCCCCCCGAGGTCTCCAGACCCCCCTCCGGATTTTTCCGGCAGATGTATGCATCAGCAGTCAACACTTTGGCCGTGTCATCAACATGAGATTTGAGCTGTGCAAGAACTTTGCATTTGGCAGTCCTCTCTTTTGCTCCATTACAGAGCGTGGCTACCACAGCTTCCTGCATTCCATCCATGTACTGTCAGTAATTAGTTTTCCTCCAGGCACATTGGCTGAACTGGTGCAGCTGAGTAATCAACTCACTGGCAAAATATGGGTCAGTAAAGCACCACCCATTTTTAAAACAAAGGCCCATGGCTTCCATACATACATGTAACAGCTCCGGGCCGACCTGGGGGAGGGGGGTAGGGGGGTTTTCCTCAGGTGGGGGGTCGAGGGGGGGGGGGGTTTCGCCCAGGTGGGGGGTCCCAAATTTCAAAAAGCTCCAAAACGCCTAGAAATGCGTTTTTAGCACGTATTTTTCAGTAAGGACGCTAAAAATCGCTATTTTAAGCTGCCAAATAGCGTTTTAAAGCTAAAAATAAGCAAAAAATGACAAAAAGAGCTTCCAAAAACACCGATTTTTCTTAAATATCAGCAGTGGAAACGCCAAATTCGGTTTCCAAAGGCTTTTCAAGAGAATTTTAGGCTAAAAATTAGTGATTTCTGACCCAGTTTGTTAATACTGGAGCCACTACCACCACTTGTATTTTTTTGT
This sequence comes from Sabatieria punctata, assembly GCA_030248155.1. Lineage (NCBI taxonomy): Eukaryota > Metazoa > Nematoda > Chromadorea > Araeolaimida > Comesomatidae > Sabatieria > Sabatieria punctata. The sequence continues at coordinate 441,494 of JASANB010006031.1, read as the reverse complement.
CGGGGGGAGGGGTCCCTTAACCTGTCTCGGGGGGGGTGAGGGGGGTGGTTTGGCCTTTCCAGCAGGGGGGGTAACCCCCCAAACCCCCCCTAGTACATGTATGCTTCCATACATGAAAGAGATCATCCACCGAAGGGGAGGGCGGTTGGGGTCTGGTGCCGGCTCTTGGGTCTCTCTGGGAGGGTCTTGCCCATATTCCATTGCAGGGGAGTGGGTGGATACAAAAAAGCTGAAATATCGCAATTTTGAGCTTATAAATCGTTAAAAATCGCTAATTTCGGATCAAATACAATTACAACTGCTGCTATACAGGCGATTATGGTGTCTGATATTCTAAAGATTATAAAAAATTGCTCGATAAATTTCTTGGCAGAAAAATCGGAGGGGTTAGAAAAACGGCTCAGGGGAGAGGAGGGCGTCTCTGAGTGGAGGGCTGGCCTAGGTCGGGTGGGGCAGACCCCTCAGACGCCCTGTTACATGAATGATGGCTTCTGTAGAGATGGAACAAAAATTACATTATACCTTGGGGGCCGTCCATAAACGACGTCGTTCCAAATTCCCGATTTTTCGGACCCCCTCCCCCCAAAATCGCCTTGCGTCGTTTCTGGGGACCCCCTCCCCCCTAGGCGACGTCGTTTTCCGTTTACCCCCCCCCCCTGTTTGTATGTTTACCCCCCGTTTACATGCAGTACTGTCATTTTTTCTTGTTGCCATACTGTACAATGGATTGAATGGATCCATTCAGCCACTCTTGGAAGCTTTTCCGAATGTAGAAATATTTGACAGAATGTCCATAAATCGAAAATAATACATTCAAAGTTCCCTAAAATTCCGAAAAAAATGACGTCGTTTTTTGCTACCCGCTCCCCCTCCTGGTGCGTCGTCTATCGTCGCATTTCAGCCGACCCCTCCTCCCCCCTCTGGAATGACGTCGTTTATGGACAGCCCCTTGGCGCCTTTGTCCTAATTTTAAGGAACATTTAACAGATAGAGGCGATTTCTGCTCATAACAGCAGCAAGAGGAGACTAAACAAACCGAGTTGCAGCTCAATAAACCTGCCAGATGATTGCGGTTCAGTTGCTGTAACGTTTCTGTCGTTCCAACTAGGCTTACGGTAGTATTGATGCATAGTTGATTAAAAAGGCAGATTTGTCATGAATTTCGGATGATTTTGTACTATCTATAAAACGTGTGGACCAAACCAAATAAGCTATCCACCAAGAAACAGACCAAAAACTGTCAAAAATGCAGCTCTCATATCGTACAAAAAAGAAAAATCGCAAATGAACACCATATTTCCGATATGCTACAAAGACATGTAATACACGGAATGAAAGCTCTTGATGCGCTCTAAAAATTGTACTCAGCAGATATGCAAATTTGTTTTTCGTTATCGAGAAAATCGATCTTCTTTCTGACATACTTTTTCCCGATAATCGGGTAATGCTGATACTGGAGGTCCTACAGTGGAGTGGACTGCTTGCATTGCCGAGCGTCCAGACTGTGTTATTAGCCTTCTGCGTTCAATTAGAAGCGTTTTCGTGCATGAACCAGCTAAATCTGTCAACCGGGAAGTGAACTATGGCCTGAAAACTACTCAGGAATCAGTGGCAAAAACGGCCAAATTCGACCGCTTCACTCTCAGACATCTAGTGTTGGCGCCGGAAGGCATAGAACGATGGCGATGCATGGAAACTGTAGATCTACTCACGCTGCGTCGTTTGGCGGTTGGCGCATTGGCCTACGGTCAAAACTGCAAAAATGACAACGTTTCCCGTTTAGGTAGAAAATCAAAGAACAGAGCAGAGTCACTAAAATTTGAATTTCGCGTGCAAACATGATTGCATGACGGCGCTTTGTAGCTCATTTGAAAGCCAACGCAACGGCCTATTGAACGGTATGTAACACGCCCGGATCGGTTAAGGCACACCGTCGGTGACGTGCGCTGAGCTTGATGGCGCCCATCATATTTTGAGATTTGCTCTGGTCGGACACCCCCTGGCTCAGGTGTATTCATCCATTATCACCATCTTTCCCCGCTTGGCCTGGGACCTGATGTACTGCCAGGATATTCTTTATACCCAAGGTTGGTTACGCTACGCATATAGCTAAAGTAGGGCTAAGCCAAGTATGGACAAAAGTCAGTCTCTAGGCTGACAGTAGATCCGATCCGATCCGGTCTGGCAGGGGGCCGTACGATGTACAGCCCTACGATCAGACCTGCACGGTCCTTTTCGTTACCCCTGATATCGTCGACTCGGACGTTCGCCCTTCTTTCACTGCCAAGCCACTCAAGCCATGCTGTTGGGCGTCAGGTAAAGAGAGTGCCTGGTGTGGTGACGTCATGGTGCCGACAGCTCCCAACGGCCGCCCGGCCGCAGGCACTAAACCGGTATTGGCCTTATTGCTGGTCTTTCAGACGGCTCCTGACGTCGTTGATCTTCCCTCCAACGCGGCATGCTTTTTGGAGCGGCTTTCGGTGCAACGGCAGATCCAGTTGGTTCCCATTTTACCTACTCGCTGTAACCAGTTTTCGGTGGCCTGGGTGGAGCTTTATGCCGACGACGAACTCTTTGCGGCAAGAAACTTGCCCTGCCGAGTGGATAAGCGCACGACGTTGCGCACAGTGGCCATGTGGCCTAAACCACTACACCAACTGTGCCAGCTGACAGTAGATTCCGCAAATAGAAAACTACTGATTGTGTTCAAGTAAGGGATAAAGTTAGAGAAAATTATTCCCTGTGCTTCTCTTCCTGATGTTGCTTGTTCAGCTCATTGAAACTGAGATACAGTTTTGATTTTAAACGGTACCGGAGTTTTCCACTTATATGACAAATAGGAAAATGCCCAAATGGGTAACTTTTCATGCCGTTTTGAAAACCATGGTCTTATAATAACTATGGTGGTCTTATAATCCGAAAATTTCGAAGGCATAATTTGGTTGAGCGCAAAATTTGTAGCAAATTCTAGCAAATTGATAGCAAATTGACAGCAAATTTCTAGCAAATAACAAGTTAATAACAAATTTAAATTGAAATTGTGGTGTCTAGCAAGTAAATAGCTGGTAAATAAAATTTCCGACACTTGCAAGCAAGTTATTAGCAAGTTAATTAGAAAATAAATTAACTGGAAAACAGTAAACCGCGTTCGTTTCATTAAAAATTAGAAAAATGCGATTTAATAACAGCCGTCTGCGAAGGACTTTTCTATGGCGCACTTGGTACCATTTTTAATTATGGGCATAGATTTGAATAACTCGCGCTTCAAGAAAAAGTTTACGCTAAAACAGCGATAGCATGACCATATGCGATAAATTACGCAAAAAACCGCACTTGATTTCATGAAGAATTAGAGAAATTCGGGTTTAAAACAGTTTTTGTGTGAGCCGCGCAGTTTAGTAATTAGCATTTGGATGCACGTTTGAACTGGGACTGATTTTCGGTGGCGCGATTTACAAAGATGCAACCCACTTGATTGTTTAAAATCTACTAGAAGGCCGTGAATATCCGTAACACAGCTAAATTAATGCGAAAAGTATGATTGCAAGCGTTGCACAAAATAAAATTCTGAAATGGCAAAAAATGTGGGTTACAGAAACTTCAACACAATTTGTGGGGTTAACGACAAACAGCAGAGAGCCAATTCTTGTATCATTCGAAAGCCTGAAGTCTAACTGTACTCAGAACCAATTGAAACCGTTTCGCCGAATTTGTCGTTTTTCACTACAATCAGGAACACGAAAAAGTCCACGAAAAAGCCGATTTTCAGTAGTTAAGAAAGAATCCAATTTGTGGGGACCGCGTCAAACTGCGCCAAGAAAAAGAATGGTGCTATATAGGTAACAAGTTACGCTGATTTCAAATCCGATTGAAACCAATTTGAATCAACTCTCCTTTCAACAGAAAATGGACGTTGAAAAACGACGAATTCAGTTTTTGGTGAGAAAAATGCCCTTCTATGACTGAATTATGCTTCAAAATGCATCTTATTCGATAGTTCATACTGTATTTCATATAAATACATCACTTCCTACCATCAATAACCGAACACAAAAAAGAATTTGCGCTTGAAGTTGCGAAAACCGTTTTCGGACCATATTTTGGCGGTGTTTTTGTATTTTCTAAACGGCGCAGCTGGACGTAGCTTGCCCATCCCTAAAAGAAATACTAAATGTAGGACCGGCAACAGCGGCCGATTTGGCGCCGCGCCGCGTGACTAATTTTCTTTGCGCGTTTTCAACACATTGGTGCCGTGGGTGTCAAAATCATCTTTTTTAAAAAATGCAGCTGGAAAAGCGCGTTCTTTTTTGATGGTTATTTGTTTTGATTATTTTAACATAACTATTCACCGAAATTGGCTTAATATACGGTAAACTGCAGCAGTTGTTTTTGGCTAATATATGCGAAAAAACAGCGATAGTGTGAAAACACTTTATGATCTCAAAAGGTGCGCCCGACGGTATTGAAGTGGCATTGATCATCTTTCGGTTGTGCCATTTTTTTGGCATCGATGCAGCCAAAGATCCCGGAAAGCTGACAGAGAAAAGTGTAAAAATTTTGCGACCGGGACATGTTTGACCTCAATTTTCTCACGCTCTCCGGGTCTGAGCAAACAATGCTTCACACCAAACGGTAGGTACCGGAGATTTCCACTTACTATCCCACCCCACTTAATATCCCACTGGGATATTACATGGACCATTCTTCCGCTTTATATCCCATGGGATATTACTTGGCGGCAATGTTTATGTCAAATTTGTAATGATTTTCTTCACACATGCATACTATACTGTATCTATGATAAAACATTGTTACGGTTAAAATCCCATGCTGTTTCCAGTTAATATCCCATGGCTTTATCCAGTTAATATCCCATGGCTTTGTCCAGTTAATATCCCATGGCTTTGTCCAGTTAATATCCCTGGGATATTAACTGGCGACAATGTTTTCACTGAGAAACGTGATTTTCCGTGTTATATCCCCTGGGATACTAAGTGGAAAACTCCGGTAATTGATAGTGCAACATTTTTCTGAAATAAATAAAAACGGGTTTGGGGGTTCCAGACGAGCTTGAGGGGCGCAAAGGTGGCGAAAATTTTTTTTCTGAAAACGAAAATTTGACAAAAGTTTCTTAAAGCAGTCTAAAAGTACTCTAAACCCCCCAGTTTTAGGTCGGAATTCCGAGTATGAAGGCTATATCTCAGAACAGGAGCGTCAGATCCACTAATCCTTTGCAGCTGAAAGATAACTCATAAGTATGTATTAGTGTGCCAACTTACAGCTCTCCAGCTCAAAGTTTCAATTTTGGGTCTGAATACTGAAACTCGATGCGGCCAGAGAACGACTCTTAATTCATTAACTTTCTTATGACTATACGACTCCGGAACGTGCCCTATAGTGATGCATACCCCTAGGGTATTTTTATGTTTTCAAAACAGGCCCTCTGGAGCGTGCCTATACCAATGCGTCCATCTAGTGGTATTTTTATTTGGAAAACAGCAGTGTTGTATATTTTTCCGAAAAAAACCTCGGCCTGTTTTTTTCCAGTTTTTTTCCGGTTTTTTTCCGGTTTTTTTCCTAAATCGCGGAAAAAAACTCCAGCCCAAGTTCTGAGTATCCTAGGCTGGTTTTATGATTCCTAACGCTTTCTAGCGCCTTCCTCAGTCTTGTTAGACCAGAAATACACGTGTTACATTGATATAAATCACGAAACAGGCATGAAACAGTGCCTGACAGGTTCCATAAATAACGCTATATGCAAATTTTCTTACAGCAGTTTGCATTTTTGTTTTTTCATGCCAAATTTGGTCTTTTTTGTTGTTTTTCTAACAGTTTTGAGTCAGTATGGCCTATTATACATAGCAAAAGTCCATTTTTTTAACGAAAAATGACGTAAATTAGCTATTTTTAGCTTGAGTTTTTTTCCGCGATTTATGTTTTTTTCCGACCCTTAGGAAAAAAACCGGTTTTTTTCCGGAAAAAAACAGTTTTTTTTCCGGTGTTTTTTTCCCACCTCACATCCCTGGAAAACAGGCCCTCTGGAGCCTGCCTTCATATACATATGTACTGATGCGTCTCTAGGGGTACTTTATATTTGGCAAAACAGGCCCCCCGGGACTTGCCCTATGTTGATGTACAGTCATGTCTCGTTAATCCGGATATTCGCCTTCCGGACAAGATTAGGCCAGGTCCCAATTTTCCCCCATGTCATATGACTCGTTAATCCGGATCCGGATTCGTTAATCCGGACAGAAGATTTTGGGTCCCAACCTCGAAATTTGTATGGTAAAGTGATTCGTTAATCCGGATTTGGTTAATTTGGACAAATTCCATGCGTAGTTTTTCAATTCAGATGTGAATTTTCAAATAAATAATGCTTTTCGTTGAGTCAGAATGTTAATATTTTTGCCTTTTTAGGAGCTATAATCAGCTAAAATATCTTTTGTGTTTTAATTAGGAGGTACAGCTGCGGAATCTGATACGCAACTGACAAAAAGCTGTCATTTAGACCATTGACCTGAAAAACAGAGTTCTAGCTTTGATTCCTTAATCCGGAAATTCGCTAATCCGGACAAAATTGGCCGGTCCCAACTTGTCCGGATTAACGAGACATGACTGTAGTGATCATTAGACTCGCCAGGCGAAGGGCTGTCAAATGATATACAACACGACCATTTTGACGATTTTGAAATTTTGGATAATATATAATCGATATTTATCGATGAAACATGTTAATTTATACAATTTACGTTTCATCATCACAATAAAGAGATCGAACCGCCTACATCGAGGGAATCTATTGGAAGCCCTCTTCGTCTAAATCGTTTATGGTTTTCAACGCGAATTTATTTTAGATGCGGTAGCAAGGTAATTTACGCTTCGACCGGGAGGCAAGCAAAGGCTAACTGAAGCCACGACGATGCCGTCTGGTGAATCATACACGACCACTTTCCCCTTGGTAGGGCGATTGATCTGTTTAACTTAATTGTCTCTGCACGAGAAAGCGTGCTAAAATCCTTCATTTCGTGGGCATAAAAAAATTCAAAATAGCTCGAGACCAATGAGATTTTGTATGACTTCTTGATGTACAGTATTTTGGCATGAAAAGAACGAATTTGAAGTCCGTCTTCGCGAGACACAGAGCCCTTCACGTTCCAGATTGTGAGAAATTTTTGTTCTTTTCTTTCAAACCTTTAGATAGTTAAACATACAATGTACGTAAAAATGCTCGCTGAACTTAGTGGTGCCATTCCTTTTGCCTTAGATGTCGAGAAATGTCTTTTTTCGGCCATCAAACTTTTCAAACAAAAATCTCAATTTTTGTCGCAGGAAACGTCGACTAAATACATTAAAAGATGCGCAATTCTTTTCTCTCTCGAATGATAAAAAGATATAGTATCTAGGGTTAAGGATATATGGACGTATATATAGAAATTTTGTTCCGAGGCTCAAGTAGCCTAGACACCGTTAAAAATTATTCAGCTAAAACAGCCAAGCCATCAGAGGTAGCTTTTTCTTGGACAAACTATTTTGTTTACAGTTTCTTAAGATAAGCTCAGAACAGAAATAAGCTTATTTTCGGAATCAGCAGAAGAAATTGCTTTAACCAAAGGTCGGTTGCTTACTTGCTACCTTCCACTTTTGAATGTATCGAAACTATTTTGCGCTTTTTTATTGTTTTCTTGGCTTGGACATTCCAACCGAATGCTTACCGTCTTTTTCCAAAAGCATTACTGTTGTTGCAGGTTCATGGAAGAAAACAAGAAAAACAAAGATCGCGGTGAACATCTTTGTAGTTTGTGCAGAGAAAGATGGTATACTGATTACTGCGTATATGTAGCAATACTGCTAATTTCGATTTAGACCAAATATATTTTAGCTAACAATGTACGACCTTTACAAATCACCCTTTTTAAGCCAAACCGTTTATAGGCTTTACAGGGTACATGAAAGGATTGTACGATGAAAGCGGTGTTCTATCCCCACAGAACTGTTTATCAATGAGCTGCATTAATTTTTATGGCTCTACTGTATAAATCTGTGCTTGTAAAACTGGCATTTATCTACACAAAGCAGCAGTTGCATCAGTCATTTGTTCAGGCCGCTCCACGGTAGCATTCAATTCAAACAACACAGTACTCTCATATGTATTGTCTGATTTCAGAAACCTATGCAATTAGAGATCTGTCACTGTGGCAAAACATATACCAAACTGCACCATCGAATAAACCGCGCATTGCTTATTATAGTCCAGCTTGTTTTCCTCTGCTGCCAATCTAGTTTTGCCAAAAAGTTTTCAAAAAACTTAATTGTCATTGTCAACCGAGATCGGGCGGCCATCAGGCAGACATGTATAGTGGGGGGTCGGCGGAATCGGCCGATATGGTGTGCGTTGGACATCCCTATGGCCCCAAAGTAAAACCCTAAAACAGTTCCGCCCAACTCCCTCTGGGTACCCAGCAATGGCCATCCATGGTTCTCTATGATGAAGGCCATTTTCCATAGTAAAACTCCAAAACACCCCCCACGGAAATGACCTTTTCTCTGGGGGGCGAGCAAACTCAGACCCGTGCTATGCAGCGTTCGAAAGCTCACATCATGGGCTTTCAGAATCTGTAATAAAATTTATGGTGATTTTTGTTGTTTCAAAAATAATCGATCCCGAAGTATCCATTAATCACGATTTTATCAGTTTTTAGCAGCCAAATAAAATGGTTTGGCATGAAAATTTGATGAGCATACTAGGTTTTCTGACACGGCAAATTCAATGGCGTGATCCATTTGTGCATAGGACCATGTGATCAATCGATAGCCAGCAATGGCCATCCATGGTTCTCTCTGATGAGGGCCATTTTCCGTAGTAAAACTCCAAAACACCCCTCACGGAAATGAACGTTTCTCTGGGGGGGCGAGCAAACTCAGACCCGTGCTATGCAGCGTTCGAAAGCTCACATCATGGGCTTTCAGAATCTGCAATAAAATTTATGGTGATTTTTGTTGTTTCAAAAATAATCGATCCCGAAATATCGGTTTATCACGATTTTATCAGTTTTCAGCACCTCACTAAATCAGCTAAGAAGGAAAATGGGATTACCAAATTGGGGGTTTTCTGCTACACCGAATTCATTCGCGACATCAATTTACAGCTATGATCACGTGATCAATCGATAATCGATATTTGATTAATTATCGAATTTTTGCTGTGCAAATGATCGAACTACACAGGCTAATAATGTTAGTGGTTTTCTACCATGCCAATTTCAACCATGATATCGTTCTAGAGCTACCAACGCGTTTTAATTCGATAATCAATATCGATTGATTATCGATTTTTGCTGTGCAGATATTCCAACTACACAGGCTAATAATGTTAGTGGTTTTCTTGCATGCCGATTAACCATGATATCGTTCTAGAGCTACCATCGCGTTTAAATTCGATAATCAATATCGATTGTTTATCGATTTTTTGCTGTGCAGATATTCCAACTACACAGGCTAATAATGTTAGTGGTTTTCTAGCATGCCGATTTCAACTATGGTATTGTTCTCGAGCTACCATCGCGTTTTAATTCGATAATCAATATCGATTGATCACATGATCCTATGCACAAATGGATCACGCCATTGAATTTGCCGTGTCAGAAAACCTAGTAGGCTCATCAAATTTTCATGCCAAACCATTTTATTTGGCTGCTGAAAACTGATAAAATCGTGATAAATCGATACTTCGGGATCGATTATTTTTGAAACAACAAAATCACCATAAATTTTATTACAGATTCTGAAAGCCCATGATGTGAGCTTTCGAACGCTGCATAGCACGGGTCTGAGTTTGCTCGCCCCCCAGAGAAACGTTCATTTCCGTGAGGGGTGTTTTGGAGTTTTACTACGGAAAATGGCCCTCATCAGAGAAAACCATGGATGGCCATTGCTGGCTATCGATTGATCACATGGTCCTATGCACAAATGGATCACGCCATTGAATTTGCCGTGTCAGAAAACCTAGTATGCTCATCAAATTTTCATGCCAAACCATTTTATTTGGCTGCTGAAAACTGATAAAATCGTGATTAATGGATATTTCGCGATCGATTATTTTTGAAACAACAAAAAACGCCATAAATTTTATTACAGATTCTGAAAGCCCATGATGTGAGCTTTCGAACGCTGCATAGCACGGGTCTGAGTTTGCTCGCCCCCAGAGAAACGTTCATTTCCGTGAGGGGTGTTTTGGAGTTTTACTACGGAAAATGGCCCTCATCAGAGAGAACCATGGATGGCCATTGCTGGCTATCGATTGATCACATGGTCCTATGCACAAATGGATCACGCCATTGAATTTGCCGTGTCAGAAAACCTAGTATGCTCATCAAATTTTCATGCCAAACCATTTTATTTGGCTGCTGAAAACTGATAAAATCGTGATTACTGGATACTTCGGGAACGATTATTTTTGAATCAACAAAAATCACCATAAATTTCATTACAGATTCTGAAAGCCCATGATGTGAGCTTTCGAACGCTGCATAGCACGGGTCTGAGTTTGCTCGCCACCCAGAGAAAAGGTCATTTCTGTGGGGGGGTGTTTTGGAGTTTTACTATGGAAAATGGCCTTCATCATAGAGAACCATGGATGGCCATTGCTGGGTACCCAGAGGGAGTTGGGCGGAACTGTTTTAGGGTTTTACTTTGGGGCCATAGGGATGTCCAACGCACACCATATCGGCCGATTCCGCCGACCCCCCACTATACAGGTCTGCCCGATCTCGGTTGGCAATGACAATTAATCAAGAGCCAAAAGCGGCGATGATTTTTTTTTAAATTATACAAGTATCTACAGTATTTCTTAGCGGTATTCAGTGGAATGTGTTTAAGAGATTTTTTATTGGATTTCTCAGAAGCAGAAAAGCCTCAGAAAAACGGCAACATACAAGTCTGGTGGCTAGCCACAGAAAGTTGGTAGCGCTTGGCTCTCTAGGCTGATTAATTAAATTAATCAATTATAACTGTAACTTTAAAAAATTTCCCAACACAAAGTAGCCACGGTCGTGGTGCCAAGTGTCAAGTATCACAGGGTCCATACATGTAACAGGTCATCGGCCGAAGCGCGGAGGGGATTGGGCACTAAAAGCTCTCAAAAATCGCTAATTTGGGCTCAAATACAGCTAAAAAAGTGCTGTTTAAAGGGTGATTTTGGCAATTTTTGTGGCTGAAATTTGCTCAAAAGATTATGTCGTACACAAACGTTTTGATGCTACAATCCTGTTTGGCACTTTAGACAGCGTCGCAAGCAAACTGATCCATTTTGGTTGGCTGTTTCTACAGCTACCTTTTGGAGGCTTATATGTGAGCATAACGGTAGCCACCGTCAGTGAGGGTGCAGCGTGGCAGTACAGCTAAAAACGCATACTCAGCGTTTCCCGTTTCTTTCAGCTGAGATGGTTTTGTTGTATTGGAACCGCCAATAGTTATGCGGTTGTCTTAGTTCCTCCAACCGAGCCTTCAATTCTTTGTCTAGAATGGACGTAGGTGTACGTGCAGCAGATCTCAGCCACGCACCCAATCAGTTTGTTCCAATCAAGTTAAATTTACTTTGTCAATGCCTTTCCTTTTATTCGTAACTCTGTTTTGCGCACAACAACTTCAATAGATAACTTGAATTGACTAGAACTAAAAGAGGAATGAACCGAAAAGTAGTGAACGCGAAAAAAAGGCCAGTAGTTTTTGTTGTTTTTAGCTCAGCAAACTAAATGGATACTGTTGTAAGGCCCCTAATATCTTGAAGGTAGCCATGCATTTTACTTTTCTGTTGTCAAAGATCTCAACTTTACGTTTTGGGAGCGGTTTGACATTTATGCAACCTATGTTGTTTTGTTATTGTTGTTTCTTGGTGTTTTGTTTAGTGTAGTGGTGATGGTGACTGATTTTTTCAAACAGTTGAGTGAGCTAAAAATCCGCAAATATTCAAATCGATTGTCAATGTAGGTGTTGATTTCTGCTTTCCAACCTGTTAGCAGTAATACGACCCCTCTGTTTGCACTCCGAACACAGTTAAAGCCATTTCATCAGCCGTTCAGTCAGAACCATGTTGAAGATTGGTACATATTTTTGGCGCGATTTCCTGTCAAAGTGTGCAGTGAAGACTCTGTCTTCAGAGTATTGTGGCGAACACCCGGCCGGCCTGATGGCCGATATTTTACTACCAGTGCTGAAAGAAATCAGTGCCGGATATAAAATCATACCGGTAAAAGAAAAGACTCATGGCATATGTAAGAACGGAACTTGGAGCAAGCCAAACAGTCTCTTTTTCAATCTCACTGAAGGAACGCTGGATACGATTGCTGCCTATTTTAGGGTTATAGATTTTTCACGGGAATCACAGTGTCTTGACCTCAGTTATGCTGTTTTTTCTCGTCCTCTACAATTCATTGGCAGGAGACATCAACCAAAAAGTTCGCTTACTTCACTTTTTCAGCCTTTTGACTCTTTTACGTGGCTTATGGTGTGGCTGTTTTTGGTGCTCTGCTTCCTCACCGAGTGCTTCAAACAGCTGAGCACACTAAAGAGTCGACAGATACTAATAGCGATTGTGTGGATCAGTGTCGGTGGTATGTACAGCTCCTTTCTGCTGTCTAATTTGTTAATTACTGAACAACCGTTAATCCGAGACACTGATCACATGCTAGAGCTAATGCAGAGTGGCAAACTGGGTCTCGTTACTGTGTTGGATCCACCTCTGGTAATGCGTTCCCTGGCACAGCTGAAACCGAATGCCTTCATAGATAGATTGCTACCCATCTTGAAGGTCCATCCGCCTGTGCAGACATACGATGGAGAAGAATTATGGCAGTATGTAATGAGCGGAAAGTTTGTTAGGCAGTCTGTTATATCATCACGTGATATCGGCCATTCAGCTTGCAAACTGACAGCTATCAAGTCTAGTGAACAAATGCCCGTTCTAAACCACTACTTAATCTTCTCAAAGAAATCAAAGCATTTGACGGAATTTAATAGAGCCTGGCTCAAGTTTCAGGTAAGCTAATATTGTTTTCGCGCTCGCAGATTTCTGGTCCGATGCACTAACCACTACGCTACACGCCGATGCCAGACAAACACCTTAACAAGACCCTTGACAAGCCAGACAAACAATGGGGAACGGACCAATGGCCTCACCTCAACCTATGTTGGACTGACGACTAAGTCGAATTTTAGCTAATACAGTAGCAGCTGGGTATAGAGCAATGTTTGTTTGTGTGTCTGGGAACGATATTTTAGTATTGTTTGAGTTTTTCAATTATATAGCAACAGCTTCTAGGAAAGACCTGAATGGATATACAACAGATACTTTGAGTCAGGAAGTGGATACACTGCAGATTCATGTGCAGTTATGGAGCGTCTTGACCAGCAGAAACTACAGATACTGTCATTGAGTTCGGTTGGCTCTCTTTTCACCACTGTTCTGCCAGTCTTTGCTATTCTCTGCTTGCTTCTGTTTTTCTATGAACAAATCGATCACTGGATCAGTGATCACAGTGTTTCTCAGTCAGAAGCACAATCGTCTGATGTGCCTAGCATCAGTGAACTGACAGTTCGTTTTGTTGAAATATCAGAAACAATCGAGATATATTCCCTTTTAGCCTTCAAGTCAATCAGAGGTCATGGCATACATGCAACAGGGTGGTCTGCAACTCTGATTCCCACCAACTAGAGTGCGAACTGGTCCGATCCGATCCGGTTTGCGCTGGGGGCCTTATGGCATACGATCAAACCCATGGTCCATTTCGCTACCCCCCGTGATTCGTCATCTCGGACATGGGCCTTCTTTCACTGCCAGCCACTCCTAGCCATGCTGCTGGGTGCTGGTCACCAAGAGGGCGGCCGGCATGTTGATGCCTGGATTCTGACAGCTCCTGATGACCGCCAGTGCCCCATATGTCAGTGGGCTCCCGGCATAGTTGCTTTCTCAGACAGCTTCTGACATTGTAGATCTCCAATGCCATGTGCTTTGTGGACCAGCTTCAGTGCGAAGTCAGTGCAAAGGCTGCCCAATAACCCACCAACCATAAACAGAACCCCCAGACTGATTCCTTAACGTCGCTGGCACAGTTGTAGCTGTGGGTTGAGGCTGCAAAGCCACTGTGCGTGTGGTCATGCGCTCATCCAATCAGAGGCAAGTTTCTTGCAAGCAAGCGTTGGTCGTAAGGACAAAGCCCCACCCAGGGACTAAACGGGGACCGACAGGATCTGCCATTGCACCGAAAGCCGATCGACAAAGCATTCTGCATTGGAGGAGAAGATTGACAATGCCAGGAGCTGTCGGAGAGACCAACTATGCCGGGACCCTTCTTCACATCAGGGCACCGGTGGTAGTCAACGGCCATCGGGAGCTGACAACATCATGATGTAAACATGCCAGATGCTGTCTTAGTGATTGGTACCCAACAGCATGGCTAGAACGTGGCTGGGTGGTGAAAGAAGGCAAACGTCTGAGATGATGACTTATCGGTGGTTGCGAAATAGACCACATAGGTCTGATCGCAGGGCTGTAAGGCCCCCACATATCGCATCGGATCAAACCTTAACCTCTCACGAGACCGTTTTTCCTGCCAATTTCATATTTGCGTATTGAAACAAAAATTGCTGATATTGGCAGCAGAAACCGAATTGGAGTTTCACCTAGATTTGAAACGATTTGGGCGAAATTACGATTTTCAACCATTTTAGCACTTTACCTCATAAATTGAACGCGGTCTGCCGGCTGGGCTCGGGTCCTTAAACCCCTCCTATCCCTATTGGCTGATGACCTGTTAAATGTATGGTTACTTCCTTTCCTGGAGCAAATATGTGGTGACATTATTGACGAATCGGTTGCAAAAACTAAAGAATCTGTCTTAAAAATGGCTGCTAAGGTGCGATACATCCATCTGCTGTGGTTTGCCGAATGTTCTGTTTGCAGTGCTCAACTGAAGGATGCAATCAGTCTGCTGAATTGGTTAAAGAAGTCATTACTGAACTAGAAGTTCTGGCTAAAAACTTAAAGCAAAGGTCCAAAAACGATTTCAATTGTTTATTAATTGCTGTGTGTGCTTCATATTTGCAGATTGCAAAAGCCTGTCGAAAACGTGATGATTGAGAATGCTGAGAACATCAGTACTGATGATTTAAATTAAATCTCTCTATGGAGTGCAGTTCCCTCTCAGAATGTTCACAATGTAAATACATGCTATAACTTGTTCAATCCCCCTTGCCGAGAATGTGCGCCAAATATTAGGAAAATGACAATTTCGCAGCGGTTTATCGGCAATCGATTACTGAATGCATTTATTTGTGTTCCAATGATATCATAATTCGACGAAATTCGATATCGATATTTATAGTTATGCAAGAACATCTGAAAATTTGAAAAAGCAAACTGCTCTCGCTGCTTATCAGTCAAGCATTGATGCAATCAGCGATCTGAAATCAACTAAGTAGAGAATCGCAGAAAAGGTAGTGACCCCCCTCAGGCCGATGCCCCACCCTCATTAGGCATAAATCAGCTCAGACAGAATAGAATATTTTAAGCTATTTTAATGACAAATAAGCCAACAAACGTTGATTTTAATCAGCGGTCGATACCTTTCAGGATTTGAAAATTTACCACCCCTTAGCCGAAATGCTAGCCCATGTCTGCTTCTGCCCTCCTGCTTCCTCTGCGCGGAGTGAGCAGCTCTTCAGTGTTGTTGCAGACATTTAAGAACCAACGCTGTGTGAAGCTGAGAGAGAATGTCGAGCAATTGATGGTTCTGATTCTGAGAGCTATCATGCCACTGTTAGGTTTTGACTCAACCATCGATTTCTGAGTTGTCCAGAAAAAACTGTTTTTTTATAGTTCCAG
The DNA here is from genome assembly GCA_030248155.1 of Sabatieria punctata. NCBI lineage: Eukaryota > Metazoa > Nematoda > Chromadorea > Araeolaimida > Comesomatidae > Sabatieria > Sabatieria punctata. Next base: position 425,617 of record JASANB010006031.1, on the reverse strand, counting down.
AGAAGTAAACTTGGTGGACAGTTTTGTTTGTTCCTACTTTTCCGCACAAAAAATATCGAAAATATTGATGCGAAATATCGCGATATCGGTAAAACGTAATCGTAGAAGTAAGTTAAGCACACGTATCGATTCGCCAGGTCATGCTCCATCTGAAATCACGCTCGAAATTTCGATTTTCAACCACTTAAGTGACCAAAAACGGCAGTAAATATAAGGTACCAGAAGGTCTGCAGAATTTCGTGCTGCTGACACGTTTTCTATTGTACGCGCTGAGATCTTTGTATTAATGGGATTGGCAGCTCCAAAACTGCACTGGTGCAAAAGTTATGGGCACTTTTCTAATGGCCAAAAATGTTGTCTCTCTTTCCGTGACGAAAAACGTTCAAATTTGGCGCTAAAATTTTGGCTAGAACAGAGTTAAGGTGGATTCATACTACTGTAAAAAAATCGCCAGGCGACTTTTCTGTAGAAAAACTGTCGCTCCATATACATAAAAATTTTCTGTTCATCAGACATTTTTTGCGAGCTTTATCTAAATTTTCCGCCGTTGAGCGCTCTCCTGCATTGTTATAGTCGTTTCGCACTAAAACAATATCATTTACACATTCCTGCCATTGAAAATTCAGCATAAATGAAGTACAGTAAGGGTTCAAAATTTGACCATTTTTAGTGCTTCAATGGCCCATAACTTAGCCCGCACAGTTGGCATAGTGGTTTAGGCCGCATAGCCACTGTGTGCGACGGTGCGACGTCGTGCGCTCATCCTCTCGGCGCGGCAACAAACTTGCCGCAAAAATGGGCACAAAGCTCCACCCAGGCCACCGAAAGCTGGTGACAGCGAGTAGGTAAAATGGGAGCCGACTGGATCTGCCGTCGCACCGAAGCCGCTCCACAAAGCATGCCGCGTTGGAGAAGAAGATCTACGATGTCAGAAGCTGTCTGAGAAAGCAACTATGCCGCGAGCCCTCTGGCATATGGGGCATCGGCGGCCGTCGGGAGCTTTCAGCATCATGGCATCAACACGCGGGCTGCCCTCCTGGTGACCGTCACCGAGCAGCATGGCAGTAAAAGAAGGGCAACGTCCCAGATGACGAATCACGGGGGTAGCGAAATGGACCACAAGTCTGATCATAGGCCGTAAGGCCCCCCGCAAATCGGATCAGTTCCGCCCATAATTTTTGATCCCAGATTAGTCTGCAACTCTACCACATGTAGTACGAAACGAGAGACATGCTTAATAAAACATGACAGGTCCTATAGCTGGGAACCTTGGCACCAAAAAGCAAAAGTGATGGCTATCTCCAAAAACTAAAAAATTCTAACCCAAAAACGAAAAACATTATGGAAAAACCGACTGCACCAATAGAAAATTCAGAATGTTTGCAAACTTTTGATCATAATGTTAATATATTGCACTAAAAGTACCTAAAAACGCCTAAAACCATCATTTTGTTTTTTCGCAAGCCCCCACAAGAGCATTTTTTCAATTCATCGGTACTCCAAAACTAATCAACGAATTTCCCTCAAATCTTTACCAAAATATAGAACAAACTTCAATCTACAATGTCTCCGAATATTAGAGCAATCGGTCCACAAATACAAAAGTTATGCTAAAAAGCATAGCCTAAAAATTGCGTTTTTTGCATTTTCTTCAATTTTGTCCAAAATCCGACATAAATATCTTTTGAGCTTTCTGATCGTAGCTTGCTGTGTACCGTTGGAAAGAACAGCCCTTCCTCATTCATAATATGCAATCCCCACCTTTGTACGTTTACTTTTACTACAGTTATGAGCTAAATACGGCAAAAAGTCCAAAAAAATTTTTTTTCGAATTTTCGACCAAAAGTATTAAAACCTTGTTTATATTGTGTCCTTACATCCTAACACAAATTTTGAGCCAAATCCCAAAAGTTCTTGCCCACATTATCATGTCCTGAACACAGAGTCTCATAACCAAGAAAAACCGACTCTTACCATTTTTCAAGATTTCATAACTTTTGATCCCGGTGTCGAAAAAACGTATGCGTCCATTTGTTTCAAACTACAATGATTCCTTAACAAAACCTAAAAGTCCCAGACCTCCAGACCTTCCCCAGATCGCGCAACCCTCTTCCCCGCCTCAAAAATCAAAAAGTAAAAAAATTTTGAAAAATGTGTCCAAAATTTGACCATTTTTAGTGCTTCAATCGGCCATAACTTTTGATCCCGGCTTAGTACCCAATTCTACCACACGTACTCATAAACTATACACTTTTCTTAACAAAACGCAACAGGTCCGATCCTTGGGAACCTTTCCACATTTAGTGCGTTCTGATGGCAATTTTCAAAAACTAAAAAAAATTTTTAACTCAAAAACGAAAAATCCAAAAATGCAATATCCAAAAACCGACTGCACCAATAGAAAATTCAGAATTTTTGCAAACTTTTGATGTATAACATGTTGCTATGTTACCGAGAGAAGTACCTTAAAAATGCCGAAAACCACCATTTTGTTTTTTCGCCAGCCCCCCCCCCTCGAGAGCATTTTTTCAAAAAAGCAGTGCTCGAAAACGAATCGACCAATTTCGCTCAAATCTTCACCAAAAGATAGAAAAAACTTCAAATTACAATGCCTGCAAATATTAGAGGAATCGGTCCACAAACACAAAAGTTACGCTAAAAAGTATGGCCGAAAAAACACCCTTTTTTGGCACTTTTTTTCAAATTTGGTCAAACTCCGATATATATAAGGGAACCGCATTTGCTCCCTCCCCGAATGCTACGAAAACAATTTTTAGTATGGACCGCGGTAACAATAACTACACCGGGAAAGCGCAAACGCGCTTCCCTTAATTTCCGTTCCCATCTCTGATGCACTGTACTATTGGCAATGGCTTTACTCCTACTGTAGTCAGTGCTCATACAGATGGGCACGTAAATTAATTTCCGTTCCCATCTCTGATACACTGTACTATTGGCAATGGCTTTACTCCTACTGTAGTCAGTGCTCATACAGATGGGCACGTAAATTAATTTCCGTTCCCATCTCTGATGCACTGTACTATTGGCAATGGCTTTACTCCTACTGTAGTCAGTGCTCATACAGATGGGCACGTAAATTAATTTCCGTTCCCATCTCTAATGCACTGTACTATTGGCAATGGCTTTACTCCTACTGTAGTCAGTGCTCATACAGATGGGCACGTAAATTAATTTCCGTTCCCATCTCTGATGCACTGTACTATTGGCAATGGCTTTACTCCTACTGTAGTCAGTGCTCATACAGATGGGCACGTAAATTAATTTCCGTTCCCATCTCTAATGCACTGTACTATTGGCAATGGCTTTACTCCTACTGTAGTCAGTGCTCATACAGATGGGCACGTAAATTAATTTCCGTTCCCATCTCTGATGCACTGTACTATTGGCAATGGCTTTACTCCTACTGTAGTCAGTGCTCATACAGATGGGCACGTAAATTAATTTCCGTTCCCATCTCTAATGCACTGTACTATTGGCAATGGCTTTACTCCTACTGTAGTCAGTGCTCATACAGATGGGCACGTAAATTAATTTCCGTTCCCATCTCTAATGCACTGTACTATTGGCAATGGCTTTACTCCTACTGTAGTCAGTGCTTACAGATGGGCACGTAAATTAATTTCCGTTCCCATCTCTACCATCAACACACGCCATACGCAAATTTTCTTAAGCAGTTTGCCTTTTTGTTTTAGATTGCCAAATTTTATCTTTTCTGTTGTTTTTTAACATCAACATTTGGTTGTTTTTAAGTCAGTCTTGCCACATTGCAAAAGTCCATTTTTTAACTGAAAATGCCATACATTAGGCATTTTCAGCTTGAGTTTCTCCGCGATTTATGTTTTTCTGGCCCTTCGAAAAAGAAACTGAAAAATCACACTGAAGAAGACACTACTCACATCCCCGATTACTATTATTTGCTTAAAACTTAACGTCAGTTTTGGCAAAATACTAGCCTGATGGTATTCTTTTCCATAGCATATCACTAAGTTGAGTTTAGCCCTGCTGAACTGAAGAGACACGAAACTTCCAGAAGCCAAAATAATCAAATTTCGACGTCAATCTACCTTTGTACGACTTTAATTCCTGCGAAAGACAATCCTCTAGCCATCTGAAGTTATTCGGAAAACTGGGAAGCTGTCTTTTTAGCGTACTGTTATCAAATCAGTAGTAAAACTGGAGTGATAGAGAGCTTGTGCTGTGCTCACGTGTTGTTTATGACTAAAAGAGAAATTTAACAGTTGGCTGCAATTCATCATCAAGGGAAAGTGCTGTCACCGTAGATGGGCGACTACATTCGTCAACAACCTAGTTTTTTATCCAAAGTGGAATAGCCATGTGTCTTCGCATTCAAACAAATCCTGTTTGTTCCTAGAACAGCGTATCTGCTCTGTCCTACCTTAACAAGGCCAGAAGCTGGAAAGAAGTGTTGTTCTGGTATCAGTCACTATTAGCTTTATAGCCTACTGTATAGTGCTGTTTATAGTACCCCCTATTTATAGTTAACATGCACTTAGTGCCATTTATAGTACCCGGGGTACCATAAACGGAGACAGATTTTTATTCTGAAATGAGCTGTTATAAATACGAAACGTGCGAAAAATAAACCTTGTTTGTATGAAGAAAAACAGTAGATAATGCAATCATAGCGGTCCTGATGTATCTAGTGAAGAGAGTTTATTGCGACTACACTAACGAACAGTGACCAAGAGGTTAGATGAGTGGGTGTTATATACAATCAAACTCTTTCATCACTCCCCCTCGGACCAGTATCGAACCTTAGCCACCTCTGTGCCAAAACCAACCAAAAGCCAACCAAAAGTTGAATGTGACAAAGACCAAGTAGTGTACATGATTTTCTCTGCTGCGCCCAGTACCACTACTGATCATTTGGAGTTGGCTTGTCAGTTATTGATTGACGGCAACCGTGTAGAGTGCGCTGACCAAGTGCGGTACATCAGGGTGCTTCTGGAACACTGTCTGAGCTTTGCTGCTCACACTAGTCAAAAGGTGGCAGCAGCCAAGTCGGCTCTGGCTGGGAGCACTTCGACGTGCCATTAAAAGCTGATTCTCTAATGTGGTCCGAGCTGTATTTTTGCAAGTTATTAGACCGACAATGCTATACGCCAGTTCTATGTCCTACCCTCTTAACCAGTGTGACCGCTTTCGTTTTGAACAGGTGCAATGTTATGCGGCAAAGCTAGTTTTAAATCGGTTTGACTTAAGCAGTGTTGCCAGGCGTAGTATAATAATACTACCTGTAGTATAATTGACCCTCGAAAAGTATCGAAAAATCGGCTGTAGTATGTAGTATAAAAATGTAGTATAATTTTGGATTTTGTAGTATAAAATGTAGTATAATTCATCATTTCCATTTCAGATATCATCTTTCCCGATTTTTGATTTTTGAGAAAAGTCGTCAATATTTTTCTGCTTGAACACAGTTTTTCCTTCTTTCACATCAAATTGACATAATTATTTATTCCCTACGAGAAAAATTAAAATAAATCGGTGATTGTATGCGTTTTTGGTCAAACAATCAATATTTTTCCAACCGTTTTGATTGATTTTCAACAAATATGGCTTCAATTCAATGGTCAACCAAAACAAAAATACAGTTTGATGTCATAGTGTTGTAGAAAAAGTAAAGTTGGATCCTATTCGTAAAAATAGCACTAGGCTTAAACTGAGGCTTGGCTTAGTTTCCAGAGGTCTAGAGTTCTTAGGCTTTAGGGACCGGAACTAATTTTACCTACATGCAACACATGGCCCGAAAAAATTAGGCCCGAAGGAGGCGCCTGAAATCGACTCGGGAGAGGCCGATTTGCCAAAAATGGCCCAAAATCGCTGTTAAATCGCTGATTTTTCGTAAAAATCGTCAAAATGTCCCACCGGAGGGGATAGGGACTTGATGACCTTGAGGGGCCTGGCCAGATTGGAGTTGGTAAGGCCCACAGCCCATGTACTTTTAAAAGTCGAATCGAAACCACTTTCATCTAAATTTGAACTTCCTTACCCCTGAGGGGAACGGGAAGGGTGAACCATACGCAAACTGGCAAAATCCGTAAATTTTCTATGGTTTACAAAGGCATTGAAACTTAGCTTGTGTACGGTAAACTCTTTGAGTCGAAATTAAAACGCTTGTGCCATTGCTGCCTGCATTACTTAACAGTTTTCATGCTTTAAACCTTTGATGTGACAGTTTTAGAGCGTAGTATGAAAATGTAGTATATTTTCGAAAATTGTAGTATAAAGTAGTATAATTTTGAGCTGGTGGTAGTATACTGGACTGGCTAGCACCTGGCAACACTGGACTTAAGCTATGTGCAAATGTTGGAAATGTTGAAATGGAAGAGTATGAATAGAAATGTAACTGAGCGAAACGTCTGTACCTACTACAAGTATCTGTCTGAATGAGCATCGCAGCCTACCTGCAGGATGTATCGTACATAGGAACCCAGTCCGACCGCTCAGGAATCAACATTGTATATCTTTTCTTGTTCCTTCTTACCGCCTCAGTCGTTCTAAAGCCTCTTTCTTGTACAGCATTGGTGCAGTTGTGAATGTTAGTTGGAAAGACATGTTGCCTTGTCTCTTTTGGAGTTTCGTCGATTTCTACGATCTGTTGAGTTTACCGACTTTGTTGTTTTACTTGACATTCTCATGGTTTGATCTTAGTGTAATCTGTAATGTGGCTCAAGTGCGTTTCTAGTCAAAGGGCATATCCTGCAATAGCAGTTTTACCATCCTGTTCATATGAATAAACGTTTTCAATTCAAAAATTCAATTCAATTAAAAAAACCCTTCAGCTAGGTTAGGTTGATTTTTTCGCGAAATGAACCTTAAATATTGGTTGCCGATTTTGAGAATTTCTGAGGAGTATGAAATTTGCCTTGTGCAAATCCAGCCACCAAAAACAGTGATTAGTTCATAAAACCATTATTTTTAATGGATTTTCTGTTGAAAGCATTCTCTGAGTTTATCAACTTGCCTTCGCTCAAATTGCAGTAATCTTTGTTGCAAGCTCTATAATTTCAGATTGGTTTAGCAGAACTGTAATTTAACCATTTGATCTGACGTAAAATAACAGCACTTATTCCAACTCACTCAGATACTCTGAAATGGACAGGCTCATGGGTTGAGAATGGTGAATTCAAGCAACCGCCGATTCCAATGGCTTCGTAAGAACGTTTTCTACTCAAGCACTACTATATCGGCTCTGGTCTATATTAACAAAGCCAAAAACTGGAAGGAGGTGGTGTTCTGGTATCTCGTCAGCCTTGGCTTCATATCCTACACTGTGGTCAATATAGTGAATGTTAGTTTGGAGTATGCGTCCTACCCTACCGTCACAAACACCATACTCACTTCACATGTTCCCAACCGATTTCCTGAAATTTCAATTGACATGGTCCTTAATTATATGGCATTTGCACCACTCTGTCCTTCTTTCAAAGACATAGATGGGCTGCTACCCAACTACACGGTTAGAGAGCAGCACATGCATGCCAACTGGGGGCACTTTAAACTACAAGGGTTTCCAGTTGCTTACCACTGCCCCCCAGATCGGCAGTAGTCTATGCCACCCTACTGCCCACATCGGTAGTAATCTGTGCCACCCTACAGCCAGCCAGCCATGTCTGCTACTGCTATCAGATCGGTTTTTAGGCTGTGCCACCCTACTGCCCCAGATCTGTAGTAGTCTGTGCCACCCTACTGCCTGTCACCCTACTGCCCCAGATCGGTAGTAGTCTGTGCCACCCTACAGCCATCCAGCCATGCCTGCTGCTGCTATCAGATCGGTTTTAGGCTGTGTCACCCTACTGCCCCATAGTGTTTCCGAGTAAATTTATTTTGAAATTAAATAGCTATTAAATTGCTTGCTCAGCCTTCAGAAGAAAATAACTTGCTACCATACATGTACTAGGGGGGGGGGTTTGGGGGGGTTACCCCCCCCCCCCAGCTGAAAAGGCCAAACACCCCACCCCCCCCGACCCCCGAGCAAGTTAAGGGAACTCACCCCCCCGACCCAAAAATACAAGTACTAGTAGTGGCTCCAGTACTAACAAAGTGGCTCAGAAATCGCTCAGAATGCCTTTTAAATGCGTTTTTGAATGCTAAATTTTCAAAATTTTCTCGCCCTGGTCGGGCAGAAGCCCAACCAGGCCACCAAACTACTAAAACTTGTAATTTTTGTTAATTTTAAGCTCGGAATGCCTTATAAACGCGTTTTTTAAGGCAAATTTTGCTAAATTTTCTTACCCTGGTTGGGCAGCGGCCCGACCAGACATTTTCAAAATTTTACACCCCACCTTTCCGAAATCTTGGATATGCCACTGTTTCCACTGCTGATATTTAAGAGAAATTCGAGGTTTTTGGTACTGTTATTTTACTAGTGGATTTTTATTTTACTATTTACTAAATTTGCTACAAATTCAGCCCTTCAATTCAATTTTAATTTTTGTTTTACTACCAAGGAGCTCCGATTTTACTAATTTTTGTTTTACTATTAATTTTACTCATTTTACTACTATTTTACTATGATTTTACTAGTCACAAGGTGCAATTTTGTATCAATTATGCCAAAATCTATTGAATAAATGATGTTGGTGCCAAACAGTTCCTGAATTTGATCATGATATGAGGTTTTCCAGAACTTTAAAGACAAAATGTGTGAAACTTGAGTCACGAAAGTGCACCCACACATCTTTTAGTGCAAAATTGATCAAGATTTTGGCTGAAATTTACCAAAAACTAGTAAAATAGTAGTAAAATTTCTATTTTACTATTGACCCCATTTGGTAATTTAATTTAATTTTTACTTTACTATTGGCTCATAATTTTACTTTTTACTATTATTTTACTACTAGTAAAATAGCACTAGTATTACTAATTTTTGTTTTACTATACTATAGTAAAATAACAGTAGTTTTTGGAAGCCCTTTTTGAAATTTTTTGCTTATTTTTAACTCTGAAACGCTATTTGGAACCTTAAAATAGCGATTTTTAGCCTCCTTACTGGAAAAAACGGGCTAAAAACGCATTTCCAAGCGTTTTGGAGCTTTTTGAAATTTTGGACCCCCCTCTGGGCGAAACCCCCCTCGACCCCCCACCAGTGTGGTGCACTTTTTTACTAGGTAACTAGGTAACTAGGTATACCTAGTATTACCTAGTCATTTTTCGAGAAAAGTACCTAGTATTACTTTACCTAGTTTCCGGACACAGTGTTTTACCTAGTTTTACTTTACCTAGTTAAAAATTCTAAGAAACTAGGTAAACTAGGTAAAATCCCTTACCTAGTTACCTAGTTGAAGAAACGGCCATGACCTGATTATACAGAGCTACATACAGTACACGCAAACTATCGATCGGCTCGCCGCCGCCCGCTAGGGAGATCACTATTTGCGCCGATTAGTGTTTCAAGGTTTCAAGTGTAAACATTTTTGGCCGTTATTTTTTGTTTAAAAAGGACCACCGTCCTTGGGCTTGGACGAATATTGTTATGTTTATGCTTAATCGATAGCAAATCGTCATATCTACCATATGCACTTGGGCAGACATATCTGAAGATTGCTCAAGAATATTGCTCTGCAGAATGTTAGAATGCCTCGATTACTGGTTGACTTGTTGTTTAAACAAACTGAATCTCTTTGCTCTTAATTGCACTTGGTCGTCTGTAAAACTCGTTTTTCATTTATTCAACGCTCCTCTTAAGTAAAAATGTGTAGAAATATTACTATTCGACAAAATAATCTATTTCCGCATAATTTAATAATTTGAATGGTTTACCTAGTTTTACCTAGTTTTTAATGGCTTTACCTAGTATTACTTTACCTAGTTTCCAGCCCGAACATTTTACCTAGTATTACTTTACCTAGTTTGTGGTCCGAGCATTTTACCTAGTATTACTTTACCTAGTTTCAGAATTTCAAAATGCACCACACTGCCCCCCACCTGAGGAAACCCCCCCCCTACCCCCCTCCCCCCGGTCGGCCCGGAGCTGCTACATGTATGCTTGCTACTAATTTGCTTGGTACCCAAATTGTGAAATTTAAGACTGGTTTTCTGTAATAACCGACTTTTTCATGAGCCCATAGGTACAGTTGCCCCAACTTCGTTGGATCTTTGAACTTTATATATCGTTGGATAGCCCTTCCCTCACAGAGTAAGAAACCACATTTGAATTTTTTAATTTCCCAACCTCTTTTGAAAAACGATGGGAAAACGACAAAAATGGTTTTCCGACCATAACTTCTGAACGAAACAAAATTTTCTAAAACTATGCACACCATTGAATTGCTCATGAAATTCTGCATCAGATAAACTATAAACTTATTTTATGCAATGAATTTTTTGACCAAAAAAATTTGAATTTATACTTTCATAAGCACAATTTTTTGGGTTTTTGACCGATTTCATGGTCTAATCCTGAAAGGCCACAGAATTATATTTCTTGTTTTAGAAACTAACTCTATTTAGCATCGAATTAACACCTTAATTTGAAAATCGGAATGTAGCCCTTTTTCGCTATTTTGCATTTTATGGTGCCCACTCACTCAAATCCGCCAACTGTCGATCAACGGTTTTCGGCCATAACTCATGAACCGAGAGGCGCACATCAAAATCGATTACACCACTCGATTCGCCATCAATTTCTGCATCAGATGCATTGTTATTGTTGGACTCTACTTGAATGTTTAGTGAAAAAAGTTGGATCTACTTATTTTCCTTAGTTGATATTAGCAATCATTAGCTTAGGTTTTTGATTATTTGAGGCTTATACATGCGATGCCACAGAATTTTATTTGCTGTTAAGAAAACTAACTGTATTTAGCATCGAATTAACCCATTAATTTGAAAATCGGAATGTACCCCTTTTTCGCTATTTTGCATTTTATGGTACACACTCACAAAAGGTGGTCAACTGTAGATCAACAGTTTTCGGCCCATAACTTATGAACCGAGAGGCGCACTTCAAAATCTTCTGCACCATTCGATTCCCCATTAATTTTTGCATCAAGTGCGTCATCAATGTTACTCTACTTGAATTTTAGTGCCAAAATTTGGATCTTTTCCTTTTCCATAGTTGAACTTAACTAAACAGCCGTTATGTTACAAAAGGTTTTTTGTGATTTCTAATGCATAGCTGTGTGTCTGTTCAATAGTCTCTCATTCTATTGTTTAGAATGCGTTTTTAAACTAAACCTAAAAGTCCACTTGCCAGTGTATGAGGCAGTGTATGGAATCAAATCAGAAAAAGAGCTCTGGATTTCATCAGATGCAGCTACACCTTCTCCTTTGGGTGCGGTTTTGACCAAGGCGCCTGATGTGAAACACACAGCACAAGTTTCTCAGCAAGGTGCTCAGTCAGTATTCAAGAAACCACAACCGCGTTATAAAGTAAGATGATCACATCTTTCGATTCTGATTTGTAACTGTTTGCCCTGTTCTGTGTATAGCTACAGTAGGATACCTGGTCCAAGTGTGATCAAACCATGTACATGTAGTTAAGATAACGTGCAGAAAACGTCAAACCAATCAAACTTTCCTTCCTTTTGGCAATGGCCAAACAAGAATGAAAGCACTGTTGTATTTATTCAGTAAACTTAGTTTGTATATGGACTACAAATTTAAGTAGAGTAACATTGATGGTGCACCTGATGCAGAAATTAATGGCGAATCGAATGGTGTAGAAGATTTTAAAGTGCGCCTCTCGGTTCATGAATTATGGGCCGAAAACTGTTGATCTACAGTTGACCACCTTCTGTGAGTGTGTACCATAAAATGCAAAATAGCGAAAAAGGGGTACATTCCGATTTTCAAATTAATGGGTTAATTCGATGCTAAATACGGTTAGTTTTCTAAACAGCTAATAAAATTCTGAGGCATCGCACTATAAGCCACAATAATCAAAAACCTAAGCTAATGATTGCTAATATCAACTAAGGAAAATAAGTAGATCCAACTTTTTTCACTAAACGTTCAAGTAGAGTCCAACAATAACAATGCATCTGATGCAGAAATTGATGGCGAATCGAGTGGTGTAATCGATTTTGATGTGCGCCTCTCGGTTAATGAGTTATGGCCGAAAACCGTTGATCGACAGTTGGTGGATTTGAGTGAGTGGGCACCATAAAATGCAAAATAGCGAAAAAGGGGTACATTCCGATTTTCAAATTAAGGTGTTAATTCGATGCTAAATAGAGTTAGTTTCTAAAACAACAAATAAAATTCTGTGGCCTTTCAGGTTTAGACCATGAAATCGGTCAATAACCCAAAAAATTGTGCTGATGAAAGTATAAATTCAAATTTTTTTTGTCAAAAAATTCATTGCATAAAATAAGTTTATAGTTTATCTGATGCAGAATTTCATGAGCAATTCAATGGTGTGCATAGTTTTAGAAAATGTTGTTTCGTTCAGAAGTTATGGTCGGAAAACCGATTTTGGCGTTTTCCCATCGTTTTTCAAAAGAGGGTGGGAAATTGAAAAATTCAAATGTGGTTTCTTACTATGTGAGGGAAGGGCTATCCAACGATATATAAAGTTCAAAGATCCAACAAAGTTGGGGCAACTGTACCTATGGGAAGTTGGTATTTACAGAAATCACGTCTTAATTTGATACAAATTTGTTATTTGATATGAATTAAATATAAATTTGCTAAAATCAATACTAAATTCCTGAGAAAAACAGCTCAAAACCTGGGTCCAGTCAAACCAAAATGAGTTGACCTTTCTTTAGATGGCGACAAGTGGTCACAAATTAGTATTTAATGATTTGATATCTTTGCATGATAGCATGAACAAGGTAATCTTTGGACTGAACTTGTTGTTTTGTAGCCAGACTTTGGTTAGTGAAGCGACGAAACCAATCAAATTTATATCAAATTCATATTAAATATATATCAAATTTCTAGGCCGAATTTTCGAAATTTAATATAATTTTAATTTGTTCCACAGTCATCGCGAGAAATTTAAGAGCCATTTTTTTATAAAAACCAGATGGGTGGCGAAACATGAAATTTTCTGACCTATACTTTTTATGTGATGAATCGATAGGTCTTCAGTAGAAAACACCGCCACTGCGGTATTTTTGCTCTCCGATACCCCTTGCGGTATTTACGGCCAAAAACGTGATTTTGGACATTTTGAACCCATGGAATAGCGTACCTGAACCGATTGGGCTTATATTTTCAGCGTAGATTATGCTTACCATGCCAACTATTCGTGCAAAGTTTGCAGCCGATTGATTCATGCTCACATGAAAAGCGTCGATTTTAAGGGGTATTTCAAAAAGTCGAAAAAAAATTTTTTGGCCCAGTTCAGGATTTTGCCCATAGTTTCAGGGAAGATAGAGCTGGTCGTTGGCTACACGCCCCTTATAATCGACGCTATTCATGTAAGCATGAATCAATCGGCTCCAAACTTTGCTCGAACAGTTGGCATGGTAAGCCTAATCTACGCTGAAAATATGAGCCCAATCGGTTCAGGTACGCTATTCCATGGGTTCAAAATGTCCAAAATTACGTTTTGGCCGTAAATACAGCAAGGGGTATCGGACGGAGAGCAGAAACACCACAGTGGTGGTGTTTTCTACTGAAGACCTATCGATTCATCACATAAAAAGTATAGGTCAGAAAATTTCATGTTCCGCCCTTATAAGGGGACCCGTCTGGTTTTTATATAAAATGGCTCTTAATTTGTTATTAAATTGCTATTTACTTGGTGATTTTGGCAAAAACAATTTAATTTTGTTATTTAATTTTAATTTGATCGGAAACACTACCCCAGATCCGTAGTAGTCTGTGCCACCCTACTGCCCCAGATCGGTAGCAGTCTGTGCCACCCTACTGCCATCTACTGTTGCTATGGGTATTTGATTCTGAATTGGGTATGGGCATGGGGGGTATTTTTAAAAATACCCATACCCGGGTATGGGTATAGGTAGGTATTTTAAAAATACCTGGGTATCGGGTACAAATTACTGTTATTTTAATAGTGACATTTTATTTTAATTTAATATTAATATAATAGAACTAGCCGATTTTAATTTTAATTTAATATTAATATAATAGTCCCCTGTTAGTTTTAATTTAGATTTAATATTAATACTATTAAATATCAATTTTAATAGTATTTTAATAGCATTTTAATAGTAGATTCTAAAATGAACTTAAAAAGTTTTGGACACACTTTAGCGAATTGGTGAAACAACATCTTTTGCTTGAAATTTCTAGTGTAAGTTGAAAATTTAAGAGCCAGTCTCTGAACCGATCGAGTTTTAGTATTCAGACCCAAAAATGAAACTTTGGCGTGGAGGGCTCAAAGTTGGAGGACTAATACGTCTTGATAGGTTATGTAACCACCGCAAAGAATTTCCAGATTCGACGCTCCACGCTCGAGATATGGCCTTCTAAAAATCGGCCCGCTTAACTATGGGACCAAAATTTCGAAATCGAATTTCTGACTTGCTGATCGGAATTCAGACCTAACAAACGGGGTTTTTGCGTAACTTTTTGAGTAGTTTAAGAATCTTTTACTGAATTTCATTTTCGGAAAAATTTTTTTTCGTCCCCCTATCGGGGGGCATAACTCGTCTGGAACCCCCCCTAGACCGTTCTTTTTATTTCAGATTATTGTAGCGCTATATCTTCGCTACACGCCGGTGTAAAACAATATGGGCTGCCGGACGGCAAACATTGAAATATTTGCGTTCAAAGATTAAAAATGCCACATTTTGCAAATTTTTGGGCACAGTGAAACATGCAAAATGTGGCATTTTTAATCTTTGAACGCAAATATTTCAGTGTTTGCCGTCCGGTAGCCGGTAATGTTTTACACCGGCGTGTAGCTAAGATATAGCGCTACAATAATCTGAAATAAAAAGAACGGTCTAGGGGGGTTCCAGACGAGTTATGCCCCCCGATAGGGGGACGAAAAAAAACTTTTTTTCCAAAAATGAAATTCAATGAAAGATTCTTAAACTACTCAAAAAGTACAGCTTAGACATCAATTTTTAGCATTCAACTCCAATTAGTAAGCTGGAACATGGAGTTGAAAATTTTTGGGCACAGTGAAACATGCAAAATGTGGCATTTTTAATCTTTGAACGCAAATATTTCAGTGTTTGCCGTCCGGCAGCCCGTAATGTTTTACACCGGCGTGTAGCTAAGATATAGCGCTACAATAATCTGAAATAAAAAGAACGGTCTAGGGGGGTTCCAGACGAGTTATGCCCCCCGATAGGGGGGGGCGAAAAAATTTTTTTTTCCAAAAATGAAATTCAATGAAAGATTCTTAAACTACTCAAAAAGTACAGCTTAGACATCAATTTTTAGAATTCAAGTCCAATTAGTAAGCTAGAACTTTGAGTTGGAAATTTATGTACCCCAGTGAAACATGCAAAATGTGGCATTTTTAATTTTTGAACGCAAATATTTCAGTGTTTGCCGTCCGGTAGCCGGTAATGTTTTACACCGGCGTGTAGCTAAGATATAGCGCTACAATAATCTGAAATAAAAAGAACGGTCTAGGGGGGGTTCCAGACGAGTTATGCCCCCGATAGGGGGGCGAAAAAAAATTTTTTTTCCAAAAATGAAATTTAGTAAAAGATTCTTAAACTACTCAAAAAATTACGCAAAAACCCCGTTTGTTAGGTCTGAATTCCGATCAGCAAGTCAGAAATTCGATATCGAAATTTTGGTCCCATAGTTAAGCGGGCCGATTTTTAGAAGGCCATATGTCGAGCGTGGAGCGTCGAATCTGGAAATTCTTTGCAGGTCATTGATAACTTGTCAATATGTTTTAGTGTTTCAACTTTCAGCCCTCTACGCCCAACTTTCAATTTTGGGTCTGAATAGGGCAAAGGGCCAAGACTCGATCGGTTCAGAGACTGACTCTTAATCAGAGATCCAACTTAGAAGCATTTTTCTCTGTAAATTCATGACCATTCTTTTTAAAATGACTTTGTCTGAACATGGTTTTAAGCATGCATGTAACAGAGGAGTCTGGGGGTCTGCCCCCCACTCGAGTTAGGCCAGACCCCCCGGATGGGGACCCCTCCCTCGAGACGACTTTTCCGACCCTCATTCCGATTTTTGTGGCAAGTAATTTTTTGAGCAAATTTTTGCGATTTTCTGCAATTTCAGACATAAAAATTGCCAAAATCGCCTGTAAAACAGCACTTTTTAGCTGTATTTCAGCCCAAATTAGCGATTCTTGACGATTTTAGCCGAAAAATTGCGATTTTTTTGCGATTTTTGAGCGTTTTTTTAGTGCCCAACCCCCTCCCAAAATTAGGGCTCAGACCCCCGGCCGGCGCCAGACCCACCGACCCCATCCCCTTCCGCAGATGACCTGTTAAGATATTCGAAATTGCATTCGAACAGAACCTAGGCATTAAAATTTGAATGAAAATATTGATGCATAGTTATAGAGACATTTTTGACAGGAAAAGACTGTTACATACGTAGGTTATTGAGTAGATTTAGGTCCTTTTGTCATTCACGCCTATGACCGAGAAAAGTTCCACAGTTTCCAAGATTCGAGATTCAGAGGGCTGTCAGACACGTTCAATTTTTATCATTTTCTGAGGTAAAATTCTGATTTAAATACTGGTAATGTACAATGTAGGTAACTCCTTCATTGTCAAACAAGGTCAAACTATTAAAATGCTATTAAAATACTATTAAAAATAAATTTTAATATTCAGCCCCTCTTTGTATTTTTAGTTTAATTTAATATAATAGTACCTAGGCCCTCTATTTTAATATTAATATAGATTTAATACTATTAAAATGGCACTATTAATAATAGTTTTATTTTAATATTAATATATTAAAATAACAGTAGACTATAAATCGGGTATTTTTCATTAAAATCGCATAAATATATATGTATATATTCCCTAAAATGCCAAATTTTAATTGGTTTTGCAAAAATAGTTTTTTAATTTGCTTTTTTGCACAACTACATATGTGCTCAGTGTAGCAGTTTTACTTCAAAGTTACTAGAACAGTTGTGAATTTTCGAATATTTCGGTAGATTAACATTGGCTAAAAACGAATCAGCTTCCTGGAGTATAATTTCTAATAGTACTTTCTGATTCTGGGTCACCCACCATAGTTGTATAAAAATTTCAGCTTGCAGTAAATAATTCCCTCAGCATCAATACCAAATGCATAGAAACGTTGTATTCTTCTAATTATAGTCCAACTAAATTTTTAGCCTTACAACGGTACTTATCCTCAAAGGGAGCACAACAATAGAAGCCCGTTTTCTATTATAAGTAAACGAGAGGTAAGAAACTTTGCTGTATGCACGCATGCGACTTTTTATGTACTGTACGTACGTACATTTGTAAAAAGTCAGCTTAGTCAAATACCATGTTTTATGCATGTCATATATACAGTACGTACTGTGAATTTTGCAGTGAGAGATTGAGGTGCATAAGAACCCAGGGCGTTCGTTTCTGAGCCAGCAAACGTTTTTCAGTAAAATGTTTTCATCGTGTTTTATGCATAAAAATAAAAAAGCCAAAATGCTGATTATTCAATTCTTCAAAACAAATTTAGGTGGATAAGCGCCTGTGCAGAAATGCGGTCATCGGTTAGGAGGGAGGGGGTTTGTTAAATGATGACAACCGATGACCAGGGGAAGGGGGTTCGACGAATGATGACGTCACTTTTCTCTCATTGGGGAATTTTGAGAAATTAGAGTTCAAAAACGTATTTGAAAGGCATTCTTAGCTTAAATTAACAGTTTTAGTAGTATGAGGAGGCCTGGTTGTGATTCAGACCGAGAATGGCTAGAAAATTTTGAAAAATTTACTTTCACAAACGCTTACGCATTCTGGTCATCATTAGAGCCCTGCCCAGGCCGCCTGCAGAGAATTTTGGCTGGGTTGTTCCGGTTGGAGCCTGCCCGGGATAGATAGGGCTATATTTTAAAATCTAGGTTGTACTTTAGTCAAACAAGCTTTTCTTTAAATCTGTTTTGTGTTTAGGTTTGTTGCGTCATTAAAAATGCTTCTTTTGTACGTACTGTACATATCTACGTACGTACGTACGTACGTACGTAGTTCTCGCACAAGGGATTTTGTAAGATTTTTCGGCGATTTTAGCTCTCCCGGAACAGGAAATTTCCGGGAAAAAAATTTCTCCGCCGCAAAATTTCATCCAGGGGGACTCGAAATTTGATATTCCTGGTTCTCGTTTCTCTTATTTTTGACTGGTTTTTTCTTTCTACCTCCACCAAAAATGTGTACTTATCTACACTACGCTTACCTTACTTGGATATCTTACTGCTTTCAATAGATGTAGTTCATAATAACTGTGTCAACCAGTGTTGTGCCGAACGAAAATTTTCCGAACTTAGTTAGTAAAAGTTAGTTAAAACTTTTCAAATTTGAATTTAGTAAGTAAAAGTTAGTAACTAAATTCGCTCTCTGAGTTTAGTAAGTTAGTCAAAAATTATCGAGTTACTTAGTTACGAGTTTCGTTAAAATAAACTAGCAGAAATAAGGTCATTAATGCATTTAATCGATCTGTTTTAGCTCTGTACACCTCATTAGGTTCAAAATATTCATAAAAAAACAGTATTTCTCATTATTTTCTGTAAAAATTTCGAAATACGACCGTTTAATATCAAAAAGCTCCATGACAGGACAGGAACAATGAAAAATATAGAATTATGGAGACAAAACAAAACTTTTTTACCTTATGGTCAGACATGTAACAGGGAGGTCCGGCGGTCTTACCCCCAATCTAGTTAGGCCAGACCCCCGGATGGGGACCCCCGAGCCGTTTTTTTCGACCACCCCCCTCCTATTTTTCTGGACCCCCCTCCTATTTTTCTGGCAAGTAACTTTTTGAGCAAATATTTCCGATTTTTTACAATTTCAGACACAAAAATTGCCAACGTCGCTTGCAAAGCAGTACTTTTCGTATTTGAGCCCAAATTAGCGATCTTTAAAGATTTTTAGCGGAAAAATTGCGATTTTTTGCGACTTTTGGGTGTTTTTTAGTGCCGAACCCCGTCCCTAGAATTTGGGCTCAGACCCCGCCCCCGGCTGGCGCCACACCCCCCAACCTCGCCTCCCCTTCCCTTCGGCGGATGACCTGTTACATGTATGCTTATCGTTTATCTAATTTTAGGCCATCTGTTTTCCTATTCATTGGATTGGGAAGGAGGGTGGAGATAGGCAGACTTTATACAGTCGTGCATGTACTATACAGTAACACGGCGGTTTCGAGGGTTGCTTCACCCCAGCAAAGGCCACTTTCCAGATCGGAAGCTCAGGAGGATTTCCCATCCGATTTTTCTGCAGCGCAATTTTTGTGCCAATTTTTTAATTTT
Source organism: Sabatieria punctata (assembly GCA_030248155.1). NCBI lineage: Eukaryota > Metazoa > Nematoda > Chromadorea > Araeolaimida > Comesomatidae > Sabatieria > Sabatieria punctata. The sequence goes on along the minus strand of JASANB010006031.1, from coordinate 406,245 downwards.
TTTTACATTTATAGGCAGGAAAATTGCTAAAATTGCTTGTAAAACAGTGACTTTTAGCTCTGTCTGGGCCCGTATTAGCAGTTTTTTGCGATTTTTAGTACTCAATTCTCCTCGACTTGGGCTCAATACCCCTTGACCGGATTCAAACCTCACAACCCCTTTTGGCGGATGACCTGCACATACGTATGTATGCATATAGTGTACGTAAAAATTGCAAATGCCAAGAAGTTTTTTCGCAGAAGCATTGGATGCTAAAACTAGTGAAACTTCATGCCCTCTTTGTGAGAGACCCCAGAATCATAGAACCTGAATGAGACCCCAGAATTTTTAAGAATTTAGACTCCAAACTAGGCGCCTATAGCCAAGGCGCCTATCTTTAACACTATAACTAAACTGAATGTTACTAAACTCATAACTAAGTAACTCGATTTTTTACTTAGTAATTTCCTGAAAATGAGTTTAGTTTGAGTTGAGTTTAGTTTAGTTAAGCAAAATCTGAGTTTAGTTAGTAAAAGTTAGTAACTAACTAACTAACTAATGTTTTTACTTAGTAAATAACTAACTAAATTCAACCGGCACAACACTGGTGTCGACGGCTTTTTCACTGAATTGTGATAAATTAGTAAATTTTTGAATTTTTTCTTTTATTTTCTTAAATATGGGAAGATAAGCAGAAGAATCTAAAAATATTGTCCCAAAAGCTGCTCATTTGAATGCAGGCATTTTTGCAAATTGGGGGGGGGTGGAAAAAAGTGACGTCATTTTTTCGCTTTTAGAGGGGGTTTTGGAAAATGATGACAAGCGATGACAAGGGGAGGGGGTCCAAAAATGGCCAAAAATCGATGACGCCATTTTTGCACGGCCCCTGACCAACCATTCCGAAACAGTAAAGTGACTGTATGATGCATGGCAAAAACTGTATTTCTATTTCTAAACACTTCCTTAAGAGAATTTTTGCAGAGTTTTGACAGAAATTAACGTGTGTTTGCGCGATTTTTTCTAAAAAAATACCCATTCAAATACCCGGTATTTTTAAAAAAATCGGGTATACCCGGGTATGGGTATTTCAAAAAGTACCCGGGTATGGGTATACCCAATTTCAGGTAATTTTGCTCAAAAATACCCAGTTTCGGGTATGGGTATGGGTATACCCGATCAACAGTACTGCCATCCAGCCATGCCTGCTACTGCTATCAGATCGGTTTTAGGCTGTGCCGCCCTACTGCCTCCCCAGATCGGTAGTAGCCTGTGCCATTTCTAAACCGATAGATTTCGCATGTGCACCAATCGATAGCTATTTCAAAATACTTTAAAATCCCCACTCAACTTTTTCCGTATCATACCTGGTTAGGAAGTTTATTTTCATAAATGTACCGAAAATGGCGAAAATTCACCATTGACTTTTTTCCAAATATGCGCCCATAGCTCCGGCCACAGCAGTTGCTTCAAACGTTAGTTCATACTTGCCCAAACATAACCACACAAATTGGTTGAAATCCCCCTCATATGTTTCCTGAAAAACTTTTTTTGCTCAATCTTAACTTTAACATAGTCTATCTAGTGTACTTTGAGACGCTGATTACGAATCTAAAGTCCGTTTGGCTAGACTCGGCCTGGATGGGGAGATATTCAGGTCCAAAGTTAAAGGTTAAAGGTTTATTACAACGCACATGTACACCGGACAGACCAGTAAAGAACCCATAAAGGGCCACATGCGAGGCAATCACCGGGGACGAACCCCTACTATGTGTCTAACGCTGGGTGCATGGCAGACCGAGTTGCTACCAGTACACCACAGACGCAGACGAAGTTCCGAAAATATGCCTGCCTGCTGACCGTATCTTTTGATGGCAAGTCCAAACCGAGTCAAGGCAAGGGATGGGCACCAAAATTAATTTTTGTACTAGTACGAAAACTAAAACGATGATTTTTAAATTTCGTATCGAATATGAATATGAAAATTAGAAAAATGTAGAAACGACAATTAAACGAATACGAAAATTAAATGGAGCTAATACGAAAATTAATTTTCGTTACGAATTTTATTTCACATTTTACGCATAGCTAGCAAATAATCAGCTGGGTTATTAGCAATTTAGCGGATTCTAACGTGCAAAAGCATTTTTACTGTAAGTAATGTCGGAAGCATTTTTTGGCTTGAGCAAGTATTGCAGAAGGCATAATTTAACTTACTGTATATTACTGCAAAGGACTTGTTCATATTGGCGCCACTACTGACTGACACTGTTTCGTCCAACCGTACATACATACACTATTTTCAGTCAGTACTTTACTATGCTTGAAACACTTGGGACAATTTCCTACTGTAGTTCAAAGCGCATACTACCTGCCATGTACGTATGTACATGTGTATAAGCAGTGCGTTACAAACTCTACAATGGACAATACAAGCTAGCATAGCGTTAGCGATAAATTCGCGCTTTACAACAATTCATCAATTTTGAACTGATATTTAAGGTTTACTTTAATGCAGACAAGCCAGAACTGGGTCCCTATTTGCACTCCATAATCCACCCGGAAAATACGAAAATTAATTTTTCTGGAACAAAATGAAGTCATATTGTCATAACGAAAATTAAGAGCCACATTTTATAAAACCGGGGCAGGTCGCGGAACATGAAAAATTCTGACCTATAGTTTTTATTTGATAAATTGATAGGTCTATGGTAGAAAATAACACACGACAAATATTTTCACTCGCCTGTCACTAATATGCAAATTAGGGCCGAAAACATGTTTTTCCAGCCAAATTCGGTGTTTCTTTTATTTCTACCGTGTGCGTCGACAGATCGGGCTGATATTTTCAGAAATAATGATAGGTATATTGGGTGTTTTACCTATAAAATTTTAGAAGGATCGGCCAAGGTTGAGATTGCGAATTATAATTTTTTGGGTTCTGGTAAAAAATCGAATTTTGCAAAAAAAGGTACCTCGAGATTTTCGACCAAACTTTCAGTGTAGGTTGCTTAAATGTCCCTCAAAGTAACCCTCTTTTTTCGTTTGTGGACTTTGTCTCTGTTTCGAGAAATTAGTGTTCGAATTTTCATGCACACGTTGGTAGAAAAAACCGGAATTTACTTTCAGCTTTCGTTTGAACAGACAGATCTTTTAGCGTTCGCTCTCGCTCGAAAGAGCGCGCAATGGCCGATCGATTGGTTGGTCGAAGGCTAGAAACAAACCACTGAGTCGGTTACAGTAAGAGTTTAAAGTGAGCGAGTCGACTACACTGCAATATTTTTCATGTTCTGAGTTTTATAATGTTGTTATCATGACTTTTGCCTCAAAATGGGATTGGAAAGTGTACGCAAACTTTGGAAAAAGCTGAGCATGCCTCTAGTAAACTATTTTGAGGCAAAAACCATATTAGAAATGGAGAAAATCGTAGTATGCTGGCTAAACTCGCTCAACTTAAACGAGTCTGCTCAAACGAAATGTAATGAGATCATCTTGTTTTTGCTTAGAAATTAATGTGCATCAAAAAATCGATTGTTCCCGTAAAATATGAAAGCCGAATTTCTTTAATTCTTGGACAAGTACGCTTGTATGACACGCAACATGCACCCCTTTTCACACTTTAGGAGTTTGCTTTGGTTGGGTGAAATTCGACTCTTATACTGCAGCCAAAAACCTCCAATTTAAGTGTTAAGCACTTTCGATGCAAGAGTTTTCTGACCAGGCCAGGTTTATTTGTTTGTTTGTTGTGTACGTTCCTAGTGGCAGCATATATATACTTTTTCTCCTTTCCATACAATGGTACTTACATCCACTGCTTTTACCGTTTCTTCATAGTACCTTCAAACTGAATAGATAATGCAGAACTAAATCACTATAACGTTTTCCAGTACAGTCTACGTGTGTATTGCTTGTGTGTTTACAGTTGCTAGTGGTCTCTTGTACAGGCAGCACCTCAACCTACATAGTAAGCATATGTGGACTTGATTTCCTGACGGTGTCCGTTTTGTTCATTGGCTGATCCGCAAACGGTCTGTCGGTCTGTTGTGCGTGTCAGATTTGTGTGCGCTTTACCGATTGTCTTTCTGTCTTTAGGATAATAAAACTTTATGCCACAAGGGCCAGCGCTACATACGTCTTTGCACTCTTGTTGACTCCCAGCAGTAAATCACTGAGTCACTGTAAATTAGAATGGGACTCTGTGTTACTGTTTGTAATAAACCATTGTCTTGTACATTTGCACTATCGGAGGTTTCATACAAAGCTCGGCGTGCCTCTAACAACCATTATTCAAAAGCTTAATGCTATACTTGAAGAAGAGCCGCCAAACAAAACCCAAATCTGCCAAGGTACAGCGTTTTCGAAAAGGTTCCATGTCAATTGAGAGAATGCCTGGAGGTGGCCAGCTGTGCGTTTAACATTCAGCTCCTGAATAATGATTACTAAGGCACGCTGAGCCTTCTCAAAACGTAGCGAACACTTTCCATTCGGATTTTGAGTCAAAAGCCGTGATAAACAACATGATAAAACTCAAAACATGAAAAATATTGCAGTGTGGTCGACTCGCTCACTTTAAACTCTTACAGTACCCGACTCAGTGGTTTGTTTCTAGCCGGCGACCAACCAATCGATCGGCCATTGCGCGCTCTTTCAAGCGAGACCTAACGCTAAAAGATCCATCTGCTCTTACAAAAGCTGGAAGTAAATTCCCGTTTTTTTCTACCAACGTGTGTATGAAAATTCGAACATTAATTTCTCGAAACAGAGACAAAGTCCACAAACGGAAAAAGTGGGTTTACTTTGAGGGACACTTAAGCAACCTACACTGAAAGTTTGGTCGAAAATCTCGAGGTACCTTTTTTTTGCAAAATTCGATTTTTTACAGGACCCCAAAATTTGCATTTCATTATAATTTGCGATCTCAACCTTCGCCGATCCTCTTCAAATTTTATAGGTACAACACCCAATATACCCAGCATTATTACTGAAAATATCAGCCCAATCCGTCAACACATGCGGGAGAAATATAAGAAAGACCGAATTTGGGTGGAAAAACACGTTTTTGGCCCTAATTTGCATATTAGTGACAGGCGAGTGAAAATATTTCTCGTGTGTTATTTTCTACCATAGAGCTATCGATTTATCAAATAAAAACTATAGGTCAGAATTTTTCATGTTCCGCGGTTAGTAGGGGACCCGCCCCGGTTTTATAAAATGTGGCTCTTAAGTTTCGTACTTGTACTAATACAAATTACGCATTTTGATTTTCGTATCGACTAACGAATACGAAAATTAAAATGGGCAAATATTGATTTAATGAATAGGAAATTTAAACGGATTTAATTTTCGTGCCCACCTCTAGTCAAGGTGCAGTTTTCTAGGCCTATTTTGGCCTGCTGAGTTCATAAATAACTTCATTTTTGCGCTACGACCTCTGGTTATTCACATTTCGAAAAATAACTCACAAAACAGGTACGATACGGAAAGAGCTGAGTGGGGATTTAAAGTATTTTGAAATAGCTATCGATTGGTGCGCATGCCAAAGCTGTCCGTTTAGAAATGCGGAAACGGCACACGTTTGAATTTGGGTCGTTAGAGGTAAAAAACGGTAAAAAAAAACGGCTGGAGGGCCAACTTTGAGGGGGTGTTGTAACTCCGGTTCTAGGGGGGGGGTGTTTTTCTTCTAATATGCGCCGATGGTCATCATTCGTGGTATATGTAGTTTATGCTCATAAAATTTTAGCTGGATCGGTGAGATGAACCCCCTGCCCCCCATAAGCTGACTTTCTCGCAAAATGCATGTTAAGAGTCAGTTCACGAGAGAATCGACCCTGCTATGTGCAAATCGAAAAATCGGCCATCACTAAAACTTAGCCCGGGCGCTCTGGGTGGGTCCACGTCCACTGGAGCTCATACTTTGGGCTTCACAGTTTTTCGACACACACTTCCATATATGTAAAAATGAGCAAAATCGGTGATATGATCCAGACCAATTTGGGAAGCGATCCTGAATTCTCTCAGAAATTGCGTCTTTTAAGAGTCAGTGTCTGAGCCAGACAACCCTGTACTGACCTCCCTATGCACAAAAATAGGTTGACCTCTCCGATTTTGCTCAAAATTTGCATAAATGATGTACCTTGGGGGAAACTAACCTGCACCAACTATGAGCTCCCAACTCCGCCTAATATGCAAATTACATAGGGTCAAAGGTCATGTTGGGGTAACGTTTTGGACCGAACGTGAAAACCTCAATTTTCAATGTACAGCATCAGGATTTTTTAAACAATAGAGCATGTCACAAGCTACCAAATGAGCTGTAGCACGCATTTCTATCTTCACGTACACAATACGTTTCAGCGGGACCTAAGTTGTCCAATTTGGCATCGAATGTTGACCCCCAAACTGACCTTCTTAACTTGCTTGTAATATGGATGCTCCCGATGTGTGTCAGACTGCTTCTTGACACAAGGAACAACTGGTGCTGATAGACCTGGCCGACGATACCGCCTACATCATCATCAAGCAACCCTACCTGGGACCCGCTCTCCACATGGAAGACCGCAGGAGGACCACCACCACCGCTGCCCATGTCCACCGAGCACATGGAGCTATTCGCTGAAATATTCAGCTGGTACTTGTCTCAGATCTGGCTTCTCCACTGAGTGATGCAACTATGCGCCAAGCACAACCTGGAGGACTATGCAAAACCACTGGATGCGAACTTGCTGCCCTACATTTCCAACCAAGTACTGGAGCCACTCGGACATGAGGAACAACTGGCGCTGATAGACCTGGCCGACGATACCGCCTACATCATCATCATCATCATCATCATCATTGAGCAACCCTACCTGGGACCCGCTCTCCACATGGAAGATGGGAGTCACATGGCCACTGGACAAAACCTCACTGCTTCTCGAAAGCCTGGAGTACAGACAAAGCATCGAGCACAGAGTTACCAACACTTCAGACAACAGTAAGTAAGTAAGTAAGTAAATTTACTGTCCGAACAGACAAACGAACTGAGCAGATCAAGGGGAGGACTGGGCCGTTTGTCTGGCTACCGCCCTACCCCGTAAATACTTGGACAGGTCCAATTTATGGACACTATTTTTGAAACTGGACACTGTGCGTGCTTTGACAACATTTGCAGGTAACTGATTCCAAACAGGTACTGTCCTATTGGCAAAGAAATATTTGCGAACATCCAGATTTGTACGCTTCTGATACAACTTTAGGTTATGCCCCCGAGTACTTGTTGCAAAAGGAAACTGGAAAAATTGCTCAACAGGCAAATCAACCAGTCGCATTAGGATCTTGTACACCATTACGAGATCACGAATCAACCTACGTTCCTCCAAAGATTGAAGACTAAGCACTTTTAAACGTTCATAATAGGTTAGACCTCTCATACCTGGTAGACGACGGGTGAAAAGACGCTGCACTCTCTCAATTAAATCAATATCTTTCATCAAATGCGGATTCCAAATTTCAGTTGCGTATTCCAACTTAGATCTGACAAACGTTTTATACAACCGAATAAGCAAGCTCTGGTCTCGACTATGAAAGGTTTGAAAAATTAAGTTCACAGCTTGGAAGCCTTTAGTTGCCACATTACGACAATGCAAAGAAAATTTTAGATCCTTGGAGATAGTTACCCCTAAATCAAGAACGTTTGGTACAGCAGGTAATTGAACATTATTTATACGATACTCCGTTTTTGCGTTACCGTACCCGAGATGTATAACTGAGCATTTTTGAATCGCCACCGATAATTGCATACGTGTAGCCCATTCAACAACCCTTTCCAAATCTGCTTGTAAACCTAAGTTTAATTGATTTCGCGGTACCGCGAAATATAATTTAGCATCGTCTGCGTATAACTTGATATTACAGTACTGTAACACGTTTTCTAGGTCATTTATGTATATCAAAAATAGAACTGGGCCTAGTAAACTCCCCTGAGGCACTCCCGAAGTGACTGGACACTTTCCTGAAAGTGCACCGTCTATGCATACAAACTGAGAACGATTCTTAAGATAATTCTCCAACCAAGCTAAAAGAGATCCCGAAACACCAATTTTAATTAACTTTTTAACAAGTTTTGGATGCGAGACGCTGTCAAAAGCTTTAGCTATATCCAAATAGATAATGTCGAGAGCTTTTCTACTGTCAATAGCTTCAGTCCATTCATTTAGACAAGCCAAAAGCTGTGTAACGGTCGACTTTTTAGCTAAAAAGCCGTGCTGGGCTTCCGAGATGATATTATTATGCTTCAGAAAAGTGACTAGCTCCTCCCTCACAATTGATTCCATAACCTTACTACAAACGCTAAGTAAACCAATTGGACGATAATTTTTAACACTTGACAAAACCCCCTTTTTATGAATAGGAACTATTTTAGACGTTTTCCAATCGTCTGGCACCACGCCAGAAGCAAAAGAAAAATTAAATAAACGTTCCAGCGGTTTTGCACTGCAATGGTTTATACTCACGTTGGGGAGTTTTCTGCTGGATTGAAAGATGCCACCCTGGTTGATGCTACCAAACGTTGCTTTCAGTCCTGGGCTGGGAACGAGTGGTTTCTTCTGTTCAAGTGCCAACCATACCTACTGGTTCGAAAAGGGGCATGATAGTCCAACGCCCATGCAGATGATCCAGATGACTGGGGTCTTGACTCGAATCCAAGCCAACATAGCCACAGGAACGCTCTCAGTGTGGGATCACTACCCACAAGAAAATCAGGAGGAGAGCTGGAGGAGTTCGGGACACAAGCTTCAACCGGGATTGGTATGACAACCTTTCCTTTCCACCTGATGGCCTCCAGAGACGAAACGAGAACCATCACCACAGTCTGAGGGAGCCGATCGGGTTTGATCATGCCGGTATGGACGGGCAACCACATTGTTGGTGCAACTCCTTTCAAGGAAGTGACACTCCCGATGCCCCATCTGGTATCTGAGGGTTTAGGCCCTAGTGCCTAAGCGCCTCTTCGAATACTAATCCAGTTTACTAAAAAGTTGCTAACACTCCCAGGGCGGCCACAGCACTGAGGACGTCACTGACTAGAAGCGTGCGAGTCGTGCGCAGAACCCTATTCAAAACCCAAGGGATTGCCGCTTCGTTGGAAGATGCAAGCCCTTCGTGACGGGACCTGGTTAATCGACAGGCTTCAGAAGAATCGCAAGGGATTTGGCCGTGCGCCGACCCAATAGGTGAGGCAGTGACGGGAGCACGTCAGAGGATCATTGGCTGAGGCAGAGCTTCGGGTGACACGACGGCCCCTGATAGGCCCACATTTTTGATCGATCTTTTCTGGCCGTTTTGGCAGTAACTGATTTTTTCACTTATTGGTTATGTATGCCTAGCGTCTAGTGACTTTTTGGCTGAATAAAGAGAAGGAAAAAGCTGTCTTGCAAGACAATTCTCAAGCCGCCTAGGCCAAACCAAGTGCCAGTTGAGGGAGAGAGAAACCTCCTGTAGTGAGTGCCTCACCCTGTCGTCCGCCTGTAGCGTGGTAACTGGTCGCTTTTCCTTGGTAGTTATTTAGTGCGAAATTGCCACTTTTGCTACCTACTCTCGGGTCTCTACTGCTCAACATGTTTGATGGAGAGGCAGTCGACTTTCGCTTTGATGTTTTCTAACTACCACCACCACCAGACTGTGTTTTATTTATATTTCTGCTCCAACTTTAAAATTCATCTTTTTCACTGAAATCGCCACTTTCTTCTCTACTCTCGCCTTTTTCACTGAAATCACCGCTTTCTTCTCTACTCTCGCTGTTGCTTCGGCCACCGTCCTCCCACGGCTACTATCATTATTCTGTTTTCTGCCCAGGAGAACCATCAAGTCAGAAGTAGGCGTCAGGACACTATCCCTGTTCAAGTTGATCACCACATTGCAGACTGCCGCATGTAAATTTTGATGATATGCTGGAGGCTGCAGTTAGCTCACTTAGTGTGTTGAGCGGTTACAGCTCGCTGAGATGCAGGTTCTAGCACATGTCTTGCAGTGTCTCATGCGTGGGCTTGTATGTATGCTGCCCAGAAACCAAGTGATTTTCTAGACTGCCAGCTTTCATGTATGCTTTGGTGCAACCGAGCTCGGGGCAATGAAACAACTTGTTTTGTGTAGTAGCAGGCAATCGGTAACCCTTGTAGTTTAAAGTGCCCCCCCCCCCCCCAGTTGGCATGCATATTATGCATACTATGGTTGTATATTTAACCATTTGGAAACAGAAAAAAAGGTGTTCATGTCCCAACAAACACAGCCGCTGTGTTCGTGAACATGAACGTGAACCCCAAACACCCCACGAACACTCTTCAAACACCAAAATGGAAGTGGCGAATACGCTCAAACACCCTCTAAACACCACGGAACACCCCGCGAGCCACAACACTCACACCCCAAATACTTTAGAAACACTTTTGAGACACATGTATTAATTCACCACTTTAGGTGAATGCTAACTTTTTTCACCTACTCGCCAAAAAAAATTTGCTAAGGGGCCATGCAAAAATGACGCCATCGAATTCTGGCCATTTTTCGACCCCCCTCCCCTTGTCATTGCTTGTCATCATTTTCCAAACCCCCTCCTGTAAAAGCGAAAAAATGACGTCAGTTTTTTCCAACCCCCCCCCCGAATTTCAGAATTTCAAAAATTCCTGCATTAAAATGAGCAAATTTTGCGACAGTAGTTCTTGGATTCTTCTAGTTATTCTTCTAAATTCGTCTAGATTTCCCCGTATTTAGAAACAGTTTGTTTTTAGAAGATTTTTCGTTATTTTTAAGAAAACCAAAGAAAAAAATTCGAAAATCTACTACTAATTTATCACAATTGAGTGAAAAAGCTATCGACACAGTTATTATGAACTACATGTATTGAAAACAGTAAGGTATCCACCAAGTAAGGTAAGTGTAGTGTAGGCAGGTAAGGTACAATTTTTTTTGGTGTAGGTGAAAAGAAAAAACCTGTCAAAAATAAGAGCAAAATTCTTTACTAAAGGTGTCTAAATAGAGCCGTGTGCATGGTGCCTCTTCTCATATGCCTCTGGCCTGGAATATCAAATTCCGAGTCCGCCCTGATAGCATTTTGCGCTGGACGGCCTGGCCTGTTCCGGGAAATCTAAAATCGCCGAAAAATCTTGCAAAATCACGTGTGTGAGAACTACGTACAGTACAGTACATACAAAATAAATATTTCTGATGACGCAACAAAGCTAAACATAAAACAGATTTAAAGAAAAGCTTGTTTTGGCTATAGTACAAACTATGTAGGTTTTAAAATATTACCCAATCCATCCCAGGCAGGCTCCAATCAGAACAACCCAGCCAAATTCTCTAAAGTGCTAAAGTGTCCATGAAGCGTTCCTAAAGTGTCTCTGAACAGGGATGCCTAGTGTATGGTATGATTGTGCTGGTGTGGAAATTTCCAGATCAGTTGTGCAACAGCCAATCCACTGATGAATGTGAAAATATATAGGAGTGCTGCAATTTTTGTATCTGGAAAACAATTGTTTCTATGTAAATTGCATCTGTTTGCTTTGCTGTTGGGAAAACTCTTATTCCGAACAGGGATGCCTACCAAATTCAAACTTTGAATTTGATATGGTATGGTATAGTATAAAGTTGGCGATTTGAATTCTATATGCTATGGTATAGTACTAGATAATTCAGTTTGAATTTGGTTGGTATGATTTTGGTATGAATTTGGTACAGTAGTGGCAGTTTGCTGTGATTATGTCATAGAAGCCTTTGAAAATTATGCTCAATCCACCTTTCTTGAGTTTTTTAAATCAAAACATGCAGAAAGGATTGGGAATATATTTTGACGCATTTGAAAAGTGTTATAAACATGTAACAAGCTAGTACTAGAATGAAAACGCCTTACCAAAATCACAATTCTAGTACTAAAATTATCTGGTAAAGGCGTTTGATTTTGGTATGGTATGGTATAGAAGGAGCTGTTTTGAATTTGGTTTGGTATGGTACTAGTACTAAATTCAAAGATTGATTTTAGTACTAGTACAATTTTGGTATAGTAGGCATCCCTGTCTCTAAAGCTTTCCTAAAGTGTTCAGCGGTGTTCGGATGGTGTTTAGGTGTGTTTTGTGTTCAGGGTATGTTCAGAGCGTGTTCAGGGGTATTTCTCCTTCGATTTTTGTGTTCATCGGGCGTTTGTGAGTGTTTGGACAGTGTTCGTAAAGGCCCAGGGTGCCGGCACAGGTGGTGTAGTGGTTCTGGCTGCATAGCCACTGTGCATGTGCTCATGCGCTCATCCTATGGGCGCGGCAATTTCTTGAGGTAAATCAGGACCCTCGGGAAAATAATGAAATAAGCATAAGCATTAACACTTTCGAATTCACCCTGGGCCATACGTTATCGCGAACATCCACAAACATAAAGTTTGTAAAGTTTGTTGTTGTTGTTCACAAACACAATGTTCCGGTACCTGGCTCGGCCTTATATAAATGGCTTCTAATATTAAGAGGCAGGTCAAACACTGCTCTTATTTGTTTTGAGCACAAATTTCCAAACCACTGGCCCCAGGGCTGAATGTTAATGCCCGATTTCCAATTTTCTTCCGCATAGAGGGGTCGATTTTCTCGCAAACTGACTCTCTCAATTGTTTAACAATTTCAGGAGCGGCTCAATTCAAAACAATGCCACAAATCCGCTAGGAGAAGCTAGCAATTAAAGTCTAAAGGCTCGTTGTCATTGGCCTATAAAAATACACACACCATACATAACATAAGACTTCATTTAGGTAATTAATTATAAGCATAGTACAAATCCCACAGAGACAGAGTAGCACATACAGTATAGATAAAAAAAATGTCCCATCGCTTTTTCGGCCTTCACTCAAACGTTTCGTTCTCAGTCACTTCTTTACCGATTTCGCTCAAATTTTCAGAAAATATTAACAACATGGTTGGCTAAATGTTCTGCAAGTTTGGTGCCAAAATTCCAACGGAAAATTTTTTTTGAACGGAAAAGTGAAAATCATAGTGGTTTGTAGTGTTCCGACGATATCAAAATTCGTCGATATTCGATATCGATATCGATATCGATATTTTCAACTCAATATCGATCGATATCGATATCGATATTTATAGTTATGCAAGAAAATCTCAAGATTTGAAAGAACAAACTGCTCTCACTGGTTATCAGTCAAGCACTGATGCAATCAGCAGTCTGATATAAATTAAGTAGAGAATCTAAGAAAGGTAGTTGCCCTTCTGAAGCCCTTCAATGAAAAGGTTGACCCCTCAGGCCGATGCCCCACCCTCATTAGGCATAAATGAGCTCAGACAGAATAGCTGTATTTTATCATATTTTAATCACAAATAGGACACAATCCTTGATTTCGGTAGAAAATCGAACTTTTTGCCATCCTTTCAACCACCCATCAGCCGGCGTTACCTCCCCAGGATTTAAAAATTTACCACCCCTCAGCCGAAATGCTAGCCCATATCTGCTTCTGCCTCTCCTGCTTCAAGTGTGTACAATAGAGTGAGCAGCTCTTCAGTGTTGCTGCAGACATTTAAGAACCTAACTGTTGCTGTCTGAAAGCTGAGAATGCCAAGAAATTGACGTTTCTGAGAATCGTTCGTTTCTGTTCGTTTCTATCATGCCACTGTGAGGTTTTGACTCTATTCCAGGGAAATAAACTTGGTGTCAGTTCTGTTTTTTCCTACTTTTCAGGACAATAAATATCGAAAATATCGATGCAAAATATCGCGATATCGATATCGACATCGATATTGGAAAAAGGGTCGATATATCGACTTTTCGATATCGATATCGATATATCGTTGGAACCCTAATTGTTTGTGTAAATTCAAATTTCCCACGCAATTACGGGCTATCGCTTAGATAATTGCAGGAATGATCGGGTGGAGATTTGGTCATAACATATTCAGACGGCAGCCCTCTGGCTTAAGGGGCACTAAAATTGGGGAATTTTAAAAACATGATCGAAAATCCCATAGTTAAGAAATGTGTACATTCTGGAATCAAGGCACTGAATCAGTTGTCAATCAACACAGATTGTAGCAGGAAGTTTGACAAATGAATGAACCTGATATTTAAACTCTGTTCCACATAATAGAAACCTTCTCCACTGTGTTTTTAGAAAATCGAAAATCTTCTAAATTGTCATTTCGCCGGTTTTACGAAGAAAAGTCACATTTTGTCATGTTTTTGAAATTCCCCAATTTTAGTGTCCCTTAAGCCAGAGGGCTGCCGTCTGAATATGTTGTGACCAAATGTCCGCCCGACCATTCATGCAACTATCTAAGCGATAGCGCTGTAATTACGCGGCAAATTTGAATTTACACAGACCACTATGATATTCACTTTTCCGTTCAAAAAATTTTTTCCGTTTGAATTTTCGCACTAAACTTGCAGAATATTTAGCCAACCATGTTGTTAATTTTTGCTGAAAATTTGAGCCAAATCGGTAAAGAAGTGACTGAGAACGAAACGTTTGAGTTTTCGCACTAAACTTGCAGAATATTTAGCCAACCATGTTGTTAATTTTTGCTGAAAATTTGAGCCAAATCGGTAAAGAAGTGACTGAGAACGAAACGTTTGAGTGAAGGCCAAAAAAGCGATGGGACATTTTTTTATCTATGCTGTATTTAAAATTTCTGTTCTAACTGGGTCAAATTTTGTTAAAAATGAAGCGTTTATTTTATGTTCTGCCCATATGTTCAAATATCTGCCGGATTTTATAAAATGTGTCTCTTAACGATTTGATTTCCAAGGCCCGATTAGTGCTACCTAACAGTAATGGAAACGTAAGCAGATTAGCTTCTACAGGAGATTTGCGGTAAGACTCGTATGTTAAAAATGTAATTGAAAAAAGAATGGAAGAATTCGAAGAGACCCAATACGATGAGATTACATACTGGAAAAGGAATCTGGAGAAAGGACACTTGTTGCTGGTTCATTTTTATCGAAATCAGTTGCATAAACTGTTTACAGAGAACATCAAACTGTCTAGAGCTGATGCTAACTTAACCTCTGTTCCTGCCACTATTTTTCCACACATCATAACAGAAAGCCTCATAAAACAACTGAAAGGCCAGCTAAACTACAGCCTGTTAGCTTGGGAAATAAAAACGTGGTATTCAACCAAAAATGACTCAAGTTTTGTTTATGTAATTCCTCCAGACTATGTAATAACCTGGACAGCATTCAAAGCGCTGAATATTGCTGCATCGAGGTGCATATTACATCCATATACTACTAAAATCATGGATTGTAAGCGTTTGTATAAAGCGCTGGAAGGCATGAATGTAACCATAGGTGACATAGTTGACTATGTTTCAACTGAATCCTACCGACGCTTGTCTCTTAAACTGCATTGTTACAATTACAACAATAAACTAACCAGCGTTGTCAGCTACACCCCAACAATATGTGGTGTGGGGGCTAATCCAATTGAAGAAGACTATCCTCATCGTCATAAATACTGTTTCAGTGTTGATAAACAAACTACAAGTCTGACCAAATGTGTACTAACAATGAATGCGTGTGCTTCTAAATCATCACACTTATCAACCTGTTGTATCCCTTCTCAATCTACATGGGTGAATACAGGTGTTGGGTTAGGGGTTGTGTCATATGCGGCTGCACTAGAAATTCTGGCAGAAATCCAGTTACTCTAGCCAGAATTTTGCTCTGGGGAGCAGCAAATTCAAATCGAGTAATCAAAGAAATCTGACAGATGTTGACCTAGCGAGAGACTAGTTTTCTTGTTAAAGGGATTAGACAGGGCGCTCACAGGTGAACCTTATAAACTTTCAGAAGCTAAAACCATCTGTAGCAAAAAGCGTAAGTCAAAAAGCAAACTGAACAACGGTATCTGAGGGACCTTTGAATTGTGACAATCAGGTAGCGACGAACGTCAGAGCTGTCAGCTACCAGACTGAGCCTTGACCAGACAACTGTGCCTATTATGAACCCCAGAACCCAAAGACCGCATAGCACGCAACATTCTTATGTAGTTTTTTGCTGCTGATTCTGAAAATAACAATATTTTAAGTAAGTAAGTAAGTAAGTAAGTAAGCGCGCGCGCGCGCGCGCGCGCGCGCGCGCGCGCGCGCGCGCGCGCGCGCGCGCGCGCGCGCGCGCGCGCGCGCGCGCGCGCGCGCGCGCGCGCGCGTAAGTAAGTAAGTAAGTTTATTTAGTTAACAAAAACACAACACAAGCCCAAGACAGACCAGACAGATACGGGTGGGGATGGGCCGTTATACGTTATTTTCTCTCTTCTACATTGCCTAGTTTTGAAGATATGGGCATTTTTAGGATTTGGGTAGAAAACGGCTGCACTTGTTATAAAATGCTCGCTTGAAAGGTGACTCAATTCAGTCGCATGTCGGGTACAGAGCCATCAAATTTAGATCACCTAATGCAGTTTTTGCCGCTGATTACGAAAATAGTGTACTTGACCTATTTTGACCCACTGAGGTAAAAAATGGCGTTCGTTTTAACCTGTAAGCGATCCGGCTCATATTTTCAGCGTAGATTAAGCTGACCATGCCAACTATTCGAGCAAAGTTTGCAGCCGATTGATTCATGTTCACATGAATAGCGTCGATTTTAAGGGGTATTTCAAAAAGTCGAAAAAATAATTTTTGGCCCAGTTCAGGATTTTCTCCATACTTTCAGTGGAGATAGAGCTGGTCGTTGGCTATATGCCGGTGGTTTCACTTTTTCAGGACTCGGCCCCATTTTTGAGTTATTCATGTTTTAATTTTCCAAAAAAATTTTGCGGTATCTTTTAGAGTCATGCACAGTTCTGGGGCACGAAATCGATTTATGAGCTCGCACACCAGAATGGCGGCACTCCAAACCCAACTATAGGCATCAAAATCTGTAAAAAAATCTGGTTGTCAATTGTGTCATTTTCGACCGAAAGTTTTGGGTGCCGCCATTCTGGTGTGCGAGCTCATAAATCGATTTCGTTTATATGGTTGGATATCCCATCATATTCTACGTCCAACGCTCTACCACTGGTCGCTCTAACTTCAGGCACGCCAGAACTGTGCATGAGTCTAAAAGATACCGCAAATTTTTTTTCGGAAAATTAAAACATGAATAACTTGAAAACGGGGTCGAGTCCAGAAAAAGTGAAAACACCGCGGTGTAGCCAACGACCAGTTCTATCTCCCCTGAAAGTATGGACATAATCTTGAACTGGGCCAAAAAAATATTTTTTCGACTTTTTGAAATACCCCTTAAAATTCATGTGAGCATGAATCAACCGGCTCCAAACTTTGCTCGAATAGTTGGCGTGGTAAGCATAATCTACGCTGAAAATATGAGCCCGATCGGTTCAAGTACGCTATTCCATGGGTTCAAAATGTTCAAAATGTCCAAAATCACGTTTTTGGCCGTAAATAGCGCAAGGGGTATTGGAGAGCAAAAATACCGCAGTGGTGGTGTTTTCTACTGAAGGCCTATCGATTCATCACATAAAAAGTATAGGTCAGAAAATTCCATGTTCAGCCCATATAAACCCGCATGGTTTTTATAAAAAATGGCTCCTAACGCAAATTTGGTTTTAACAGTAATATCTCAAAATTGAAAAAAGAGTAGAGAAAAACAAAGGCCATTTTTTAACTCAGATGGTCAAAATAGGTCGGGTAAAAGATCGGACTGCTCAAAAGAAAGCTGGAATTAAATTCCGGTTTTTTGGTACAGTTTTGTGACCGGAAAAAGGTTCTTTGAAGGGCTAAAATGGCAATGTTCCGAGTGGTTAATCCCAGATTTGACTATACCAATACTTGCAGAAATAATAGCGCTACAAGCTTTTCAAATATAAAAGTCTGCACCAAGGGTATTTTAGGGTTTTGGGGGATCAAAGAGAGTCGAAAAATTTTTCTTTCAAAATCTCCAAATTTAAGTAGTGCATTTGAGACATCTGAGAATTCTGGCTCTGAACATTTGATTTGAGTTTGAGAATTCTGGCTCTGAACAAGAATTCTGGCCTAATCCCCAGAATTCAGCCAAAATTCCCGGTACAGCATAGGACACGACCCCTTAGTTCTGAACGAAGTATGTGAAGCTAGACGCAGAGTAATGATTCCATTGCGAACTTCTGTTTATATTGATGAGCACCGAGCCTACATGATGGACAATATAGTTTATGAGGTTGTGCATGAAACTACTGCACTCTATAACAAGAGACAAGCTTACAGGTAATTTAACTAAAATAAATGTAGTATAGATTTGAAAACAGGATCCATCGATTGTTTGCCCTTCAGGCATTTATCGATTTGGCTCATATTCTCAGAGCTCGTTTAAGAGACAGTTCTTCAAGAAATGGCTGACAGGGGTCGGCTGAAATGCGACGATAGAGGAGGGGAGGGGCTTAGGAAAAACCGACGCCGCTTTATTTTAATTTTAGGGTACTTCGATTGCATTATTTTCGATTTATTCACATTCTGATAAACGTTTCTACATAGTTTCTATATCACACACACATAGCTTCCCAGAGTGGTTCGAATTTTTATGTAGCCATCTATGGCTACATAGCCTTCCATGGCTAAAATGGCTCAATCGTTTTTAGCCATAGATGGCCACGTAAAAATTCGATAGCCATCTATGGCTACTCTCAAAATGAAAGTGAAATTGCTGATCGGCAAAATCCGAATTTCAGTTTCATTTTGAGAGTAGCCATAGATGGCTATCAAATTTTTACGCTCCATTATTTTAACTACTTCTTCAAACAGAAAGTTTGCATCAAATATGCTTACTACAGTATCCGATCCAATCGGGACCATCATATTCAGACTTAGCTAAGCGAGAGCTTTTGATTGAGTACCTACATGCCTATGTTACGGCGCAGCGTTAGAAAGTTAGAAAATTTGCATAAAAATTTGCACATTCAAAATGTCAATTTGCCATAGTTGGCTATGCTGTGGAAGAGTGGTAGCCATAGAAGGCTAAGTAGCCATAGAGGGCTAAGTAGCCATAGAGGGCTAAGTAGCCATGTATGGCTAAGTAGGGGTTCATTAGCCATCGATGGAACATCATAGCCATAGTCGGAGAGGTAAGCCATAAAAGGAACCGACTCCTCTATGGCTTAGTCTCTCTGACTGTTGTATGAAAGAGGAAGCGGCTTTGTGGGCTTCGTGTTTGGGCACTTCGGACATCCAAGTCGACTCATTAAATACTCCCTTTAGTGGGTTAATGGTCGATCCTCCTTTCATTGTGCATTCCCGTTCAACTAAAGCGGTTTTTTCGTGCAGAGAGGCTCCCAAGAATGATCAAGTGGTAGCAAAGAGAGTTGAGAAGAAGTCAGAGATGAAGAAAGAAGTAAAGGATGAAGCCCGGTTTGATGATGTAGCTCCAGATGTTATTGATTTGGCGAAAGGCCGTCTTCATTCTGTTTTTGTTGGTATTGTGCACAAAGCACCTTTTCAACGCGCGCTTTCTGGGGCACACGCGGACGACCCCGACGATGTGGCCTCTGCTGACACTAAGGATTCAGCTTTGTTCCAGTCTGTTCTTCAGGACGTCCAACAGTCAGGCACTTAACGCCGTTTATGGTACCGACACCATATAAGGTGCCGGTACCATATATGGTACCGGTACCAAGGGTAGTGGTACCATATATGGTACCCCCACGTTCGGCGACTGTGGCGGTACCATATATGGTACCGGCACCTTATATGGTACCGTCACCATATATGGTACCGTCACCATATATGGTACCGACACCATATATGGTACCCCTACCCATGACCATGGGTGCCGGTACCATATATGGTACAGTACCACTACCATATATGGCACGAAATCTGAACAGAGTGGTACCATATATGGTACCGGTACCGGTATCAATGCGAAGGTAGGGGTACCATATATAGTGCCGGTACCACCACAGACCTCGAACGTGGGGGTACCATATATGGTGCCGGTACCATATATGGTACCAGCACCATATGTGGTACCGGTACCTTATATGGTACCACCACAGGCCCCGAAGGTGGTTAAGTGCCTGACTGTCCAAGATGGTTCAATTTTTGATCGATTAGCAGTTTGCTCAGTAACGGACGATCCTGTTCTCTTAGATGCAAAAAGAAGGAAGATAAAGAGGAGAAGGAAGAAAGGGAAAGAAGAGAAGCAACTGGAAGAGAAGATAGAAGTGGGGAGTAGAAGGAAGGAAGAAGAAGAAAAGGAAGATGAAAGAGGACGAGAAAGGATGTTTAGAGAAAGAAGGAGAAAGAGGATCATGAAGAGAATCAGGGAAGTGAGACGAAGATGGCATTTAGTTACAGATGATTCTGTGTTCTTTGAGTTGGTTAGAAGAGAAGGAGGAGGAAGAGGAATGATGGTAAGGAAGAGAATAAAGGTGAGGAAAAAAGCGATGAGAAGTGAGATGATGAGAAGAGAGAGGTTAGAAAGGATGATGGTGATGAAAGGAAAGAGGATGAGGAAAAGAAAGATGATGATGAAAAGGGTAGCGCAAAGGAAGAGAAAGAAATCGAAGAAGAAGAGAAGAAGAAAGAGGAAAGTGAGGGGGAAGGAGAAGGAGAATGAGAAGAAGAGGACAGAGGAGGAGAAGAATGGCGATTCACTTGAGTTTGCTGTCCAGGAGTGGCAAGTCTGTTTCACCGTTGACAAGTCGTCAGTTCAAGGCAAAGGCGCGGAAAGGCCGCAACGTGGCGTGTAAGCGATCGAACCAGCATGCAGCATGGTATCAGTGCAGAGCAACTTACTGGAGATTCCGAGTCAACGTAGGAGGAGCAGTTCCTGAAGTTCGCTTTCCCACGATTGTCAGGCACAGCGGCGGCCCAGTCGACACTCATCTGAGGGGGAGTAGTGAAGAGTTTGATTGTTTGTAGGAGTGTTTGTAGTATCAAGTTGCCGAGTGGTTGTGTGTCTGTGTGTGTGTGTGTGCGTTTGAGAGTGTGTGTGTGTGTGTTGTGTTGTACAAGACTTATGAGTAAAGACTAGACCTAATTCGTAGTACTACAAACTACAGGGTGTCCCAAAAAAAATGACAACATTTCTTTTTGCTGCCATTTTCGCAAATTTTGACCAAATGGTCTGAAATTTGAAACATAAGTGCCAAAAAAGTGGGAATTTTATGTGTTAAAGTTTGGTGCCTCAGGAGTGACCCAATCCTGAGAAATTCAACAATATATAAAATGGAGAAATTTCAATTACAGAAACAGCATAAAAACGGAAACTTCTCTTTTTGCTGTATCTTTTTTAATTTTCGTCGAAATTGGATGAAATTTTGAATATATGCGCAGATATTTTGTAGGTCAAAAGTTCTGGCATTAATCAGTCCATATCGCTAGTACTTGGAAACTAAAGAAAATCAGCGTTTTTACTGCAGCAAAATGAAGAACGTGCAAACTCTGACAACTAAGGAATAAGAACACCATCCAGATGACCTCCGTTTGAGTTAATGCACTGCTGCAACCGTTTCCCATAAGCATCATAAACATTTCTTAGCATGTTTGGGGTGACAGACTGAATTGCGCTTACAGGAGCTTCATTACAGCTAAGGGGCGCGAAAATCAATGTTGTCGTTGTATTGTGATCGGGATTTTTTATGTCAAGAGCTGGGCTGGGTTCATGCGCCAGCTTTTGATCTACAAATCAACCCGTTATTCCGCGCATTTATTCAAAATTTCATCCAATTCCGACCCAAATTAAAGAAGATACAGCAAAAAGAAAAGCTTCCATTTTTTATGCTGTTTCTGCATTTAATTGAAATTTCTCAATTTTATATATTGTTGAATTTCTCAGGACTGGGTCAATCCTGATGCACCAAATTTTAACACATAAAATTCCCACTTTTTTGGCACTTATGTTTCAAATTTCAGACAATTTGGTCAAAAATTGCGAAAATGGCAGCAAAAAGAAATGTTGTCATTTTTTTGGGACACCCTGTACTAACTACAAACTACATGTTTTCGGCGATTATGACGTCATCAAGACTACATATTAACTAAGACTACAAATTATTTTGGCTGACTACAAATTCACTAAAAACTACAATTTCAAAATCTGCGAAATTGTAGTCAATTTGTAGTCGTTTTTCTTGGAAATTTTCTGACTTTCTCCTTTGATTTTACACAATCTAAGCTCCTAATCAGCATTTTTACCTGTCTTGAGCTTACGATAAGCTCACGAAATCGTAAAGCATGCCGAGAAGCAATCTATTTTTGACATGAAGTGTTAGAAAGATTGTTTCCTGTTCTCCCGCTTTTTCTAAGTTGCCCAATAAACTTTGGAGCAAGGGACCACATGATTCACTTTTGCACATTCGTCCGTGCTGTTTCTTGCCTTAGTTGTTATAAAATTTGTCTCACGGACCGTCCATAAATGACGTCATTCAAAACGGGCGGCGGGGGCTCTGCTGAAATGCGACGATAGACAATGCACCAGGAGGGGGATTAGCAAGAAACGACATAGCTTTTTCCAGAATTTTACGGAACTTTGATTGTATTATTTTCAATTTATGTGCAATGTACAATGTAGGTACGTACATTATGGCAAAGGTTTCCACATACAGAAAAGCTTCCCAGAATGATAGTACGGATTTATTCAATTAATTATGCAGTATGGCAACAAGAAAACATGACAATTAATTTTTGCATGTACTGCATTTGTGTCCGGGCAGGGGTAAACGGAAAACGACGGGCAGCCTTTAGGGGGGCAGGCTCCCCAGAAACAACGCAAGGCGATTTTGGGGGAGGGGCCGAGCAATCGGGGTTTTAGGACGACGTTGTTTACGGACGGCCCCTCATTCCATTTTTAGTCAAATACGAAATGTTCAGCATTAGAATTCCATTGGGTCTTGAATTTTCTTGCAGAAATACAATGTACTTGTAGTTATTAGAAATGACGATTTTTGACAGAGTTAAATAGAGAACAGGTTTCCGGTACCTAGTATTTTTGAAAAGCATTACTATGACTGAATGTTCAATTGGCAAAAATTCACACTAAT
The DNA here is from genome assembly GCA_030248155.1 of Sabatieria punctata. NCBI lineage: Eukaryota > Metazoa > Nematoda > Chromadorea > Araeolaimida > Comesomatidae > Sabatieria > Sabatieria punctata. The sequence goes on along the minus strand of JASANB010006031.1, from coordinate 383,291 downwards.
ATCAAATTTCTGGAATTTGGCAAACTGACTACAAATTGACTACAAACTAAAACTACATATTTTTTATGTGGAATTTGACAACTACAAACTAAGACTACAAATTATTTTCTCGAAAATTTTAGACTACAAACTAAGACCACAAATTGAAATTCTCTGAGGAAATAGGTCTAGTAAAGACTCCACCTTCCTTTCAGTACATACAGATTTCCCTACTACGATAAACCCAGGGGAACCAGCAAACGGTCTATGTTCTCTCTGCCTTCAAAAGTTAACCTGCTTCACAAATGTGGTGTGTGGTACGATTTTGTAAATGAACAGTTGCTTAAACAAATTGATCAAAATCCTTATTGTTGGGCAATTAAAAAGAAAGAAAAAATAGGTCTATGTGGGCCTAATCGAAACTCTATAAATGTACTGTATGTATATATGGATCTCTTCCTCTCGTCAACGAGTCATGAGCCCGGGTTAGTTGGGTGACAAAAATCCCATGTGTACCTTTTTGAAAGATATTTTTGGCTAAACTACAGAGGAGTGAAATTTTAGCCGCTGATCATGTGCAAAAAATGGATTGCAACTTTAGTAGGGTTGTTCGTAGACCCATTAACGGTTCCATTTTTGAGATGCCTGAGGACCGAGGAACCTGAATCTGGTATCGGCAGCTTACTTAGTCAACATTTGAATGCATCTGCAAAAAAAGCGAAAAATCTGGTAAACTGGGGCGGACCGGACCAGACCAGAACACTCAAAATCCGGTCAGGCCCTAAACCAAGCCTAATAAGATGTCATTTGAAAGAGAAAAATTTTCTCATTCTAAATATGCAATCGAGAGTTTCTACTGTTATTTGTTCGCAAGTACTGTTGTTTGTGTATACACATGCACATTGAAAATTCCGCTACACATTACCATACACAAACAGTACTCAAAATGTGTATTTTTGTGTATGTGTATTTGATCAGCAAAAATGGATAAGATGTCGAACAGAATCGTAACATTTCGATGTTTTTGCTGCAGTAATATACAATAGATATCCTCATAAAGCCTTCAGATGGCCTAACTAACTTGATTTTACTGTTGCTATGGGTATTCGAATCTGAATTGGGTATGGGTATGGGTAGGTATTTTTTAAAATACCCATACCCGGGTATGGGTATGGGTAGGTATTTTAAAAATACCCGGGTATCGGGTATAAATCGGGTATTTTTCATTAAAATTGCGAAATTCCTTTAAAATGTCAAACTTCAATTGGTTTTGCAAAATTAGGATCTAAAACCGCTTTTTTGGACAACTATTGTGCTCAGTGTAGCTGATGTAGTAGTAACTGTTACAGTTTTACTTCACAGTTATTGGAACAAGAATCTAATCAGCCTTCTAGAATGTGGAGTATAATTTCTAATAGTTCTTTCTAATTCTGGGCCTCCCACCATAGTTGTCCAAAATTTCAGCTTGTTATAAATACATCCCAGATAAGAGCAAGTGCATAGAAACGTTGTAACCTTCTAATTAAAGTGCAACTAAATTTACTAGCCTTACAATGGTATTTACTGTACATGGTTCGTGCGGCTTTTGTATAGCAAAATTGCCTGACCTTTCCCTGACTTTTCTATGACCAAAGTCACAATTCCCTGATTCCGTGATGAGGAAGCTCCAGCCAGTGTGAGAAAATTTCGAAAAATTAGCTTTGTAAAACGCATTTAAACGGTATTCAGAGCACAAATTTCTGGTTTAAGTGGTAGTAAAAAGTGAGAAGACCGATTTTCCAAAAGGGTGGTGTGTAAAGCCCTGACAGGACCATGTGACGGCTTGATGTTCCTACGGCTATCAAATTTTTCCCTGACCAAACACCAAACTCCCTGACTTTGCAGGTCCCGCACGAACCCTGATTTATCCTCAAAAGGAGCACCAAGATGGAATCCGATTTCTATTAGAAGTAAACTAGAGGCAAGAAACTTACTGTATGCACGCAAAAGTCTTTTTTATGTAATGTACGTACATTTGTAAAAATTCAGCTTCAGCCAAATACCATGTTCTATACATGTCATTTATGTACTGTGAATTTTGCAGTGAGAGATTGAGGTGCATAACAACCCAGAGCATTCCTTTCTGAGCCCGCAAACGTTTTTCAGTAAGATGTTTTCATGGTGTTTTATGCATAAAATTAGGAAACGCCAAAATGCTTAATTATACAATTCTTCAAACAAATTAGATGGAAAACTAACCTTTCCGAAACATTAAGGTGACTACATGATGCAAGGCAAAAACGGCATTTCTGTTTAACACTTCCTTAAGAGAGTTTTTACAGAAATTAACGTGTGTGTTTGCGCGATTTTTTTCTAAAAAATACCCATTCAAATACCCGGTATTTTTCAAAAAATCGGGTATACCCGGGTATGGGTATTTCAAAAAGTACCCGGGTATGGGTATACCCAATTTCAGGTAGTTTTGCTCAAAAATACCCAGTTTCGGGTATGGGTATGGGTATACCCGATCAACAGTACTTGATTTCAAAGCTATCCAAGGTTTCAAGCAGCAGACATTGAGAGATTTGATATTCCTAGCATTTCAATCTCAAAATATACCAAAAAAATTACATTTTCAGTACAATACACATACGCAAATAATACACATTGTTTTGTTGAATGTGTATACACAAATTACCATACACATTTGAAGGTAAATGTGTATACACATACCCATACACATACACAAACGGAAAATCCAATACCAAACAATAGTATTCCCAAGTTACAAGTCGAAATCTGAGAGATGGTTGAAAAATTGAGTCTTTCATTCCATATATACAGGGTGTGCCAAAAAAAAACAACCCAGCAGATTTTTCGCTGTAGCAACCGCAAATCTCAACCGATTTGAACGAATCCTTTTTAAATGAAAGATAAATAAATTCTTGAAAGATTGATGTACCGCTTATTAATGTACTCTGCTTAGTTCCTGAGATATTCACTCTCCAAGTCAAAACTGTGATTTTGGCAGTGAACAAGAGGGATTTTTTATTATTCCGCTGCACTTCGTAATAAAACGATTCCTGCTACTGCTGAGGCCTATTGGAGGCTTTACTGGTGACACATAAACTCGGTCCACTTCAACAGTAAAGTGTCATTAGCCCCCAGCAGTAAGAATCTGCTTTATTATGAAGTGCAACGGAATCGCTCTTGTTCTTTGCCAAAATCTGTTTCGACTTTGAGGGCAAATATCTCAAGAACTAAGCAGTGAATCTCAATAAAAGTTGCACCAATCTTTGAAGAATTTATCAATCTTTCATTCAAAAAAGGATTCATTCAAATCGGTTAAGATTCATGGTTGCAAAAGTAAAAAATCTGCTCAGTTGTGTTTATCACTCTTGTTCACTGCCAAAATCTCTGTTTTGACTTTGAGGGCAAATATCTCAGGAACTAAGCAGGCTATCTTAATAAGCGACTGATCAGTCTTTCAAGAATTTATTTATCTTTTATTTAAAAAAAGATTCATTCAAATCGGTTGCGATTTGCGGTTGCTACAGCAAAAAATCTGCTGGGTTGTTTTTTTTTGGCACACCCTGTATATACAGTGGCGGCCAAAAGTTTGGACGCACCCCCAAAATTTTCAGTTTTCCGTTAATAACACCTGTTCTGTTTGCAGTTTGCGGATGAAGTTCTGTGCTAAGTTTGTGCATAGTAGCCCTGCATAACCTGAAACCATATGGTCTTTGGTCCCCCTCACGTTGCTGTAGTATGAATCCATTTTCCAAAGACCCCAGAAAAATGGGTGGACAAAAGTTTGGACGCACCAACTGATTTTTTAAAAAAACGGAGCAACCTGCAACAATAAAGAACAAGCAAGAATGAAACATGTATTTAGGCGACTAACACTTTGTTAGGAAGCCACAAGACTTGACCACAACTGCACAGCGCTTGGGTTTAGAGTTGACCAGTTTCTGGCACACAGACTGGGGAATACAAATCCAAAATTCGGTGATGGCAGTTTCCCGATCGGACAGATCTAGGGGTGCTTTACTGATAACGTCTCTCTGGGCATATCTCCACAAATTTTCGATTGGATTCAGGTCAGGTGACTGAGCAGGCCGGTCCAAAACTACGACTTTGTAGTTAGCGAACCACTGTTTGACTGACCACGCCGTGTGTTCGGGGTCGTTATCCTGTTGAAACAGCCAATTCAGCCCGAGGTTCTGTTCTACATATGAGAGCATGATGTCTACCTACATGTTGGTGCAGACGGTTTCAGCCATGATACTATGGATACAATAAATAGGCCGTGGGCCTTTCAATGGGAAAGAAGTCCACATCGTAATGCTACCTCCTCCCCACTTTACAATGCTCTGCACAGTCTGGTCGGAATTCCTTGATCGCAAATCGCTTGACATATAGCCGGCCATCGCTTCCGCACCGATTCCACTTCTTTTCGTCCCTCCACTAAACCTTGGAACCAATCTACAATGGTTCAATGTAAGTGGGCCTTTGCCCACAGGAACCGTTTTTGCGGTCACAAAAGTTGATAGGTGTTTTTATCCTTGCGATGCAACAACACAGCCCTTTTCGCAGTAGAATTCGGTGCGGGGTTCATGCAGAGATGCTTTGACCACACGCAGCCTCGATTTGCTCTGTTAGCTCATGAGCAGTCTTATGCCGATCAACTAGACATCTCGTCACAAGGACCCATTTCAGCCATGTTGTATGCGATTTCGGTCGACTGGTCCGTTTCCGATTGACGTTTGAACCCGTTTCAGCGAGGAGGACTAAGGCAGAACGAACACCTATTTCCAGAACACCCGACTTGTCAGGCTATCTGAGATTAGAGAGACCACTCTGTCTCAGCTCAAGCGCGAGAACCCTCTTTGGTTGAAGAAGTTGGTTGGACTGAGCCATTCTCCAAACTGCCGCTAAATTGCAATAAAAAGAAGACTAAATAGCAGCGACACATATTAACGGCCGCTAGGTTCCCTACAAAACATCTGGAAAGCAAAAACTCAAGATAATCTAAGTGCGTCCAAACTTTTGTCCACCCATTTTTCTGGGGTCCTTCGAAAAGTGATTCATACTACAGCCACGTGAGGGGGACTGAACACCATATGGTTTCAGGTTATGTAGGGGTACTATGCACAAACTTAGCATGCAACTTCATCCGCAAGCTGCAAACAGAACAAGTGTTATTAACAGAAAACTGAAAATTTTGGGGGTGCGTCCAAACTTTTGGCCGCCACTGTATATATATGTATGGGATTTACACTGCGCACAAATGCAGGACATATCCCCAGCGCCAAAGATTTCTGGACAGACTTTGGCTCACCTTAAACTATTACAATAGCCGACCCAGCAATCTATTTTTGGCTGACGACCACCCAATCGATGGCCATGGACGCGCTCTTTCAGTTGCGAGTGAGAGCTACATGATGCGTGAGCTCAGCTCAGCAGCACATAAATTGCCGTTTTTTGACAATCCATACATCTCACTCTTTGCAGCAGCTGTGTCAACCACACTAGAGTGCTGAGTTGCATAAGCAGATGTATCCTGCATGCCACTGAGAACCGATGTCAGCGGGTTCCCTGGACGCTCTACCCACGATTGCCTGAGCTCGGTAGCATAGATTTCACCAAAGCTGGGCTCTGTGGTTCTGGCACAAACGGATCTTTGACCGACGAAATAACCAACCAAATAACCAAATCGAAAGAATTGGAACGGAATTGTTCATTTCATTGCAAAACAACGGCCTGTGAAATTGAATCAAGTAAAATAACTGTTTTTATGCGAGGCGGTGCCCATCCAAATTTCCTAACATTCACTGTGCAAAGGAAACAGGTAAGATTTTGCATTACATGCGATATATACGTACATGTTCACATTGTACAGATTCAACATTACCCGGTGTTCAAAACCGTCTATGCTAAGAGTTTTTCATCATTTTTGAGTGATTTGGGAGGTCAGCTAGACCTGTGGATTGGAGTCAGTGTCATTGCACTATTGCATGCTCTCGTTCTGATATTTAAATTGGCTTATAGAGCTGTTGTTGCTTGGAGAAGTCCTTCAATCACACCAGCCCCTGCGAAAATACATGATTTATAACTTATTGTCTAGTCGTCAACTAAAACACATCACCATACAATGTGATATTGGGCTGAAATTACAAATAGCAATCATGGCTGTAATGTAGAATGCTTAGCAAAACTTAGGGGGCGTTCAAAAATGACGTCAACGATTTTTGCCCATTTTTCGACCCCCCCTCCCCCTTGTCATCAGTTGTCATCATTTTCCAACCCCCCCTCTAAAAGCGAAAAAACGACGTCACTTTTTTCCAAACCCCCCCCCCCCCGAATTTGCAAAAATTGCTGCATTCAAATGAGAAAATTTTGGGACAATAGCTCTTAGATTCTTCTAGTTATTCTTCTAAATTCTTCTAGATTTTCCCATATTTAGAAACAGCTTGTTTTTAGAAGATTTTTCGTTATTTTTAAGAACATCAAAGAAAAAAATTCGAAAATCTACTAATTTATTACAATTCAGTGAAAAAACCCAGCTACACAGTTAATAAATATGAACTACATGTATTGAAAATAGTAAGGTATCCAAGTAAGGTAAGTGTAGTGTAGGTACATACAGTAGGTACACCTTTTTTGGTGGAATTAGAAAAAAGACCTGTCAAAAATAAGAGAAAACAAAATATTCTTTACTAAAGGTGTCCAAATAGAGCCCTGCGCATGGTGCCTCTTTTCACGGCCTGGCCTGGAACATCAAATTTCAAGTCCGCCCGGATGACATTTTGCGCTGGACGGCCTGGCCCGGTTTCGGGAGCGCTAAACTCGCCGAAAAATCTTGCAAAATCACTTGTGCGAGAACTATGTACAGTACAGTACATACAAAACAAACATTTCTAATGACGCAACAAACCTAAACAAAAAACAGATTTAAAGAAAAACTTGTTTTGGCTAAAGTAGATCCTAGATTTTAAAAAATTAGCCAATCCATCCCGGGCAGGCTCCAAGGGGAACAACCCAGCCAAAATTCTCTGCCGGGCGGCCTGTGCAGGGCTCTAATGATGACCAGAATGCGTTTTAAATGCGTTTTTAAAAGTTGATTTTTCAAAATTTTCTCGCCCTTGTTGGTCAGGATCCCAACCAGGCCTCCACATACTACTAAAACTGTTAATTTTAAGCTATGAATGCTTTCAAATGCGTTTTTGAAGGCTAATTTCTCAAAATTCCCCTATAAGACAAAAGTGACATCATCATTGGCCGAACCCCCCCCTCTCCCCTTGTCATCGATTGTCATCATTTGGCAAACCCCCCTCCCCCCTAACCGATGACGTCATTTTTGAAGGCCCCCTTATGGTGACTTCGATTTCTCTTAGAAAATGCTGATTAAATAACGTTAGATCTATTGTCTATCAAACAAGTATGCATAGCAAAGGTTGAAGGTTGTTGTCAAGTCATCGACTGAAACACATCACCATACGTACATTGTGATCTATCAGACATTAACATGCAGTTTTGCGAATAAAGTCAACTTATGCAAATTTCTGCTTGCTGTGCGGCAATTCAAAATGTTGGTGCTGCTTAGTCCGTGTCTCCGCAGATTACCTGCCTTGTCAAGGATGCGATCCTCGAACCAGTCATCGACAAACCCAGCAAATAACGAAACACACATGACCGTCCTACTTCATAAGCGTCCAAAGTATACGCACATGCTCCCATATTTTTATATAAATTGTTTGATTTTTCTTTCAATTGCTCTACTCTCTGCTTTGGTATATCATTTATATCAAATAGCAGCTGGGGATTGCAGGCAGGCCACGGTATTTTTCTTACTTCGGCCTGTATCGCTGCTATTTTGGGGTCCATAGACCATGGTATTGTGTACTCCTGTTATGGTATTTTTCGCTGGTACTGCGGATATCCCCCACCTGCAAACCCTGTGCGCCTGGCGCACACCCCAACGATTCGCGTTTTTAAACTGTTCGCGCCGCGCGAATTGGCCGCGAACTGTTCGATATGAGTCATACACACGTTATAAGATGCCGGCGCGAACTGTTCGAAACAATTCGCGCATACGTAATTAGGCAAAATCCGAACTGTTGTAAACAATTCGCGCCAAACCCCGGTTTGCGCGATCGGGATATATTGGTATCAAAAAGTTTTTTTGATACTCATCGACTGCCAATATGAGGCGTTAGCGGTAGTGAAATAGCTAGTTTGCTGTGATAATGTCTGTCATAGAAGCCTTTTGGAAATTATGCTCAATCCACCTTTTTTTAGTTTTTTAGAAAAGAAAATAACTATATACAACGCACATGTACACCAGAGCAAGCCAGCAATAACCCAATAGGGCCACATGCGAGGTAATCACTTGGGCTGAGTCGGGCTCGAACCCCTATGTGTCACGTGCCGTGAGCATGGTAGGCAAGATGCTACCCAATGCACCACAGACGCGGACAATTTAGAATCAAAACATTCAGGAAGGATTGGGAATATATTTTGACGCATTTGAAAAGTGTTATAAATATTAGAGTGCGAACAATACCTGAAAAACCCAATACCCCAATACCCAATACCCAATCCCAATACCTGAGACCCCCAATACCCCAATACCCAATACCCAATACCCAATACTTGCGTAGCTGAGACAAAAATTGCATTTCAGTGAACAAGTACATTCCAGTTGTGTACACAGGATTTCTTTCACAGGGATTAAAATTTCGAAGAGGCCTGGTTGGGCCATTGTCCAACTAGGGGGAGAAATTTTGAAAAATTAGCCTTTAAGCAAGCATTTAGAAGCCGTTCCTGGAGGGTAAAATAATCATAAACTAAGAGTTTTAGTCGGTACACGATCTACTGTATTACAGTGTTTCTTATTTTCGGCGGATTTTTTCCTCGTAGTCCACCAGAAAGGGGTGTACCAGATCCGCAACCCCTGGGTACAGTACTAATACATTGTACATTCTGTATCACTAAAAAAGACAAATTTCAATTGAATCACAAACGTTTATCTTAGATAAGAACAGAGAAATTGCGCCAATTACTAGTGTACTACTTGGAAACGCGGACAGTATAAGACATTCTTAACCTTTAGTTTATTAACGCAAAAACGGCTTTTTATCATCGGTTAATCCTTTCGATTTTTCAGGTCAGTTTTTCAGTTTAACAGCAATCTTTTTTCGATTTTTATAGGTTCTAATTAGTATTGGGTATTGGGGCATAAAAAACCCAATACCCAATACCCAATACCAATACCTGGAAAACACCCCAATACACCCAATACCCAATACCCAATACCCAATACCAGTTCGCACTCTAATAAATATAGCCAACAAGCTACATGTAGTACTAAAATGAAAAGGCCTCACCAAAATCATAATTCTAGTACCAAAATTATCTGGTAAAGGCGTTTGATTTTGGTATGGTATGGTATAGTATAGAAGGAGCTGTTTTGAATTTGGTTTGGTATGGTACTAGTACTAAATTCAAAGATTGATTTTAGTACTAGTACAATTTTGGTATGGTAGGCATCATCCCTGCTTGAAAGTATTTGTTTGCAACAGTTTGCAGTAGAAACTCCATCTGCAGAGCACTATGATAAGGGTGCACATCTTACTACCGGTGGTAATAGGGGACTTGTGGATTACAAGCAATGGTCTGAAAATGGTTCGAATTAGAATTATGCCGACCGTTTACAGGTAAGGCAGATTGGTTAAACCATTGCACCATATTACTTCTGTTACACGTATGAACTAAAACTGTCTCATAACAATTGCAAACAGCAACACAACCTCACACCCTAACTACTGCCGAACTCTTACATCTCTTAGGCATGAGTTGATGTTTGAGTGTAGTCCATCGCTTTGTGTATGAGTCAAACACTTTCACTGTTTCCTCTGAATTGGTCACAATCGATCCGCCAACAGCAAACAATCGAGAGCCATCCGATAACAGGCTAAATAAATATCGGTTCTTATTCATTGATGGAATTTCAGTCCACGTGTTGGTGACTGGGTTGTAGCGTTCGCACGAGGAGAGGACACAGCATCCACCGCAAACATAGATTTCGTTATTGAGCACTGTGGCTGAGTGACCGTAACGTTTTGTGTGTATTGAAGCCACCGCTGTCCACGAATCTGAGCCAGGCGAGTATCTCTCCACTGTTCTCAGCTTAAAATTACTCCTACTCCACCCTCCGATGACATAGATCAGTTCCTCAACTGGCACCAATGGCAGAAATTCTTTCTCCAACCGGTTGAGTGCCAGTTGTTCTGGTGGAGCAGCTTGCATGATGACAGATAATTGCGAACTTCAAATCCAACCACTCCACCGCAGACATAGACAATTCCACCCTGAACTGTGCTGGCATGAGACATTCGACATTGTTGCATGTCCGGAGCACCACAGAGTAGGTTACTTGCAGGGTCAAGGGAGATCACACTCATTAGTTCAGTGATTCTATCGTATCCCCCAATGATGTAAACAATTCCGCTCAGAGAGTCAGCTGTGTGCAGTGATCTCACTTGAGGCAGTGTGACATTGAGCAGGGTGTTAGTCTGTAGTATGGTTAGTCTAGGCTATACACTTCCATTGATCTCGCTTTTCATCTTCACTTCCACAAATGACTAGAATGTTGAACGGAACAGCTGAAATGATAATGATTCAGCAGCGAAAGCAGCTAATTGCTGACCTATGTAAGGAGTAGGAGTAGCAGTGCAGTTGTATCGCAGGTTCACTTTGATGGTATCCATTCTGGTCGGCTCTTTCTTGTTTCCCATCAGCATAGTCAGAGCGTCAATGATATGACTGGGATAGGTTGCAATGTTAGCTTTCAACCATACATGTAACAGGTCATCCGCCGATGGGGGGAGGGGGGTTGGGGGGGGTCTGGCGCCGGCCGGGGGGGTCTGAGACAAAATTTTGGGGGAGGGGGGTGGGCACTAAAAAACGCTCAAAAATCGAGAAAAATCGCAATTTTTGGCCTAAAAATCGCCAAAAATCGCTAATTTGGGCTGAAATACAGCTAAAAAGTGCTGTTTTGCAGGCGATTTTGGCAATTTTTGTGTGCGAAAGTGTAAAGAATTGCAAAAATTTGCTCGAAAATTTACTTGCCAGAAAAATCGGAGGGGGGCGGTGAAATCGTCTCGGGGGGTCCCCATCCGGGGGGGGGGGTCTGGCCTAAGTCGGGTGGGGGGCAGACCCCCCAGACCCCCCTGTTACATGTATGCTTTCAACACTGGTTTTCCGTCACTCATGTGTGAGTAGTGCATGACAGTCCTGAAGTCATAGTCACCGACATCTTTGTAGTCCTTGTAGCCCTCAGAGCCGCTGTTTTGTACTGAAAGTGTAAATTAGCAGGTATCTTGCTCTTGTCTAATGTAATGTGTTTGTCTCTGTCCAAGCGCTGGTGTTCGTGGAAGAAACCGATTGCATGCATCAGCTCATGCTCCAGAGTGCCGAGGTCATCAAAACATCTGCTGGCAAGATAGATGGATTGCTCGCCACCGCCTGCACTTCTGCCCACTGTGTCTGAGGCACACTTCGAACTGAAAGTTAGATCTAACTTGTGGACACACTAGCTAAAAAGCATTGGTGCATAGAAGGGGCAGTCAACTAAATACATACATGCAGGCTATTCATATGAATGACAATCAAACAAAGACAGGCTCACAGTATTATTGACCCTTTGTTACACACGTGCTCCTACAGGAGCCGTCATGTTTTGGGCGGCGGCCGCCCAAAACATGTCCGCTGCCCCAAATCCGATACCGATAGTTGGGTTCGGAAATAGGCCAATTTCGATAATATTATCGTTTATGTAATAATCGGCGCGTTAAACTGATACCAATATCGACGGAAGGGTTTGTCCATTTTTTGCCATGCCCGCCAAAGGTCTATCGGTTTTCCGATAGTTTTTCCCGATAAATTTATCGGCGGCCGATACCGATTTGGCGGATTTCCGATACGATTTTTTGGGCAGTGTGTAACAAAAGGTTAAAAGCAGAACTGACTTGTGAGTCTTCACAGTAGGTAATCTCGATGGTGAGACTGCTTTGTCACAAATCGAACAGATGTGTTCGCATGAAAGTATTAGAGAGCACATTTGAAACACCGTTTGAGTTGTTTTTCTGAGAATGATGAGCATTGAAACGATGCCGTTTGGCCAAAGCAGAAGTTTCTTTGGAGCTCCTTGGTCTTCGTGGATGTCAGGTGTTGAATCGAGGATATCCTAAACCAAAAACTTGTGTACACTATCTGTCGCTTGCATACCAATAGACTAAACTACTCGCATAGTTTAATTTGGTAACGCTTTCTACCAGTTGCATATAGTTACAAGTAGGGTTCCGACGATATATCGATATCGATATCGAAAAGTCGATATATCGACCCTTTTTCCAATATCGATATCGATATCGATATCGCGATATTTTGCATCGATATTTTCGATATTTTTTGTGTGGAAAAGTGGGAAAAAACAAAACGGATGTCAAGTTTATTTCTCTGGAACAGTAAAAAACAGTTTATCCTGCACAACTCAGAAATCGATGGTATAGTCAAAACCTAACAGTGGCATGATAGCTCTCAGAAATATCAATTTCTTGGCAATCTCTGCTTTCAAACAGCAACACTTAGGTTCTTAAATGTCTGCAGCAACACTGAAGAGCTGTTCACTCTACTGTACACACTTGAAGCATTAGGGCAGAAGCAGACATGGGCTAGCATTTCGGCTGAGGGGTGGTAAATTTTCAAATCCTGAGGGGGTACCGCCGGCTGATGGGTGCTTGAAAGGATGGTAAGCAAATCCGATTATGTACTAAAGTCAAGGTTTTTTGGCTTATTTGTCATTAAAATATGTTAAAATACGTTATTCTGTCTTAGCTCATTTATGCCTAATGAGGGTTGGGCGTCGGCCATCGGCCTGAGGGGTCAACCTTTTCATTGAAGGGCTTCAGAAGGGCCACTACCTTTCTGCGATTCTCTACTTAATTCATATCAGATCGCTGATTGCATCAGTGCTTGACTGATATAAGCAGTGAGAGCAGTTTGTTCTTTCAAATTTCAGATTTTCTTGCATAACTATAAATATCGATATCGATATCGATATCGATCGATATTGAGCTGAAAATATCGATATCGATATCGATATCGAATATCGACGAATTTTGATATCGTCGGAACACTAGTTACAAGCACTTTTGATACTGCTCTACATCATCGCTAGTGGCATCCATGGTGAAGTCTAACTCAGAGAATAGAATGGTATTTGAAGCTCTGTTGGCAAGTCCGACTGAACCTGAACTTATTAATAGGTTTTAACCTGAAATTCGAGGACTTGCACCTGAACCTATTCTGGTTGAGCTGGACATGAACCTGTCCCGCTTTATCGAACTTACTCAAATAGGTTCAAAGTTTGAGTGTAATTTTAGGCAAAATTCGTTAAATTTTCGGTTGGATTGCACAGAAATTTATGGTTTCATATTTATACACCTATTTTTCAAACTGAAAGTGTCAGAAACGAAAGTACTACCCTATAAAAAGTCTGATCTGGATATTTCGCTGCCAGTTGACACTCTATAGGGTTCAGAAAAGTTGCAAACAGTGCAAAATTTCTATAGTTTTTGTTAATATCAGTGGACTTGAACCTGAACCTATTGTCCAGGTTTTTAAGAAGATGGACTTGAACCTGAGGGTCCCAGGTATTGGGTATTGGGTATTGGGTTTTTCAGGCATTGTTCGCAGGTGTCTCCATATTTCAAAAGATTTCATTGTTCCTCTCCTGTTTAATGTTGCAGCTTTTTGAAAAACTAACTGTCATATTTGGTAAATATTTCCTATTTTATAGAAAATAATGAGAAATACTTTTAATTTATGACTATTTTGAACCTAATGAGGTCAAAAGAGCCAAAACAAATCGGTTAAATACATTAATGACCATATTTCTAATAGTTTGTTTTTAGTAAACTCATAACCAAGTAACTCCATAGTTTTTAATTAACTTACTAAACTCAGAGTGCGAATTTAGTTACTAACTTTTACTTACCAAATTCAAATTTGAAAAGCTTCAACTAACTTTTACTAACTAAATTCAGAAAATTTTCGTTCGGCACAACACTGACCTGGACTTGAACCTGAAATTTCCATGTTGGACTTGACTTGAACCTGAACCTGTTTTTTCAACCTCGGACATTCCAACAGTAATCTGAAGTAGCTTTATTACGCAGTTCTGGAAATACTTGGGGTGCAGTAGGACATACCAAGACAATCAGTTTGAATAATCGTAGAATACTATTAGCATTACAAACCAGAGCCCACCTTCAAATGATTGACTTTTGGCAGTAAAATTTATAGCGGAAGATTGCATAGGTTGGTCTGTGTGGTCAGAGTCAGTCGATTGCTGGGTACCGAAGTAATCGAATTGCTTGAAGCTGAATGCAACGATCTTAAGCAAGGACTGGAAAAGCAGTAGAAAGGAGGCTCAATGGTAGAACAACATTGTCATCCTAAAACGGTTTCTCAGCACGTTAAAACAATTTTATGTACATGAGCAATGATATCAACCATTTAAACAATCTTATCGCATGTATTGACGCTGTTGGCAAAATTATGATCGGTCAAAAAACGTACAGCTGAATACCTCTCCAATGTTACTTGGCTGTGTTGTGTACAAGAGGAGTGGGTTTCCACATCAGTAGATTTCTTACCAGTTGTTTCTATTGTGTGAGCAGCTGTGTTCTTTCTTGAAATTAATTTTTGCGAAGCACAATATGGTCTTAGAACATAACATCACATTCTGATAACTACTGCCGAACTCTTATATCTTCTATGTATGAGCTGTTTTTCAAGTAGTGTCCATCGATTTGTGATGGGATCGAACACCTCCACTGTTTTCGGGGCATTTGTCTCTCCCAATCCACCAACAGCAAACAGTCGATTTCCATCCGACACCAAACTGAAGTGCAATCGTATCTTATTCATTGACGGAATCTCACTCCAACTGTTGCTGACCGGGTCATAGCGCTGACATGAGGCAAACAAAATGGTTCCATTCCACCCACCGCACATGTAGACTTGGCCTTTGAGCACAGCGGCTGAGTGTCTGTACCGTTTTGTGTCCATGGAGGCGACTGCTCTCCATGAATCTGAGTAAGGAGAATACCTCCCCATAGTGTTCAGTCTCTTGTGCCTCTTATTCCACCCTCCGTTAGCATACATCTTCCCTTCACATGCCACCAATGCCAGTTCTTCTCTCGCAGTTGCCATCGGAGGAATGGAGTGCCATGTGTTCTGGTGGAACCGCTCACATGATGAGTGACCTTTGTTCTTTCCAAATTCTTCTTCTCCACCACAGACACATACCAGTCCACCCAGAACAGTGCTGGCGTGCTGCACTCGGCGTTGTTGAAGGTCTGGAGCATGGGAAAGTCGGTTGGTTGTAGTGTCAAAGGTGAGCACACTCTTCAAAGCTATTCTTCTGTCTCTGTCCCAACCTCCAATGATGTAGACAAGGCCATTGAAGAACTCGGAAGTGTGGTATTGCCGTGTCTCAGTCAGTGAGACATCAAGCAAAGCGTTCTTGTCCGGATTGTCAGGGTAAAACACTTCCATCGATCTCTCTGCTTTGTCATCCGAACCACCAGTTATGAGAACGCTAAATGCTGAAACTTTGAGTTTAATTTTATTCTAGCATTCAAAGCGATTACTTCCTGATGTGTCAGTGCAGCCAGGTTTCTCACTCCACGTTTTATCGAACATGCAATGCACCTGAGTGCTGCCGGACAACCTTGCCCTGGCTTTGCATTGTACTTCAGCTATTCCACCTATTGGCACCAGATCCTTGTTTGGAGTGAACGTGACCCTACCGTTTCTGATGGAGAACCGAGGACAGCCCAAAAGAATTCAAATATAATTTTGGCACTTTGTCTTGTCAAATATGGAATACCTTCAACAATGAAAGAACAGGAGTAGAGCAGATTGACCTTTTGTCTGTCCAGTGGACTCAGCCCTCTGCGCTGACCCATAACTCTCCGCGCCTTCTCCAAGGCAATGTACCTGCCTTGGAACCTCGGGGACAAGACCAAATTCTTGTTGGGGTCCTCATCAGTTCCAGTGAACTGGGGGTAGTGAGTGATACTAGCATAGTCATACACGCCTAGTGTCTTGTAATCATAGTTCAGACTAGTTGTTGTCTGGTAGAGATGTTCACGAGCCTGAAAAAGCTCGGCTCGGCCCGGCTCGGCTCGGCTCGCGAGCCCAGTTCGAGCGAGCTGATCAAGGTTAGAAAGCTCGCGGTCCGAGCCGAGCCGAGCCCAGAACACGCTACAAACTTAAAAATGTGTAAAATTTAATCAATTTTGAAAATATTGTTGTTTTTGGAGGGAAGATTGGTTTAATTCTATGTTTGCTGCATTATTTTAAGCTAACAAACAGAAAAAACCGCAAATTAATGCCTAATTAGTGAGGAAAAGCCTTGGGTAGTGAATTTATGGTGTTACTTATCTATTTTTCCGAGCTTTCCGCCAAATTTAAAGCTCGCGAGCCGAGCTCGAGCGAGCTTGGAGGTGCGCACAAACGAGCTGAAACGAGCTGACCAAGACAGAGCTCACAATCGAGCCCAGCCGAGCCCCGATTTTTAGGCTCGTGAACATCTCTATTGTCTGGTAGTTGTCTAGGTGGGGCGGAATCCTGTTCAAGAACAGCACCATGTGTTGATCTCTGTCTGGTCTCTTGGTGTTCATGGAACAGACCTATCGGGTGCATCAACTCATGCAGAATCACACCATGACTCCAGCACTTGTGGTCTGGTGAAAGATCCAGGTTGACTACTAGACGACCGCTGCCCATGCCCACTCCTTCAGAGTAGCAACCACCACTGAAAATGGTCATGTGAGTGTTTTAAAGAGTAGGACCAGGCAGACCTACTGTACCTGCTAACATTTACAAAAACGTAGTCAGTGTGGTACCACTCCTTGCGCACAAACTCCACGCAAGTGTGTGCTTTGAAGTACAACATCGCACATGCTAGACGAGTCAGACTCCTTTTGTCTTCATTGAGTGAGGGGTGCACTTCCAAAGGAATTTTGCCATTCACCCATAGTTGCACCACCTTCCTTTCTGCTCTCAGTGAGTGCAAACTGCTGCCGAATATAACGCGTAGGTCTAAAATTCAGTTGTTGAAATGAAACAAGTTGCACAAGGCAGATGAGAAAATAGTGGTATGGATCTCGTTTTCGACAGCCACTTCTCCGCAACACTTCTCATATTGCTTGCGCAGATTGGCCTTGGTGTTGGCTTGGGTCAGCCCGAAGTCGCGGAAGAGGTCAGATGCCACGGCAACAGCAAGAAAGGAGCAGAGGGTTGCTACAGTTTGCATAGCGATTGTATTAATATTTCATATAACAACTGGCCGGTGGAAGACTGTCTGGCTGGCTGTCAGTGTTCGGCGCTACGCAAGGTGTTTAACAGGTTCTGAGCGAGCCCGGGAAGAAACGTCACCGATTTATCTTGTCTCACCGCTTATGCAAAATTGGCTGGCGTGTCTGCGTATGTACCGACGGCGTGACTCAACCGACCCGATCGTGTGGCCCACCGTTGGATAGATCTGTGCGCTGGCTTTCAAATGAGCTATAGAACGGTCTGATGCTACAACACATTGGCACGAAATTTATATGTATTTTAGCGACTCGGCTCTGCGGTTCGATTTTCTAGAAAAGCGGGAAACAGTGCCGTTCATGCATTTCTGATCGCACACCAACGTGCTACCACTTAAAAGACGCAGCACGACAAGATCTACAAATCTGTTACATGGCATTATACTGCGCCTTCTAGTGCCAACACTAGATGTCTGAGAGTGCCGTGTCTTAAATTGGCGGTTTTTCCCACCGATTTTTGAAAGTTTGCAGGCCATAGCTCTCTTCAGAGTTGACAGATTTAGGTCGTTCATGCACCAAAACACTCTGGTCTGCTGGGCACCTGAATTTTAGATTTTTGGCTCAACCATCGCTACTTTGGAAGGGCGCCCTGGCGCTCTCTGTGGTCCAGTGGGGTTCATACTTCGGGCTTCACAGTTTTTTGACACATACTTATATACATGTAAAAACGAGCAAAATCGGTTATGTGACCCAGAACAATTAGCGGAGGCTCCCTTATTGGATCATGAATCCGTTCAGAAATTGGGTATTAAAGTCTTGCCATAATTTAATTGAAATTCGCCTGGAATTTCAATTATATTTTTAATTGTTTTCTGGGGTGAAAGTAAGAAAATGCGTAAGTATTAGAGGCACTAAAGACTTCAAACAAAAACCTATTTAGGCTTTGTCGCCTATTTTTCACTGACTTCACTTTGTTTTATAATATTTTATGCTCTGCTGTTCATTTCATAGTTCATAAAAGTTAAAACAGTGATTCTTCGATGTATGGTGGGTTTTTCACTCCCCTTTTCGGTGAAGGTACCTAGGAAGTGATGTTGATTAAAATGCTGAAACCCTTTAAATAGTTTGTGTACTGATATTGAAATGAACAAACTGTAAATTTTCTCCCAGAATGCCATTTTATGCGTTTTTAAAAGGTAGCTTTTTAAAAATTTTCTTCCCAGGTTAGGCAACAGCCCAACCGGGTGGCTCCAAGCTTTTACGTGGACATTTCTTCCTGACATTGAAAACAATGGAAAACCATTTCAATTAATTTTATTTAGTTGAAATTAAAAACTGTGTACATAATTGAATTGTAATTGAATTGAAAGTAAAATTCCATAATTTTGCATCACTAACATACACATCACAAACGAAATTCGTGGTATTTTTATTTTACTAGTGTTCCGACGATATCAAAATTCGTCGATATTCGATATCGATATCGATATCGATATTTTCAGCTCAATATCGATCGATATCGATATCGATATCGATATTTATGGTTATGTGAGAAATAGTGATGTAAAAAATTAATTTAATTGTAATTGAAATTCGCATAATTGGCCCGTTTTTAATTTCAATTCAATTAATTTAATTTAATTGAAATTCAAAAGTTGGGCCATAATTTAATTGTAATTGAATTGAAATTCGCCTCGAATTTCAATTATATTTTCAATTATTTCCTGTGGTGAATGTAAGGAAATGCGTAAGTATTAGAGAGTATTAGAGTATTAAAGAATGACTTCAAAGAAACCCTATATAGGGTTTGTCACCTCTTTCTCTCTGACCTCGGATGGATGGATGGATCGTGCGGCAGGGCGTTAGGCCACACTGCGGGCCCATCACGCACATCCACATCCTGCCCTTCCTTCGCTGCCTTCAGTACTAGCGGGCACACATGCTCGGTGTCAGTCTGGGCGGGTCTCAGTGGTAGCTGTCGCCGTTCCCGATGTCCCAAGCTCCCAACACATATGTGGTTGCTATTGTAGCTTAGGTGCAACGGCAGATCCAGTCGGTTCCCATTTACCTACTCGCTGTCACCAGCTTTCGGTGGCCTGGGTTGGGCCTTGTGCCAACGACCAACTCTTTGCGGCAAGAAAATTGCCCCGCCGATTTGATGAACGCACAACCACACGCACAGTGACTTTGCGGCCTAAGCCATTACACCAGCCGGCTGACATTGACCTCACTTTGTTTTGTAACGTTTTATGCTCTGCTTTTTATTTCGTAGGTCATAAAAATCAAAACGGTGATTTTTTCTGTATGGTGGGATTACACCCCTTTTTTGGCGAAGGCACCTAGGAAGTGTTGTTCAAAAATGCTGAAAACCTTTAGATTATGTACTGATATATAATAATGAACTAACTGTAAATTTCCCCCAGAATGTCATTTTATGCGTTTTTAGAAGGCAACTTTTAAAAATATTCTCGGCTGGTTGGGCAGCACGCTATCAGGTGTCTCTAAGCTTTTACAAAAACATTTTTCGAAGTCCTGGGTCACTGTTACTGTGTTTTAACAGCAAAAATACAACAATTTTAAAAAAATTGAAAAATAATTGAAAAAAATTGCATAATTGAAATTTTCCAAGGTTCCATAATTTAATTGAAAATATAATTGTAATTGAAAATAATGGAAAACTATTTCAATTAATTTAATTTAATTTAATTGAAATTAAAAACTGAGCCCATAATTTAATTGTAATTGAATTGAAATTCAAATTCCATAATTTTACATCACTAGTGAGAAAATCTGAAAATTTGAAAGAGCAAACTGCTCTCACTGCTTATCAGTCAAGTACTGATGGAATCAGCGATCTGATATCAGTTTAGTAGCGAATCGCAGAAAAGGTAGTGGCCCTTCTGAAGCCCTTCAATGAAAAGTTTGACCCTCAAGCCGATGACCCCACCCTCATTAGGCATAGGTCAGACAGAATAGCGTATTTTAACTTATTTTAATGACAAAAAATCTTGACTTTAGTAAAAAATCGAACTTTTTTGCTTACCATCCTTTCAACCACCCATCAGTCGGCGGTACCCACTCAGGATTTGAAAATTTACCACCCCTCAGCCGAAATGCTAGTCCCTGTCTGCTTCTGCCCCTCCTGCTTCAAGTGTGCCGAGTGAGCAGCTCTTCAGTGTTGCTGCAGACATTTAAGAATGTAAGCATGATGACTGAAAGCTGAGAATGCGGAGAAATTGATGTTTCTGAGGGCTGTAATGCCACTGTTAGGTTTTGACTATACCATCGATTTCTGAGTTTTCCAGGATAAACTGTTTTTTACTGTTCCAGAGAAATAAACTTGGTATCACTTTTGTTTTCTCCTACTTTTCCGCACAAAAAATATCGAAAATATCGATGCGAAATATCGCGATATCGATATCGATATTGGAAAAAGGGTCGATATATCGACTTTTCGATATCGATATCGATATATCGTCGGAACCCTAATTTTTACAGTAGTAAACCTAGGCTTGCAGTCTGAGTATTCGGCGGTTGGGGGGAGCGGGCCTCCTATCTCAAAGCTGTTCGGGATATGATTCCATATTTATGATGGGCACCCATAGCGTAGATTAGTGTTTCAGATCTAAATAATTTTTTTATCAAATTTTGGATTAAAAATATAGATACCCTTCAGTTTGGTTGGGCCCATGTCTTTCTGACACCGCTTATTCCGTAGGTAGTTTAATTTCCCACGTCTGTGCAGTTGCGCGCCAATTTACATATATACTAAATAGTTTTATAGCTAAACGGTTACTGCGAAATGGCGTTCGGGGCGGCATGAAAGCAAGTAATCTGAGGTAGCAAGCAGTAGGTTATTTGTTGTTGGTGCGCAAACTATTAGCTTAGAGGTCGGGACAGTTGTTTCATAATCGTCTTTGCTATATTGGTCTGCAATCTCGGTCCTCAACTTGATTTTACCGGATTTGGACACATAAGAGAAAACAGTTAATCTTAGGTAAACCTGAAGACAGCATGCAGTAAACAGTTTATTGTGTATAAAATATAATCTAGCGCTCTGGAGCAGTGGTTCGATGCCAGATGCGATGGTTTTAGGTAAAGATTTCCAATCTGGGTAGTCGGCCAAACATAATTACCGAAAAAAGGGTAATATCGAATCGGCGCAAAGTTAATCGGCGCAAAGCGCAAAGTGGCGCAAATTTTTCAGTGGTTGCGTGAACATCTAAGATACTGTAGCCCGCGAAATTTAAATTCTATCGTCCCTCTTTTCTTAATTTGTCGTTCCATAAATGATGATTGTCTCAGAACCATTTCTCATTCGCAATATGCACTGTATTTAACCTTAAGGGACTCAAGTTAATACGTTAATTATTTTATTAATTACTATTAATTGTTGTTAATTACTCAAGTTAATATTTCAAGTTTAATACCACTCTGGAATCCATAAGTTTCGTTGCCCACATCAGCGTGGGGTATAGATAGAAAGTAAGTAGAAAGTAAGGTGAAAAAGTTAGGCATGTGCAAGAGCGTAGCTGGGAACCGAACCCAGCACCTTTGGTGGATTTCCGGTCCAATGCACTAACCACTATGCTACACGCCGATGCCAGACAAACACCTTAACTAGACCCTTGACAAGCCAGACAAAGGCCGAGAATAACTTGAGATACATTAGCTCCACCCATTTCCGTCCTAGAGGAACGGCTTTTTAACATTTGTAAATGAAATAAAGATGAACGAAACGGTACCGTTCGTTGAAGACGAAGTCGGCGTCGATCATAATTATGCTGGGACGGTGACTAGCACGCCTAACAAAGCTACTGCGGCAACAACGTAAGTGTGGTTTTCATAAGTTGGTAAAAGTTAACAATCTCGGTCCCCGGTCTAATCATAGCAAATTCGGGCGGTCCTAAATTGCCCGGATTAATAGGCAGAGCCGTACATGAAAAATGGTTTGCAAATTTCACAGTTGATTTTGGTATTCGTATTCGTAGCCAAGAGAGAACTCAGAGTGACAGGCGCGCGGATCGCCATTACTGACTAGACTATGCGACCAATAAAACAGAACAGCGAACGATGTACTGTGAATACGCCTTGGAAATTGTTTTGAAGTTAAAGTATGCAACTCGTTTGCTTAGCGATGCTTGATTTCCTTGATTCTCAAGCGGTAAGCCTGGCGTGTCTAAAAGCGTCCGGTCCCGTGTAAAAAGCAACGTAACGTAGAGAATACACAGAATAAATAACTCTCTAGATTCGCAAATAAGAAATATGGTTCGCCGCTGCAGCACCAGTTTCTGTGCTCTCAGATTGCTGGTGAGATTATAATTATTATAATATAATAATATTAAGTCAGTACTTTCCCAGCCCAGCAGTACTTTTTTTACGTTCGCGTTACCTTTCAAACAAGAAGCTATGTAAGTTAGACTACTAACCAACCAGTTCAAGGCTTTAATGTAAATGATTCCCGGTCCATTCCTCCACCCACGAAATAGCCATTTTTAACCTGAAAAGCTAAGATTGAACCTAGGCCTAAGCTAAAACCAAGGCTTTAATAAAGTGAGGGTGGTTGGCGGGTGGGGGAACGGGCTTCTTCCAATGTAAATTGGGGTACTGAACGCACATGTAAAGTTTTCCCGCATTAGCGCTGGTACCGTAAATTTGCGCTTTGCGCTTTGCGCCGATTACCTTTGCGCCGATTCGATATTACCGAAACTTGTTGGTAGTTAAGAAGCTAAAAATGGTAGCTAAGAAGCGTAAGGGTGCAGAGAAAGCTAGTCGCCATAAGAAGAAGTACTGGCGGAAGGGAACCATTCTAGCCGATGTGGAAGAAGCTTTGGAACGGAAAAACAGAGACGAAAGATTGGGGTAGAATTTTTTTATTCAGATAATTAATTTATGTTTTTATTATTATTGTTATGATTATTATTATGAAGTAATGTTTTGTTTGTTTAGAGGCGATTTATCTCAGAAGTCCGATTCTGAGTTGTTTGTGATTGAGAAGACGGTTGAGAATGAGAGAACGGAAGTGAAAAAGAAAGGTCGGAAAGAGATCAAACTAAATGCCTTCAAGAACCTGGAATCCGATCCACTTATTCCAGCTGCTGTGAGGTCAGGAAATTTGCTAGAATTCTGTTTCCAAGAGGATACTGACTGTTTTTATGAGAATGAAGCCATGCTTTCTAGAAATTACTGGGAACAGAAAGTTTTTGCACGCTTGTAGAACATTTCCTTTTCTCTAGTGCTCATTGCAGACGTTACAATTTCATTAAAGATTTCACTTTCAGCTCCACCTCCAGGCGTAAGTCAACAGCCGTGGTATTAAGCAGAGAAGCGAAAAAGCTGAAGCGAAAAGGACAGAAATCTGAGAAAAAGCAGTCAGATTCGGGCCAATACGACTTATGGGCGCTAGGAAGAAGTATGGCAGTCAGGCGCTTAACGCCGTTTATGGTACCAACACCATATATGGTACCGGTACGGTACCTAGGCTAGTGGTACCATATATGGTACCCCGACGTTGGGCGACTGTGGTGGTACCATAATGGTACCACTACCATGGTACGAAATCTGAACAGAGTGGTACCATATTATGGTACCGGTAGCTTATATAGTACCACCACAGGCCCCGAACGTGGGGGTACCATATATGATAGGTACCATATATATGGTTTATGGTACCATATACCCTAGGTACCGGTACCATAAACGGCGTTAAGGGTCTGACTGTATGTTGTGCCGAGTATGAATCGATCGATTTATTACTTACCGGATTTTAGATACTAAGCAGACAGAGTTGCACCCAGATTTGGAGGAGTATTACTTGAGTCAAACCAAGAAAAGACTGGTGAACATTCCGAGCACCAGGAGTCAGAAGAGTTCTTTGCTTCCGAAAGTGGAGTTGCCTCACGCTGGCGCTTCTTACAACCCTGAATATAAGGATCATCAGGTGAACTGGTTACTCGTACCTTCAGGAGCTTGACCCATGTAAAGTAATGGTGCTGAGACCTTACCTACCCTCATGCATGTAGGAGCGAGGAGTTTAGTTGTGAACTGTCAGGTGAGAGTTGGATAGAGGCTTTTGGTCACAGAGTGGTCGTTCGTTTTATGCTTACAAGCATCTTTACATCTTTAGCATTAAATTAAGTTTAGCATCGGAAATCTCAATTTCATTGTCAAAGGGTTTTTGGGACGGTAGCCTACATGTAACAAGTCATCCGCCGAAGTGGAGGGGTTCGGGTCTGAGCCAGAATTCTAGGCAGGGCGTTGGGCACTCAAAAGCGCTCAAAAGTAACATTTTTTCGGCAAAAAATCGCAAATTTTGGCTCAAGTACAGCTAAAAATCCTGTTTTATAGTCGACTTTAGCAATTTTAGTATCTGGAATTCTAAAAAATCAAATTTCTTAAAATAATTACATGCCAGAAAAATCGGACGGGGTCGGAAAATCGTCTTAGGGGCGATTGGGAATCTGTCCTAAGTCGGGTGGGGGGGTCGGACCCCTGTTACATGTATGGACGTTAGGCCTTCCGGCTGTGAATATCATAATTCATTCGATAGATCTCTATTCATACATGTAACAGTTCCGTGTTGGCCAAGGGGTAAGTGTTTTTGTCAGGAGATGGCGCAGGATACTGTTCGGGAGGTTTGGTTTGGCCCAGGCAGCGGGTCCAAGATTTCAAATATCTCCAAAGCGCCTTGAATATTACCTGTGACTTTTTAGCGCGTTTCATGTAATAATTCATTTAAAAATCGCTGCCAAATAGCGTTTTAGAGCTGAAAAGAAGCAAAAAGTGACGGAAAGGCCTCTAAAACACCCGTTTGTCTTAAATATCAGCAGTGGAATCACCAAATTCGGTTTCCGAAGGCTTTTAAGCTAAAATAGTGAATTCTGAGCCAGTTGGTTAGTACTGGAGGGAGCCGCTACTGGTACTTGTACTGGTACTGATCCATAATTTGTTTCTCGGAGGTTGTGTTGTTGTGACCTTTTTGGTTATGGGCGTTAAACCTAGACCAAGTGTGTGTGTTATTATCTATAGGGGTGAGTTTGAAAATCAATGACTGTTGTATGTCTCAGGAGCTGTTGTCAAGAGCAGTTGAAGATGAGAAGCGGAAGTTGGATAGTGAAAATAATCTGGCCACTAAGTTATCAGTGGCTGAAAAGTGTGACCCGGTAAGCCTCTGTCACCTGTTATTAGAGTGCGAACAATACCTGAAAAACCCAATACCCCAATACCCAATACCCAATCCCAATACCTGAGACCCCCAATACCCCAATACCCAATACCCAATACCCAATACTTGCGTAGCTGAGACAAAAATTGCATTTCAGTGAACAAGTACATTCCAGTTGTGTACACAGGATTTCTTTCACAGGGATTAAAATTTCGAAGAGGCCTGGTTGGGCCATTGTCCAACTAGGGGGAGAAATTTTGAAAAATTAGCCTTTAAGCAAGCATTTAGAAGCCGTTCCTGGAGGGTAAAATAATCATAAACTAAGAGTTTTAGTCGGTACACGATCTACTGTATTACAGTGTTTCTTATTTTCGGCGGATTTTTTCCTCGTAGTCCACCAGAAAGGGGTGTACCAGATCCGCAACCCCTGGGTACAGTACTAATACATTGTACATTCTGTATCACTAAAAAAGACAAATTTCAATTGAATCACAAACGTTTATCTTAGATAAGAACAGAGAAATTGCGCCAATTACTAGTGTACTACTTGGAAACGCGGACAGTATAAGACATTCTTAACCTTTAGTTTATTAACGCAAAAACGGCTTTTTATCATCGGTTAATCCTTTCGATTTTTCAGGTCAGTTTTTCAGTTTAACAGCAATCTTTTTTCGATTTTTATAGGTTCTAATTAGTATTGGGTATTGGGGCATAAAAAACCCAATACCCAATACCCAATACCAATACCTGGAAAACACCCCAATACACCCAATACCCAATACCCAATACCCAATACCAGTTCGCACTCTACCTGTTATATTATTTATTTAATAATAGAAAGTGGTTAAAGCAAATAAAGTATTTACCTCCTGCTAACAAAAGCGCTTATCGTAAATTTCGATTCCAATCTGAAACTGGACTTGCCCAGACACCAAAATTGGAGGTGATGAGGAAAATCGCAAGAGAATACTGCAATTTGGGGTAAAAATTAAAGAAAAAGCGTTAATTGGAGCTCAAATTTAGACAAAAAAGCATTCTTCTATGGGCAAGTTTATCAATTTTTGCGTCTGAGAGTGAATTGTATACAAATATCAAATAAATACTCCTAAATTACTTGGTAGAAGAATGGGAGTTAGTGACATAACCTATATTTCGGTATTTCAATTGCTACCCGGTACCTTGAAAGTATACATGTAACCGGTCATCCACAATCAGGGAGGGGTCTGGCACCGGCTGAGGGATTTGTGGGCACTAAAAACGCTCAAATACAGTAAACGTGCTGTTTCAGAGGCGATTTTATCGATTTTCGTGTCTCAAATTCTAAAAAATGCAAAAATTTGCTAAAAGATGTTTGCCAGATAATCAGAGGGGGAGATCAGTGGGGACGGGTTCTGGCCTAAGTCGGGTTTGGAGCAGACACTCAGTCCCCCTGTTACATGTATGCCTGAAATATGGTGGTACCGTCACCATATGGTGCCGTCACCTGGTACCACCTGCTGTTGGGCCGGTTTTTTTCATAATTTTTTCGTTTTTTTCGAAAAGAAAAACGTTTTTTTCTAGGGGCACGGAAAAAACTAAAATGCGGTTAAACGTAACAACCTTTTCGAGGAAATAGGCACAGGAACTGCTGAATTCTCTTCAAAAGCTTTGCATTTACGTTAATAGAAGCCTTACAAGCATTTCCATGGCATAACTTTGCTGTTTTTTTGGCAAAAATACTGGTACCATTTTCAGATCACTTTTATTATTGCATTTTTGTTGTTTTAAAATAAAATTACTACTCTAACATATGAAATTAGTGCATTTTGTAAGAAAACTCACGCTATTTCGTTGAATTCTGCAATAAAAACCGATTGTTAAAAATGTTTTCCTGTCATCTTGGAAAATAACTCTTGGAAAAAAAACAGAAAAAAACCAACTTTAGTTTTTTTCCGGAAAACAAACAGCCTGGTACGAAATCTGAACAGAGTGGTACCGATATCGGTACCGGTGCCAATGCGAAGGTAGGGGTACCATATAGGGTGCCGGTACCCATAAACGCGTTAAGTGTCTTACTGAAAGACCAGAAGAAATGCCAGACTGATATTTACGCCCTATAGGCCACACGAATGCAAGAGATGTCAGAAGGCTTGATTGAAAAGACAGAGGTCAAAGAAGAGTCAGGTGACAGTGATTCATCAGATCCTCCTGTCTCATCTGCAAGCAAACCACAGAGAAAGCCAACTGCTACTCAACTTACCAATTCCCAGGAATCCTCCGAAAAAGCAGCCAAAAAGTTGGTGAAAATGCGGGAGAACGATGTTTACAGGTTTTCTCTCACCTTCTCTACCGATTTCTAGATTGAAGTGGAGGATTTAGGCTAAAATCGATCAAAGCAGAGTTGCGAGAGAAAGAGTCAGTGACTGAGCAGAACAGACTGAGACGAGCTGAGAGAAGAGAGAAACGCAAAATGCTGGGCGCTGCCACGCTAGGCAAAAGCAAGTACGAGCCGGAGGAGGAAGCCTTCAAGAGAACCGAAGAGTTAGTGCCCGTCCTTAGACAGTTGAAGGTACTGTCTGGCATTTTGTGACCTACTGTAAAGCTTACAGCTGTTAGTCTTTATTGGACTTAGTTGGTGTGAGGTAATATGCAAATTTTAGCCCGAAGGCGACCTCTTCATGGATCGGTACAAAAGTTTTCAGCGACGCAATGTGATTCCAAGTGGCAAACTACAGAAGTAAGTTTTGAAATTGTTTAGTTTTAATTGGGGCACGCTTGTAACTATTTTTTGGCTGCTTTACCTTATTTTTCTAAGAAGTAACAGGACGTCTAGGGGGTCTGTTTTCTCCCCACTGACTTGGGCCAAGTCCAGTCTAGAGTGCGAACTGGTATTGGGTATATTGGGGTGTTTCCAGTTATTGGTATTGGGCTTTTTGTCTCCCAGTACTAATCGGAAGAAAATCGATGTTGACCTGAAAAGCATACATGTTGCTGGTTTTTCGGCTGGCGTTGAATTTTTCTGATCCAAAATAGGTCAGGGCTATTATGCCCAAAGGCGGTTTCAGCGACCTTTTTTGATGTCCGAAAGTGGGTTTCGACAACCTTTTTTCAGCTCAATACAGCATACATGTAACAGGGGGGTCTGGCCTCCCCCACCCGATTTAGGCCAGACCCCCCCGGATGGGAAACCCCCCCCCCCCCCCGAGACGATTTCGCCGACCCCCCTCCGATTTTCCTGACAAGTGAATTTTTGCATTTTTTTACAATTTCAGACACAAAAATTGCCAAAATCGCCTGCAAAACAGCACTGTTTAGCTATATTTCAGCCCAAATTAGCGATTTTTGGCGATTTTTAGCCCAAAAAATGCGATTTTTTCGAATTTTGAGCGTTTTTTAGTGCCCTACCCCCCTCCCAAAATTTTGGTTCAGATCCCCCGGCCGGCGCCAGACCCCCAACCCCCCTCCCCCCATCGGCGGATGACCTGTTACATGTATGCAATACAGGGTTTACGCTTAAGCGATTTTTAGCATGATTCTTTGGCAATTTTGGCTTTCCCCGGGCCGGGCTGCCAAAAAGGTGGCCGACGAGAGGTCTCTAGTTCAGACTTCGGTTAGGCTTGGTTTAAACAGAAAAATACGTTAAAAATACAGAGTCGCTACAGTAATTTCCTCCTTTTAAGAGGCTACATCAGGAGGTGCACTAAGAGAATGTAATCTAATTTGATATGGAACTAATGGACAGCTGTTGAGATGTTCTTAGCTAAAAGTAATGACATATTAGCTTTGATTCGATGATCCAGATAAACTGGCCGGTCCTAGCTTGTCCACATTTTAAGTTTCAATATAAAGTCTACTGTTTCATACTGAGTGCAAGTAATGATTTACAGACGGAAGAAGAGTAGAAGAGTGAAGGTGGTGGAGAAGAGAGGACACAGAGAGGCCGCCCACAGACTTCCCATCTGAGCCCGATTGCTTCTGTTTTCTCCTCTGGTTGCTATAAATTATATGCTGTTATAGCTACATAAACCAGTTGAACTTAGGGCTGAAGGCAAAATTGGTGATTGAGTATCAGTCTACTCAGACCCAAAAATGAAAGTTTGTTACTGGTCTTGTGTTGCTGCATGAATTGCCTAGCCGACGTCAAAAATGAGCGGACAGGTGACTTTTTGCGAATAACTCGTTATCGGTGCGCTTTTTGCCTCATAACACGTTATAGAGGGGGCCCGAGCTCGGTACTGTGCTGCAACCTAATCTGCGCAACGCGCCATGGTAATGCTAATTTGCGCAACGAAAGAAAATCAACTTTTTCTGTAGTTGGGCGCTCATTTATTCGCTTTTCTAAAAGGGAGTTGACGAATATACTGGCCAAAATGCAGCTAATTGTTCGCCTTTTAGCACTTGTTCAATTTATTGAAAAGAACGTTATTGTTGAACTTTGAGTGGTATATGTTCGTTGGTTTAAACATGCCAGTCGGACCGAAATGTCAGTGACCAACAGTTTTCGACACAATCGTTACACATTACATTACACAACAGTTAGTTTCGATAGTTCAATTAATCCCCGAATACATTAGACTTTGATGATAAAAACGTTATCTTGTATACCCTGCTAATTTAATTGATCACAGTTTAAAGAAATATATGATTAAAGCAGTCAGATTTGATCAGCTTCAGGTGCTTGTTGCAAGTGTTGCAAGTTGGTTGCAGCTGTCAGGGAACATGTGAGCGGCTCCTGCCTGCTGCATCAGTTTCTTGCTGTTCAGCATGCTGTAGGCGACCAGATCTTCCTGCAGTTGACCTGGTTCCTCACTTGCACACACCTCATCATACACCGGCAACTCACATTCATTCGAACACGCTATGTGTCTGAAGAAACAGCATTGTTTACTTGAACACAAAAAGAAGGAAAGATGAAATAATAATACTTGCAAAGATTGTCCATTATCTCCAATAGTTTCCCTGCATCGCCCTTCACCTGGGCTCTTTCCATTTGCTTTAGTTGGTCACGTACAAACACGGGTCCGCCGCATGCGTTGTCGCATTTAGATTCCAGATTTTCTGAGGCATTTCGATAGCATGGTGCAGCTTCCAGAAACTCTGAACAAATTCAGACAGTGACTTTTGATCAGATTATTTTTTGTATTTTAAGACTAACTAACCATCGTATCTAGTTTTGCACATGTATTCGAACGGTTTGAATGCTGCCTCCAGTATTTGTTTTTGTGGAAAATATCCACATTTTCTAATGCATTTGTCCACCTTTAGGTAAGCCCTAAAGAATTGGAATATTAACAAAAAAAGTTACTAGGTTATACAGAAAATACCTGCAAGTTCCTTCAAACTTGTCATCTTCAAACAACTTTCTGTTCACCGCGCCATTAGTGACTTGGCTAATTCTAAGACCCACTTTCTTTTGAATGTCATGTTTGAATTCAGTTGCGCAATCGCGTGCACAGAGTGCCGCAGTCAAACTAAAATAAAAGATGAAACAGAGATTAAAGAATTTATTTCTGAATACATTTTAAGAGAAGATTGTCGTTTGAAGCGATTCATCTGAATCACATGGCCAAAATGAACTCCAGAAGCACCAAGAAGTGCATTCTCGCTGCCTTGACAAATCTCTGAAAGTACAAGCACTTTATGAAACATCAAGCTATAATACCAATGACATACCATTTCCTAGCAGAAGTACGAAAACAATTGAAGAAACGAAAAGTTTGGCCATAATTTGAGCAAGGATTTTCGAGACTGTAAGGATGACCCGCCTCTCGCGATTTATATAGAGCAGTTGTTTTTGACCAGATTGTGAAATCGGGACAGTTTTTTATTGACGGAAGACGCAGTTTTATCAGTGAACACCTGTTTCCTGTTTGCACATGAAAGCTGACTCAAAAAATTGTTAAACTGGGTCTTTGTCAGAAATCAGACAACATAATTATTCGTCATTCTGACGCCACTTGATTTCATTTCATTTCCCCTTTCCTTTGTACCTTGAAAAATAATAATGTCTAATGTTATGATAAATTGATTGATAAATTATTTGGACGGAGAAAAATCGTTAAACACCCTCTGTGCATTAAAAATATTTTAGAAACCCTTTTCCTGTTAAAGGAAGTGCCTTAGAACCAAATTATAGCAACAAATTCTGTAAAAACCCTGTTATGCAATCAAACTACACACTGAATACGAGTTTTAGCGCTAAAATTCAGTTTAAAATGCGTTTTTGAGCTGAAAAATAGCACTGAACCTCTACATTGGATTCTGCAAAACCATTTCAGTTAATCGAGTACTGGGAAAGTGAAAGCACTTGAATGACGTGTTTAGTGTTTCTAAGCGACCTGAGAAAACGCTAACCACTGATAAAAGTAACCTTAGTCCTTAACAACATAGATTTCTGCAGTATTTATGCCACCAACACGCTGTAGTCTATTAAACTAAGTACGGTAGAAAATGTGCATATGAAGGACTTTGTCTTCGTCTTGGTATACCCGACCAAACACAGCTAACGCATGATAGGAATTGACTTTCCAGTGAACAACGAAGTCGTCGCAGGTAAGGCTGAAATCGACAAGATTTGGTTATGGCCAATCAATACACTCTTTCCAGTATTTACTTACTTGCGACAGCGAACAGTAATCTTCAAGCTTAAATAGTTGCCCTCAGAGTCACTCAGACGAAGGATGTACTCCTTGTGTTGATGCCAGCATAGGGTGAAAAAGCCATTCCTAGCTTCTGTTTCGAATGTTTTCTTCTGGCCTGTAACAGTCGGCCGTTAATGATTTAGCTAAAGTCTGTCCAAGCCTTGGCTGCCAGTAAAAAGGAGCGACCTGGCGTTTTTTTGGAGAATATCTTTCTATGGAGGCATCAGAGCCTCAGAACAAAGTTGCAGAGGAGCTCGAGCTGTTGCCCATGGTTTAAACTAACTTGCGCAACTTGTACTCTGAACACTAATTTGGGCTACATGAAAATGAGCTTTTTCCTAATTGTGACGAAAATGATTTGTTGAGTTCAGAATTAGATTCTAGAGTCTTTTGGGAGTTCAATGATGGTTTTTAGGTCCAACCGTTCCGGAGATATGACTGGTCAAAGTTTGCAGAAAGTGCGAAAATGGCGTTTTTTTGTGAAAATTTCACATCGAAAGGGAACATAGGCAGACGGGTGGATTTGGTTGAAAATTGGGGTATTCATTCAAGACTGCCGGAATTGATTCTGACACTCCCCGACCTTGAAAACCTGCTGCAGTAATCCTTCCCCTAAAGTGAGGTGGTCCAGCTCTGGTACTGTGCTTTGTAGCCTACATGTACTGTACATTTTAACCGAGCTTCGCAATTAGGAAATAAAGCTCATTTTTACGCAGCGCAAATTAGTGTTTAGAGTGGCAGTTGCGCAGATTAGTTTGAACCTTGGGCAAGAGCTCGAGCTCCTCTACAACGCTGGTTCTGAGCAGTGTGGTGCACTTTTTATCTAGGTAACCAGGTAACTAGGTATACCTAGTATTACCTAGTTAATATGCGGGAAAAGTACCTAGATTTACTTTACCTAGTTGTTGGTTACTCTATTTTACCTAGTTTTACTTTACCTACTTTTAAATCCACATAACTAGGTACTTCTAGGTAAAACAAGTTTACCTAGTTTGATATTTTCAGTTTTACGTTGCTTTTTCAGTCAGCAAACCTTCAATTTTCCGGCTTTCCCACAATTATAGTGGCCCAGAGAATGAATTTCTGACTTATTTGATCAATAAAATACAAATATTTACTTGAAATGTGTCAAATTTCGTAAATTTTAACTCCACTAACTGCATCGTTGTTCTATTGAACCAAAAATAATATTTTGACTTGATTTTGAGCCTTTTAGGTTTACCTAGTATTACCTAGTTTTTCTGGGCTTTACCTAGTATTACTTTACCTAGTTTCTTAGCTGAGAACTTTACCTAGTATTACTTTACCTAGTTTCAAATTTTAAAAATGCACCACACTGGTTCTGAGGCCCAAGTCGCTCCGATGCCTTCATATATGGTTATTCGCAAAAAACCGCCAGGTGGCTCCATTTTTGAACAGGCTTTAGTTTGTAGTTGTACAAACAACGAAATGCCTTGTTGTGACAGTGACAACAGATCAGGGTTGTATATTTTTCCGAAAAAAACCTCGGCCTGTTTTTTCCAGTTTTTTTTGGTTTTTTTAAAAAATCGCGGAAAAAAAACTTCAGCTCAAGTTCTGAGTACCCTAGCCTGGTTTATGATTCCTAACGCTTTCTAGCGTCTTCCTGAGTCTTTTCAGAACAGAAATACCCATCTTACATAGATATAAATCACGAAACAGGCATGAAACAGTCCCTGATAGGCCCCATCAATATACGCTATATGTAAATTTTCTTACAGCAGTTGGCCTTTTTGTTTTATCATGCCAAATTTGGTCTTTTCTCTTGTTTTTCTAACAGTTTTGAGTCAGTATGGCCTATTATACAATGTACATCGCAAAAGTTTATTTTTTAACTGAAAAATGACATAAATTAGCTATTTTTAGCTATTTTTTCCACAATTTATGTTTTTCCGACCCTTAGGAAAAAAACCGGTTTTTTTTCGGAAAAAAACGGAAAAAAACATCGAAAAAAACACACCTCACATCCCTGCAACAGATACTGTTTGTCTACGGTACTGATCTAACCTGCCAGTATTATATATTTCGAATTAGTCAGCTTATCGTCCATCCAGCATTCTGAGCTCATCCGCTTCACCTCGATCGGCGTGCGGGCGTCGTTCTTTATGTCTAATTCAAATTCGGGAACTGCCACCACTTGACCGGCCGACAGACAGAACAACAGCAACGGCACAACTGACATGACTGACAGCTCTAATTTCTAAATAACTATTATAATGCGTTTTGAAGACAACTTTATGTAGTTTCCGAATAGGACGTTAGAGCCGGAGATCTTGTTAGCAGAGTTTACTGTTGTTAAGTGTATTTTAATTATCTTTTTTAGGCATTTACTAATACAAGTAAATTATTTAGTAAGTTAATTTGTTAAATAGTAATTAGTTAATTCGTAATTTTAGTTAAATGTTAGCGAATTTCTACCTTAAGTAAATTATAAGTGTAATTTTAATTATATTTTTTAGCATTTTACTAATAAAACTAAATCGTTTGGTAAGTAAATTATAATTAATTTATATCTTAACTAAATTTACTTAGCAACAATAGTAGACTTGTGTATGAGTACTGTGAATACCTACCGTAAAACTTCTAATAAAAGCCCACGCTCCAATACTACCGCCGCTCTAATAATGTAGAATACTGTCCCTTTTCTTCGATCAAGCTTGCTAACATTAGTGAGACTAAAACTCATATAAATATTGCTTGTGTTTAAGACCAAAATAGAATATACAGTGGGGTACAAAAGTTTAAACGCACCTTGTCCTCTCTTAAAAAAAACCGGCTTTTCCCTGATTTGTTGGAGGTAATCGGTAAGTGTTATACACCGTTACATAGCTAGAGATCTTACCAAAAAGGTGGTGCAGACTGCGCTGCAATGGGTTGCGTTATGGTGAAGTTATATCCGGTTTAAGTCAATCTGTCAGAAAAAGGGTAGCAAAACATTTTAAACGCACTTTCAAAATTCTGCAAAATCTGACTAAACTTCTTTCAAACAACGATTGTAAGAATACCTAAATACTAATTAATGAACAATAGGACAACTTTGATGTTTTGGAATAATTCAGTCGCACCGTAACGCAACTAATCGTAACACATCTCATCATGATGAAATTGGTCTGGTCTGTGTACAAGGTCTACAATTTGAATGGTTTTAAACTCTCTCAAACTTCTTATGGATGTGTAAAAGACTCAGACTGCTAATCAGGCTAAACAAACTGTGTTTATGATAACAGAACCACGAATACAGAACATTTTTTAATCAGATTAAGGTTGACAGATCATTACTGTTCCACATCTGTCACACTGAGGTTTAGTATTCTGGTCTTCTCAGTGTTTGTAATCGACTGCAACCAACAAACATGGGTTAACTCATATGGTTTTTACATGTACTATTGTTTCTCTTATGCAAAAATACCAGAACATGTCATTTAGGCACCTTATTCAGTTAACAGCACTATAACCAGCATACTGATTATCCAGTAATGATCCACAATAATCAACTGACGGCAACTGTGAGGGTAGTTTGACCAGGAGACATCATCCCTGCTTCCAAAAACTTGCGTTTTTAACTGAAATGCATTGTGTGATCCCATGTATATGGAATTCCATCATCTGTTCATTTAAGATGACCTATGGCTGCTTCAGTGAATGCTTCTGCCTTTGGTGTGCACTGAATCTTGGCTCACTCATGTTTGACTATGATACTAAAGGTCCCAATTTTACTGTGTTCAGCTTCTCTGGCCTCTTAGGGCTTCTGCTGTCTTTGCTCATGCAATTTTTCTTAAAACCAGGCAGCGGAGTCAGATGTGCACCTCATAAACCATAACAATGTGGCCATTACCTAGCAGATTCACTATAATTATCTGGTTTGAGCCCATAATTACCAACGTTTATGACTAGTAACTTCTAAAAAGCTTGAAATTCATGCATGCCAGACTTTCTAACATACACCAGGTGTTAGTAAGTTTGATCTGTCAAGGTGCTACTGGCACTCTGGTTCTAGAGATCGCGTTGATACAAGGCGCCATAGCAGGTTCAATCTTCTGCATGCCAATTGGACAAAGAGCACAACAGGGCTAACTGAATCATGGCAAATAATCAAACTTGTCTTGATATTTATAATTTACTATTTAAGTGTTCGTACGACTTTTATTTGAAAGATCTGAGTTGGATTTTGTGGGAATTTTAAAGTGCGTTTAAACTTTTGCTAACCCTTTTTCTGACAGTCCTGCTTAGACTGGTTATAACCTTATTATAGAGCACCGCATTGCAGTGCAGTCTGCGCCAACCTCTTCGCAACATCTCAAGCTATGCAACGGTGTATAACACTTGCTAATTACCTTCAACAAATAAGTGAAAAGTCACTTTTTCTTGTACCTGACTGGGTGCGTTTAAACTTTTGCACCCCACTGTTGGATATATAGAGAAAATTATGACAAAGGGGAGTGGGGGGTCGAAAACGGCCAAAATCGATGACATCATTTTTGTACGGCCCCTTATTCCAAATAAAACAGTGAAACCGCTCGCAAAAGTGAACTCGTGTTATTTGCAGCCGAAAAGTAGAATCCATGCCTACGACTACATGCAACACGTAGGTTTGTTGTTTGCTGTTGGTGGATGTCCAACATGCAGCGCCATAAAAATTCATGCAGCTCATGCATATACTGAATATATATCTGTTGGAAGAGAAACACCGGCCTCATAACATCCCTTTCTATAATCATGTTTAAAGCGGTCATTGCTAACGGTTCCATGTTTCAGCAGAGAAACAATGCGCTACAGTATATTTGCGACTAAAATGCAGCTAAAATCGTATCCAAATAGTAGAAAAAATGGCCAAAGATTACAGACGGCGTCTGTGGTGCATTGGTAGCAACCGTGCCTGCCATGCAACCCGCGTTTGACACATAGTAGGGGTTTGTCCCCATTGATTGCCTCGCATGTGGCCCATCAAGGGTTGTTTACTGGTTATCCGGTGTACATGTGCGTTGTAATAAACTTTTTTAAACAGACAGACACACACACATGTTTACTTTGATGTTTCCTTTCCTCTTTTTACTCCGTTTGTAGTTGGTTGACGTCTGGGTGTGTTACGGCCAGTGACTCTTGAACACCGTTTACTTCCAAGAACACCCAATACACGGGTTACAAACAGACTAACAACGCGGTCAACCGTACAGCAGATAGTAAGGGAGAGAGACTGAGTGACTGATTCACTCAGCTGCTGCGGCCTGCCAGTATCACTGACCTATTCGCTGTATGAACCAGTCTGCATACAGCGCGGACACACCAACCACCCCTTCCTTTTAAACTTTGACTTATCAGTCAAATGCACAGGTCTGGTCACAGTATCGTCTTGTAGGATTTCTGTCTCTCATCTGCGCTCTTGCGGCTGATGCTCTGCGACCTCTCTGTGACCTATCCCGATCTCATACAATGCTGGTTTTTCTGGAGTGTATGGCACGCGTTGCAGATTCGTTGCGTTCCACAGCTGACCGTCTCACAGTCCGTAGTTGTATGTATCTGCCGTATCTGTATCTGCCCAGAACTGCCGTCATTGTGTAGAACTTGTGGGACCATGGCGACCGTCCCTTGGGAGTGTGGCTCAATGCCCTTCCTGCACACATAGTTTATGGTAATGTGCGCGAGTTTGAATCATTCTGTGGTTCTAATGATTTCTTTGAACTGGTTGTGAGTGGTCGTTTTATGACTGTTTTGTAATCTTCTCTGTTCTCGCAAGTTTACCCCTAGTGGGTGTTTTATGCGAGCAAACTTGACTTGACTTGACTTGATAGGGATTAATGTAAAAAGCTGCACACAAGACTGAAACCAACTGACCCACACTCAAGTGGCCAAATGCACTACAGCTATAGCTGGCACTAAAATTAGCATAGAGCTCAGTGTACAGCTCTGCACATACAGACTCAGCTGAGCTCAGCAGCTTCCACTCTGGTTCTGAACCCTTAAACTCGGTTCTAAACTACGATGCTGGATGACCTGAGCGTCAATATAAACACTGTATACGGTATGTCAATGACAGTCGTCAGCACAGACAGAGCCAGTATCAACGTTTGGGTTGCACTGTCATCTGAACAGACGTCCTCCTTCAGGTGTAGACTTTGCCTTTGAATTTGAGAACAGAACAGACTACCTGCACTGTTAGATTGCAGTGATTGATTGATTGATTGATTGATTGATTGATTGATTGATTGATTGATTGATTGATTGATTGATTGTAGGGAGTGGGATAGGAGTATACGATATAGGATAGGAGATAGGACACAGAAGCCGTACTCTTTGAATTACTGAAAAAATGTTGAATTTGCGTGGACCAACCTGATTCTTAGTTTTCTCGTAATAAAATCAGCTTGAGCAAGAATTTGTGCACAAAACTTGCGCAATATATAGCCAGCTGTTTTCTGAAACTTCGAGACAAATCGATAAAGAACTCAGCGAGAAAGAAATGTTAGATTGAACCCGAAAAAATAGAGAGAGAGAGAGAGAGACATATATTGTATGTTCTCATGGTTTGATTGGCAGCAATTTGGAAGTGACCTAAAGTGGCATGTTTTTTGTAGATTATTCTAAGCTCACAGTCTGAGGAGGACTTTTGGAAATCTGTTCGCTGTGAAGTTAAAGTCAGATAATGATCCCATCATTCTTAACATGAAAATTGTATAAAAGTGGGGAGCGAGTGAGTCCATTTCTCCCGCAACGAATTTATACTTTCAGTGGTTGCATGTTACGAGTAGGCTACAGTATGTCACTGAGAAACACGTTGAAGTACTATTAAAAATCACAGAAAGGTTTGTTTTCTGATGCAGGGCTACCCAGCTGCATATGTTTAAGCTTTCGCAACCACATGCGTCCTTTTGATCTTGCGTGCTTCATTTGCGTAATTTCCACTTGTCTGTTTTTAAAAATAGGCAACGTTGCATTCATTTAAACATTGTCTGGCAATTCTTCGGTAGCAGCATGTTCCACCTAACTCTTACTATAAGCTCTCTAATAGCTTCAACCTACCTTGTCACAGGTACACTGTACAGTTCTCAAACTGCAGTGGTCGCATAAACTTATTATATACTAGTTGTTTTCCTACTAAATGCACTACACCCGCGCTTACATTGGACGAATTTTGCTTCAATAAAAGTTGAACTACAGGGTGTCCTAAAAATGATCTATTTGCTGCCATTTAGGCAATTCTTGACCAATTTGGGGAAATTTTGTATGCTAAAGTTTGGTGTACCAGACTTGACCCAACCCTGAAAAATTGACGAATATTTGAAATTTGTTAATTTGCTAAATGGAAGCTTTTCTTTTTGCTGTAATTTCTGCAAATTCTCACCAAATGACCTGAAATTTGGAGAAACTCTTCCGAACTGCGGAATATTTTGTGTTAAAATTTCACGAGAAAATATGGATATGAAAATTTTAACAACACCCAAAAGCTCCCATAGTTTGGCACCTATATTTCAAATTTCAACCAATTTTGACAAAATTTGCGGAAATAGAAGCAAAAAGAAATGTTATCACTTTTGTTTGGGACACCCTGTATTTAATAGGATCAACTGCGAACGCTGACTTAGAGATGTGCACGGGCACCTTTTTTCCACTCCGGCCCGGCCCGGCACAGGGGGCAAGAAAACGGTTCCCGGCCTGGCTCGGCCCGTTCAGAATCCGGTCAGGCTCCGTCTGACCTGTTAATTTTGCTTTGTCTACTAAGTTTTTGAAAATTTTCAAATTTTTATGAATTTTCAAATTAAAAGCTAAATTTATCGCTAAGCTTTGGAAATTGACATTTTGAACCAGCGAAATGCCGTGTATTTCTATTTTAAGCTTACTTTCAATTACACTGCGAACTAGTTTTGGGTACATTGGGGTGCTTTCCAGTTAGGGGCTGTCCATAAACTTCGGCGTTACAGACAGGGGTGGGGTGGGGCAGACATGGGCAAAGG
The DNA here is from genome assembly GCA_030248155.1 of Sabatieria punctata. Classification (NCBI taxonomy): domain Eukaryota; kingdom Metazoa; phylum Nematoda; class Chromadorea; order Araeolaimida; family Comesomatidae; genus Sabatieria; species Sabatieria punctata. The sequence goes on along the minus strand of JASANB010006031.1, from coordinate 343,192 downwards.
GGGGGGGGGGGCTGAGGGGGGGTTGGCGCCCCCTCAGGCTCTGACCTACCCCCCTCAGCCGGCCGCAACCCCCCCTCAGGAATTTTTTGTAAGAATTTTGTATAGAAAATTATGATAAAAATATGCCTGGATTAGGTGTAAATGAGCTCAGAACAGCTTATTTTAACGTATTTTAATGAAAAATAAGCCAAAAAACCTTGATTTAAGCCAAAAATCGGACTTTTTGGCTTACCACCCCTCAGCCCCCCCTCAGGCGCTCCTACCCCCCTCAGCCCCCCCTCAGGAATGAAAATTCTACCACCCCCCCCCCCTCAGCCGAAATGCTAGCCCATGTCTGGGGTGGGATTGTTGGTTTAACGTCGGAAAACGTCGCGGCGGTGGGAGTAGAGGTTGGTATAAAAAACCACATGCATTTTCTAAGTCAGCAAACAAAACTGCATCGAATACTATGCTAACAATTAAGCTTTGCATAAACAAGTTTTTTCAAACACCTTTGAGAGGTCAAAACAACCCCTCCCCTAAACAGCACACTATAATGCGGTCATTTTGTTTGGCCAACTCATGCCTAACTTTTGTTAAAACTTGGCAGGGCCTTTGCACAAAAAGTTATACGATTTTTCGAAAAAATGCAGTGGCATTTTCCGCCAATTTCGTTGTTTTCGGCGAATATCTCCCTCACCAGTTAAGATCTGAAAACGGGAGTACAGAAAATGAAAGGCCATTGGAACAGCTACAAAACCATATGCGACTTGGGATCCTAGCTTATTAGAAAAAACTGAATGATGATCGTTTGAATGGAGGCTGTCAGACGGCAGAAAATGAAACCAAAATTTCCTGGCGACGCAACTATGATGGGGTGTAGCTCCGGTTCATAGGGGTTGTTGGTGGGAGGGGAGGGGACGCACCGTTGGTCTTCGATAGAGCTCTATTTTAACATGTTTTAATAAGAGTTCTGCATGAAGAGCATGAAATACACCGGTTTTGATCTTTGCAACAACTGACTGTTCGTTTAAGTCTGAATAGCTCAGATTTAAACAAGTTTTACTTAGAAGCTCCAATATGCTTACAGCAGCTATCTAAACCTATCAAATCAAGAATTTTAGCGAGATTACGCAGGTTGTAGAACGATTTTTGAACGACCTGAGTTCAAATACTCCATACATATTAGTTATCTTGTAAAAAATATACACGAAAACACACCACTCTGAGCTTAGACCCGGGTCTTATAACTGGAAAGAGCCCCCTGACAGACCCTGCTTTCTGACTACCTGCTATAAGACCCGGGGCGTAGAATCGGAAAAGAAACCCAGTTATAAGACCCCGGTCGCCGGCACAGTTGGTGTAGTGGTTTAGGCCGCATGCCCGCTGTGCGCGACGTTGTGCGCTCATCCACTCGGCGGGGCAAATTTCTTGCCGCAAAGAGTTGGTCGTCGGCATAAAGCTCCACCCAGGCCACCGAAAACTGGTTACAGCGAGTAGGTAAAATGGGAACCAACTGGATCTGCCGTTGCACCGAAAGCCGCTCCAAAAAGCATGCCGCTTTGGAGGGAAGATCAACGATGTCAGGAGCTGTCTGAGAGACCAACAATAAGGCCAATACCGGTTTAGTGCCACTTGGCCGGGCGGCCGTTGGGAGCTGACAGCACCATCACCACGCCAGGCACTCTCTTAGTACCTGGCGCCCAACAGCATGGTTTGAGTGGCTTGGCAGTGAAAGAAGGGCAAACGTCCGAGATGACGATATCAGGGGTAGCAAAATGGACCGTACAGGTCTGATCGTAGGGCTGTAAATCGCACGGCCCCCCGCCAGATCGGATCGGATCGATCCCGGTCTTATAACCGGAGGGTCTCATAGGTGGAAAACTCCAGTAATTTCTAAAATTTCTGCTTTGTACATGCCCAGCCCGGCCCAGCCTGCCCAAAATCCTTAATGAGCATGCCATGCCAGGCCCGTGCAGATCTCTACTCTGACTTGATAATTACGAGACAGAAAATTGTACCTGTGCCTAATCGAAATCAGTTGTAGGGAGCAGTGGCTCCAAAATTAACAGCGATATACTGCACACGGGAGTGTCCACCCATTCTGTAGTCGATCTCTACACAGATGAAGAAGGGAACAAGCGCGAAATTTTCCCGCACAAAAACAATGCACGGCACTTGACCCTGAATAATACAGACGAACTGAGATTTTATGTGATGCCTCTGCTTGAAGTGTTGACTGACACCTTGACCTACAAACACATCGAAGAACTGAACATGCACACAATTCAGTTTCAAGTCAAATTCTATGACGAATGTTTTCTGGAGAAGGTTAGAAAGTACCTAGAGAAAGTGCTCGGCTACAAAGTTCGAGCTCACCAAGTCGGTCCATACATAATGCCTCAGCTAACGCTGGCTATCGAAGCTGACTCAACACTGCGTACACTAGTCAGAGCCACAGAACGTGTGCTGCCGCAAATAGCCCAGAATAAAAGAGTTTGGCTCGAACTCCAGGCACACAATCAAAGCACAGCTAAGGCTTTCTTGGAAGACGCAGCAGGAACAGCGAAGGAGTCGGTGTTCGCTGACTTGAAGCTGAAGTACTCAGGAAAATTGGGAAGCAAAAGCATGAGAACCATACATGTTGAGACAAGAAGTGTGGTCAACACAAAAACAATGGCCAAAGTGAATACGCAGTTGCCTAAAGTGCAAGAGGTCTACTTGTCGGGAGAGGATGTGAATGAAGTTGTTAAAGAGGCCACTACTAATGTGAAAGCTGTTCAGACAACAGAGAACAATTATGTGGACAGTGAAGCCAGCCTATCACTTTCATCGGTAAGCATTCTTCCAAAATCGCAATTTGTTAATTGATTTAGGTTATCATAAGAAGGCTTGCTCATTCAGATCCATACATTAGTGTCCTAACCCGACACTTCTCTCGTTGGTTCCACCTCGGGTCGTGGACAGATGATGTTGTTGAAGAGGAGAGAAAAGGTGTTGTTTTTGGTGATTACGCAGATTTTGTAGTAAAGGCCGGTTACGTCAATAAAACGATAGCCGACCGACAGCAAAACACGGTAGAAAAGCAGGAAAACACGTTGTGGCACGGTTACAGGAAAGTAGAAAGAAGAAAGTTGAAAAGAAACCGGGTTGACGATGGCTGTAGACGACGCTCATTTACCGCCCAATAAACGTGTTATTGGGGAGCCGAACGGAGGCGACCTGAGAACCACCCGAGCCACACTGAGGCAATCGGTGTAGAACGCAGCAAGACCGCACTACAGGCAGGCAGGAAGACAGAGGCAGCTCACTTCAGGAGTCGACCGGTGCCTTGTCGCGCAGAGAGGCAGCTTTTGTAGGTTGACTTTAACACGCAACCAACTGCACACAAAAGTAAAACACAGCCAAAGTGAAGAAATCAGACAGGCTTAGGGCCCGCCAGACAGACAGAGAATGTTCTAGAACCTATCACTCAAAATATCGACCAATCACTAGCCTTCGTTCTTCTCGGCCCTCTCCTGATTGGTCGAAAGACGGCGGCGATCGGCTGCCAAACCACGCCCTGTCTCGTGCTTGCTGTAGGAGCTGGTTCTCGCAGCGCACCCTGAATTGGCAAGCGACCGGCGGCAGTTCAAATAGGGCGGGTCTGTACATTGCCCCCTTCTTAGTCGGCGACGTCCTCGGCGCCGTAGCCCTCCGCCGATTCCGATGGTAGGTCAGTCCGCATCCAAGACAGGGAGGCTGCCGCACCGTCGATCCGCTAGCTTCTTCTCACTTCCCATTGGTAGGTAGATGGTGATAGTGGTGTTTCCAGTTGGTTGACACTTCGCAGGTTGACACTCGGCCTCTCTCGTCAGCGCTCCCACAGATGGTGGTTAGTGCCGGGCCGGTGACAGAGGCAACTCCATACCTTAGTAGGATCTTCCTTCTCGCGTTGTACAATCAACGCACGTCAGCCATCCAAACTTGGTTGTCGGTCCGTTGGCGCCCTGCGACTAACACACAGCTGGAGTAGCTAGTGCCAGGTCACAGCACCGTAGCTCAGGGTTTGCGAACCGTGTTCAAGTGATGGCCGGAGGATCGTAGTGACCCCTTCGGCCCGATTGGTACCAACGTAGGTTCTCAGTCCAACGACCGTCTTCTCTTCCACAGCCACTGTTGTTGTTGCTGCCTAGAGGTGGTGCAGACCACCTGTCGGCTGGCAGACGGGCAGGTTGCAGGGACTCTGGCTCATCACGTCGGTCGCGGCGTTAGCAGTAGGGTAAAGTGGTTGATTGGCGGACACTAGCAGTCCGCACACTGATGTATCGGCGGACGCAGTGTAGAGGGGGTACAGTCGATAGATTACCGAGATGACCCCTATCTCGGCGCTACTCACCGGTCGGCACGTTGACAGGGTGCCGAAGTGGCGGCTTATTTCGTCAGCCGCGACGTCAATAGTAGAATCAGGTGGTTGATAGGCGGACGCTGGTAGTCCTCCCATGCGTCCACGTCCGCAAAGAAACGAAGTGGTAGGCAGCCGATGCTACTGGCGGCCACGATGTAGGTGCAGCCGAAAAGTCACCGAGATGGCTCCATCTCGGCGCTGCCCACTAGCTGGCACGTTGGCGGTAGAGTTAGATAGTTGATAGGCGGACACTGACAGTCCGCACGCTGAGGTACCGGCGGACGTAGTGTAGACGAGGTAGATTACCGAGATGACCCCCACCTCGGCACTTCTCATCGATCGGCACGTTGACAGGGTGCCGAAGTGAGAACTTATCACGTCAGCCGCGAAGTCCCTGGCAGCGTCAAGTAGCTGGTAGTCCCTCTACGCGTTGATGTTTGTACGAAAACGAGGTGATAGACAGCCAACGCTATTGGCTGTCGGAGTGTAGAGGAGTCGTAGCCGGTAGGTTACCGAGATAGCCTCCATGTCGGCCGGGCATCGGCACAGTAGCTCATCCCGCCTGCCGCGACGTCAATGGCAGGACCGTGCCCAACTGGTGTTGGGCGAACACCTGCAGCTTCTTCTCGCGCCGACTCCGGTCATTACCGGGGTCGTTGACTAGACGCCGGGCCGTCCTCCACTCCATTCCACAGCTCACATCACCGGGTACCGCACAGGAGAGGCAGTAGCAAAGGGTAGATATTCCCGAGAGCCGATCAAGTGGTTGGGTGATATCATAGAGAGAGAAAAGAAAGGAAAAGTAAATACATACACTATGTACAGCGCAGGTAGTGACACTCAGTGCTCAGCCGCCGTTGCAACGCCATGGTCCGGTGGTTCCAGATCCTGGCCGGCGTTCCCCACAGTAGTCTCAGCTAGCGCTCTCTCCAACTCTGCGATACCCTCGTCCTCTTCTTCTCCTTGTTCTTCCGGTAACGTAGGAAGAGGAGGGGCGGTAGCCTGCAGTCGCTCAACTTCTCGCTGGTGCAAGAAGCTGGGTCCTTCCAACTCGGGGTAGCAGCGAGACAGGTGTTGCACATGCACTCGACGAGGCGTTCGGTCTCGGCCACCCACTGGCACAACGATGGCCTGGCACCCTTGTACCTCGACCACAGAATAGGGGCCAGTGTACTGCATCGCCAGCTTCATTGTTCGCACGCTGGGGTCGTAACGCATTACCTTGTCGCCGGGTTTCACTCTGGTCTCGCGAGTGTTCCACTTCTGGTCAAATCGCTCCTGGTTGGCGATTTGGGCCTGTCGCAGGTTGTCCTCGAGCAGACGGCGGTCCCGTTGCCACTGTTGTCTGCGATCCTCATCAGATGGCCCCTCTACTAGCGCGTCACCGGTCAAGTGTGCCTCAGGCACTGCGCTCGGCAGGTGTAGCCGCCGAAGGAAAACCATCTCGGCTGGGGGAAGCTGCGTGGCAGTTTGCGGAGTCGCGTTGTAGGCGTAGACGACTGTAGACAGGTTCAGATCCCAATCGTCCGCTTCCTTGTTCACTAGCCGAGACAACATGTTGGCGAGAGTGGAATTCATCTTCTCAACCAGTCCGCCGGTCCGAGGAGAGTAAGGCAACGCCCAACGATGTCGGACCGTGTGCATCTCCATCAGCTTCTGCACCGAACGGTTCTTAAACTCGGTGCCGTTATCAGAGATCACCTCCCTGGGTGGTCCGAAAACCATGAACACGTAATCTAACAGCGCTTTGGCCACGCTGTGTCCTCGCCGGTCTCGCAATGGTCGAGCCACCACGAACTTGGTGTAGGCGTCCATGACTACCAAGACGTAGGTGTAGCCAGTGGCGGTCCGGTTGAGCTTCAAAGTGTCCATGTAGAGACGTTGGAAGGGCTCCGTAGGTATTGGCATGAGCCCCATAGGAGGGTTTTCCGTTGGCGATTGTCCCCTCCGAGCTGCGCACAACAAACACCCATGCACCTGCTTGGCGATGTCTTGCCGCATCTGGGGCCAGTAGTAGAAGCGTCTCATTCGGGCGTAGGTCTTGCTAATCCCGAAATGGCCAGACGTTCGCGCTCCGTGGTGGTCATAGAGCAGTCGAGGGCGGAGCGGCAGAGGTATGCAGAGACGCAGTCGCTGCACCGTCCGATCGCCTGGTGCGTTGTCAGCAACTGTAGGTGTAGGCTGCAGGTGCCACAGCAGCTCTCCGGTCACCACGTAGTGTTCTTGATTTTGCCGGACCCACTTAGCCATCTCCTCGCTAGTAGGTAGGGCGCCGTCCGTTTTGTAGGTTATCATGGCGGCCCAATGTGGATCTTGCTTCTGGTGAATCGCGGCCAACTTCTCCACGTCCTGCCGAGTTGGAACCTGAACCATCGGATGACAGCTCAGACTGTCCACTCGCTCCTGGTAGTGTTTGGTTTTGCCCCGCACGCAAGCTGCCATGACGTCAGGCTGCGAGAGCGGAGGTAGCAGCTCCATTCCCTCGACCGTCAGGTGCTCCCAGTGAGGGTAGCTGATGGGCATGTCGGCGTTGATGTTCATGACCAAGTGGTCATCAAACGGCACCTGCTGAGTGACTAATTCGTCGTACGGTTTGCCCTCCGTCAAGACGGTATCAGAAATACCGTACACGTTCCGCGCTTCCAACTTCTGGTGAGGCATGCGAGAGAGGGCGTCGGCGCCGTGGTTGACTCTACCCGGCCGGTAGACGATGTTAGGCATGACCTCCTGGATCTGCAGAGCCCAACGCGCTAGCCGTTGCACTAGCTGTTTCTCCTGCAGGTAGCGGAGTGCGTTGTGGTCCGTGATGATAGTAACTTGGTGGTTGAAAACGTAGACACGGAACTGTTGGATTCCGTAGACCAAAGCTAGGCACTCCCGGTCAGTGGCACTGTAGTTGAGTTCGTTCGGCCGCAAACTGCGGCTAGCGTAGGCCACCGGGTGTCGTCGCTTCTTCTCGTCCTCCTGCGCCAAGATAGCGGCAATCGCGATGCCGGAGGCGTCTGACTCGATGATGAACGGTTGAGAAAAGTCAGGGTAACGCAGAACAGGAGTGTTGATCAGATGTTTGATCAACGTGAGAAACGCAGCCTCCTGCGACTCTCCCCACGACCAGGCATTCTCCTTTTTGACCAACTGGTGTAGTGGCGCAGCGATCTGGGCGAACCCCTTGATGAACCGGCGGTAGTAGCTGCAGAATCCGATGAAACTGCGCAGTGTCTTCAAGTTGGTAGGTCTCGGCCAGTCCTTCACCTTCTCGATCTTAGCTGGGTCGGTGCTCATGCCGTTCTTCCCAATCTGGAAACCCAGGAACAGGACGTGCGGCCGTGCGAAGTTGCACTTAGGCAGGTTTATCAGAAAACCGGCCTGATGCAAAGCACGGAAGACACGGTCCATCAGATCTTTGTGCTCCTCCAACGTCTGCGAGATGATAAGCACGTCGTCCAGATAGGTGAAGACTCGAGTTGGGTCAATGTTACCCAAGATGCGCTGCGCCACTTCCTGGTAGAAGGAAGGAGCGTTGCAGAGACCGAAGGGCACACGCTCAAATTCGTAGAGACCCTTGTGAGTGATGAAGGCAGTCTTCTCCACGCTGTTAGGATGCATGTGCAAGTTGGTGAACCCAGACCGGATGTCTAGGGTAGAGAAACAAGCTGGTTTTACCTGCCCGATCGCATCAAGCAGGTCATCGATGCGGGGCAGCGGAAACCGATTCTTCTTGGTTACCTTGTTTAGCTCCCTGAAGTCCACGCAGAGCCGAAGGTCGCCGTTCTTTTTGATCACCGGCACGATTGGAGAGGCCCACGGGCTGTTAGACGGCCGAATGATGCCCGCCTCCAACCACTCGGCAATCTTAGCCTCCACTTTCGGTCGAATGTGGAAGGGTAGTCGCCGCAGTGCCTGGCGCACTGGTCTCTCGTCGCCCGTGTCGATGTCCATGTAGGCCACGCAACAGTCACCGATCTCGTCCTCTGTAAGGCTGAAAGCCTCATTCCTCTCCAGCAGAAAGGACAGTAGGTTCTGCCGGACGTTAGGAGGCAGGTCGTCGAACGGCAGCAGGCCACACATAGTCAGTTTCCTCTCCTCAGGGTCGGTGATAATGCGAGTGATGGTGGCCTGAATCGCTTCCAACTCCTCCTCAGTCAGACCCCAGTCGTTGTCGAGTAGTTTCGGTTGTTCCTTCAGGCCGGCGGTGATTTGCTGGATTGTTGTCTCGGCCCTGGCCTTCAGTTGTTCTACCGTCTTATCGTCCCTCTGAGGGTGTTGTACCAACTTTCCGACCTCAGCGTCTGCCTCCACCGTGATGATCTGGTCCGTCGGATTAGCGACCGTAACTAAGATAGAACGGTCGGTGTAGTGTTCCGTTCGCCCCTGCACCTTCAAATCGATTTCTGTCTCGTCCGCAGGGACGAAGAAGTAGGTGCGCTCGTCCAAGTCGGCAGTAGAGGCGTACCCAGTGATGGTCTCCACGCAGTTGGGGCGGATCTCCCTCGTTGAGGCGGCCAAAACGGGAACTGTCTCTCCGGGGAGAACACAGTTCGTTATTGGCAGCACTGGAGTAGGTTCCGGCCCGTCTGAGTCACACAAGGGGAGGATCGGCTCATCCTCCTCCTCAGGTCTTCCTGGTTCGTTCTCCTCCTCCGATTTCTCTCCCAGAGTTGGCATAGCTGGGAGCGGTCCCTCTACCAGCTTTGACAACAACGCTGTCAGTAGCTGAGGGAACACTTTGATGCCTGGCAGTCCTACCAGCAGAGGATATGGACACTTCATGTCCACTACGAACCGCATTGTTGCTTGGTGTCCTTGGTAGTTGAGGGTTACGTCCACCACATGTCTGCTCTTTCTGCCGCCTCCGGTGAACCCCTTCAGGATGACGTCCTGCGCTCGGTGTAGTCTGGTTTTCACTCCTCTGGACTTCCTCTCGGCCAAGATGATGCGCAGTCCCTCACGGCCACACAAATTAGTGACCGCTCCAGTGTCGACAAGTACCGGCACTTCCATAGAACCGATTCCGACCTTCAGCAGTCGCAACGGCATGGTATCCGGTTTTTTGAAAACCGGTTGTAGCTCCTGAGTCACCTGGTTGACCTCTACGACTCCTACCGCAGTCTCTGACTGGTCCGTCTCCGAATCAGTGTCCCGTTGTAGCATTTCGAACTCTTCCAGGTCTTCTCCGTCCAAACTTCCTTCCAAGATGTTTATTCTGCTGCGGTAGAGTTCCATCGCTCTCTCGTAGGCAGTGTCACTCACTGCCTTGTCTTTCTCCGGTGGATTTTTCTTCACCCACTTCATCCACGCCTCTCGCGTCCAGGTTTGGTTTTTCGGCAGCGATTTCACCCCTCCTCTAGTATAACCTTCCGGTGGTCTCCGGCGGTCATCGGGAGGAGGTGCTGCTGCAGATCCTGGCGCACGAAGTGGTCTAGGCGGTGCTCGAGTTGTTGGCGCAGCTCTGGGAGGAAGACGTCTGAGAGGCTCAGCTCGGGGGTACCGAGATACCCTCTCTGACTCCAGCGGCTCGAATCGCTGCATGGCCTTCCTGGCATCGGCAAGGTTGAAACAGCCCTGCTCTACGTTGTGTTCGCGGGCCTTCTGCCGAAGTTCAGGTGTCAGTCCTTGGAAGAACATTAGCAGCTGCCACTCGGTCAAGTTGCCGTTTGGTTCAGCGTAGTGCAGCCGCAGCGATCGTCGCTCAATCTCCTTGCAGTAGTCATCAAGGGACAGGCTCCCTTGAGAGATGCGGAGGAGTTCCGTCTTCACCTCGAAAGCCCGTTCCCTAGGGAGGAAACGGTCCACCAAAAGCTGTCGCACCTGGCGGTACTCCAGTCGCTCAAGCAGAGGTACGGTGTCGATGGCTGCTCGCATAGCTTTGGGCAAAGCGCTTTTGGCCAGCGCTACCTTAGCCTCGTCCTCGACCACTTTGGCGAACACAAAGTACTCCTCCAGGTCGTTGAGAAACTGACGCACGTCTTCTACGTCAGAGTCGTACTTAGGTAGTTTCATAGAGCGTAGATAGTACGGCTCCCTTCGCTGGTCGGCCGCTCTAACCTCGATGTTGTGCAGGGTGTCCTCAGCGCGACTAAGTAGAGTAGCCGCCAATCGCTGTCGTTCCGCGATATCGTCCTGGGCTTCCGCGTAGTCTGACACCACCTGCTTTGGCCGTTGTTTCGATACAGTCTCGCTGTCCCTCAACGCTTGCTGATTTGACTCCCACTGCATGTGTTGGAGCCCGGCGGAGGTCAGGTCTTCGATTCTCCTCTCCACTCGCTCGCTGTCCTGACTAGATTCGGCAGCAGCCTGCCGAATTTGTCGCAAGTAGGTATCGCGCAGGGAGTCCAACTCCTGAGTAGTGTAGTGTAGCGACTGAGTACGCAGAGCCTCCTCTGCGCGTAGCAAAGCTCCCTCCAGTCGCCGACTTCTCTCGTTCAAATCGTAGTCTCGGGCTCTGGCTTCGGCTGTTTCCTGCACACGCACACGCCGTGGGAGTGGCTGATCTCTCAGCACAGGTCGAACAGTAGGGCGGCCCGGTCCAGTTTGACGATCAGCTGGTGGCTGACCGTTCTGCGGACGTGGCAGCACTGTTACATCGCCCGGTCGGAGTGGCCGGGGGCGAACAGGCTGAGGCGCAGAAGGTGCTGGTTCTGGAACGTCTCTCGTAGGTATCTGAATCTCCTCGCCCTCTGGACTGACCGAACGAGAGGGAGTAAGCTCCCATCTGGGGTCAGTCTGGTGAATGTGACGTAGGTAGCGGCGGTACCGTTCCAACTCCAGTTGCTGATCGACCAGTTGTTGTTCGCACTCACGCAGCCTTCCCTCGTTATCTGGCGCAGTCTGATAAACGCCAGTAGCAGAACCACCAGGGGGAGGTGGTTGTTCTGGAACGTTTGTGCCAGAGGCTTCGTTGTCTGGCACCTCTCTAATAGGTGGATCCAAAGTGCGAGTCCGCGGTGAGGTAGCCGGCCTCATGGAGGTCCTCTCGCTCCTGTAGCCAGCCGTCGCTTCGCGTTGGGTACCCGTAGTGGCTGCCCTCCGAGCTTGTCTCACAGCACTCGAGATCTGAGAAACAGAATCATGTGGTGAAATAATGGACTCGATCTCCTCCTCCCTGCACTCACTCCAATATTGCGGTATCTGCCGGTACGGAGCAGCACCCAGACGGTAATCAACAAACACCGCCTGTTGTGGCCGTCGGTGCTCCACCTGGGCTCTGAACTCCCGAACCTGTTGTTGCCGGTTGGCCGGGTTAGCCCAGTAAGCTCGGTGCTCCGCGTCCCAAGCCTGTAGTCGACGGCGGGCCGAAGGTACACTGCGGGGTCGCGGTGTGGGGTCTCCTCGGCGATTAGTCACCCCATAGCGGAAACAGGCGTCCATCATCTCTCGGTCTTCTTGGTGAGAGGGGAGAAAGTCTCCCCACATACGGAGAGTGCGTGGGTGTTCGGCTAGCAGTTGTCCCTGAATCGACTGGTCACCCGCACCAGTCGGTCCTGCTCCGTTTCTTACGTCCGTAGCACTTCTCGCGTTTCGGACGGCAGGCTGGTCCAAAACGTTCACCGTTGTTTCCTCACCTCTCGGCCTGGTAGGAGAGGGGTCTCGTCCAGCTGCTCCTGCGTCCTCATCCCAATCAGATGGACAGGCCGAGTCGACTTCAGCGCTTAAACACCGGTCTGGTCCCTCCTCATCACCACCTCGGGGCGAGAGTGGACGCGTAGGTTCGGCCGGTGGCACTATGCCCGGTCCGCTACAGCACACAGGCTCCCAGTCATCAGGCGTGACCGGTCGCGGAGGTGTCTGTCTGAGTTGTTGCACAGTGTCCTCCAAAAAGGCGTGCAGACGTCGGCTGTCACTCTCAGCCTGCTGACGTATTGCCTCCATACGTCTGGCCTCGTCCTCGGCGCGTCGGTGCAGTGCTTCTGTGCGCTGGTCTACTGTCTGGTTGACAAGTTGGTATACCTCCTTACGCACGGCAGTAGACACCTTGGAGGCAAGAGTGGTAATTTGTTTGGCCTCCATCTGGGCTCGCTGTTCTTCCATCTCGACGCGTTGTTGTTCAGTGACAGGAGTAGCCTGTCCTTCCAATTCCAGCTGCGCACACTCGGCATAAGAAGCAGCCGGGCCGGGGGTGCGTCGACGTCCTTGCTGGCGAGTACGTGGCGACTCCTGCACCACCTCTGCCTCAATGTCCTGTTGTAGATTTCGCCAGGCAACGTCCCGGCCAGCACTACTACCAGTCTGTCGTCCGCTCTGACTACTGGTAGCCGACCGAGAGCGAGTAGTTGTAGGAGAAGGACCCTTTTCACGTTGTTTAGTAGGTGGGTCACTTCCAGCCGGCAGTCGCAACGAACGTACACCCTCAGATGGCTGCTCGATACCAGTCTGCAACCGCGGCGGCGAACGAGGCGGCGGCTGGTCCTCAGCACTCGAATGTTGTCGCGACGAACGCACAGACCTGGCCTTTGAGCGTGATTGTTGCCGGAGCACTTGCCCCGGTAGCGGACACATGTACCTCAGCGACGGTGGTTCTCTTCCTTCCTCATCTGAACTGCTACTAGCCACCACTCGGCGGCGCGGTTCAGGCAGCGGCTGTTTAGTCACCGGCGGTGGTGCGTCCTCCTCTAATTGCCGGTCTCGACCAGTTCTAAACACTCCACTCGCACCCACCTGAGGTCTGGACGAAGTTCCAGGCGCAGTAATGGCTCTGCGTCCTGGCGGCGCGCTCACTCCTCGTCCTCGCTGCTGACGCACTGGATATACAGACAAGTTGGTATAGGCCGGGTCTGCCGGCACGTTGACCCCGATAGGTAGTTGTACAGGCACCGGAAAATCGGCGCTGATGCGGCCGAAACTCGCCGGTCCCTCCCACGTCTCGAACGTCCACATCTGAGGCTGGTAAGAAACAGTTACCAGCGATGAGGGCGACGGGGGAGGCGGCTGCGTCACATCTACCGTAGTAACTGAAGGCGGCCACTGTCCGTACGGAGGCAGTGGCGGCGGCTGCGCAGTGGCAGGTGGCTGAGTCTGTAGTGGCCACTGTAGTGGAGTAGTTGTCGGCCACACCGGCGTTGGACCCCGAACAAGCGGCAAATAATTCGGCCTGACCGGCCGGCGCTCGTCCTCCTCTCTGCTGGCCGACCGACGCGAATCGTTCCTCATCTGAGCAGAGCTTACTTGCCGGTCCGACTTAACCGACGCAGCTCTGCCTCTTACCGCCGTAGAGCGCGGCGGCGTAGTCTCCGATGTAGTAGCTGGTCGGGGAACGTCTTCCACAATAGTGGACCCCGAAGACTGTGACAATGGAGGAGGAGTCTTGGTAATGGCTCGTCGGGGAACGTCGTCCACGGCAGTGGACCCCGAACGTAGATAAGGCTGAACGGTAGCAGCTGTAGAAGTGCCGGCGTATCGTTGGGGAACGTCATCCACAGCAGTGGACCCCAAACGCCGGTAGGGTATGGCCCGAATGGCCAAACCTTCCTCAGCACTGGAACGTAGCTGCGCAGAATTCGACGCGTCATCTCGGCGGGGCACATAGTCTGCAGCAGTGGGCCCCGCTCGTCGGTCAGGTATGGCTCGAATAGCCAGACCCTCCTCCTTACTGGAACGTAGTGGCACAGGATCTGACGCGTAGATTTGGCGGGGAACGTCCACGGTTGTGGACCCCGACCGTCGGTGGAACTGAGCAGTGCCAGTAGTAGTGCCGGTCTGTCGCTGGGGAACGGCATCCACGGTTGTGGACCCCAAGCGCCAGCCGGGCATAGCTCGACTAGCCAACCTTCCGTCCGCGTTAGAATAAACCAGAGTAGTTACTGGCTCACCGGTCGGCTGCTGTAGTGGTCGAGACGTCGTCGGCGGCGCATTACGAGTAGCGCCGGCTCGTCCTGAAGCAGTAGTAGGAGCAACCGGTGGCGGCATGGGTCCTCGCCCCGGTCCCGACTCAGTGGTAATTGCCGGCGGCGGCATGTGTCCTCGCCCCGGTCCTGTAGACGTAGTAGTAGTTGCCGGCGGCGGCATTTGTCCTCGCCCCGGTCTCGAAGATGTAGCAGTTGCCGGCGGCGGCATTTGTCCTCGCCCCGGTCCTGGAGACGGCTGTGCGCTCGTTCCTCTTCCCGTGGGGAGTCCTCGACCCACGTCTCTCCTCCTCAGCGTTGGTGAGCTGTCGCTGTCGCACTCCATCCTTAGAACAAAAGCAGCGATTTTAAAAGAAATCTCGGTGGCACGCCTCCAAATCTGTCCTAACCCGACACTTCTCTCGTTGGTTCCACCTGGGGTCGCGGACAGATGATGTTGTTGAAGAGGAGAGAAAAGGTGTTGTTTTTGGTGATTACGCAGATTTTGTAGTAAAGGCCGGTTACGTCAATAAAACGATAGCCGACCGACAGCAAAACACGGTAGAAAAGCAGGAAAACACGTTGTGGCACGGTTACAGGAAAGTAGAAAGAAGAAAGTTGAAAAGAAACCGGGTTGACGATGGCTGTAGATGACGCTCATTTACCGCCCAATAAACGTGTTATTGGGGAGCCGAACGGAGGCGACCTGAGAACCACCCGAGCCACACTGAGGCAATCGGTGTAGAACGCAGCAAGACCGCACTACAGGCAGGCAGGAAGACAGAGGCAGCTCACTTCAGGAGTCGACCGGTGCCTTGTCGCGCAGAGAGGCAGCTTTTGTAGGTTGACTTTAACACGCAACCAACTGCACACAAAAGTAAAACACAGCCAAAGTGAAGAAATCAGACAGGCTTAGGGCCCGCCAGACAGACAGAGAATGTTCTAGAACCTATCACTCAAAATATCGACCAATCACTAGCCTTCGTTCTTCTCGGCCCTCTCCTGATTGGTCGAAAGACGGCGGCGATCGGCTGCCAAACCACGCCCTGTCTCGTGCTTGCTGTAGGAGCTGGTTCTCGCAGCGCACCCTGAATTGGCAAGCGACCGGCGGCAGTTCAAATAGGGCGGGTCTGTACATTAGTCTCTAACCTTTGGTCATTCTTTTGTTAGTGTATTTACAATAAACTCCTTCATTTTGGTGCCGAGACCCGGGACTGCATTGTTTTATTGTGTTGTGTTGTGTCCCACTACCGCGTTCCTACAACCACCTCTGCTACAACCACTACAACTACCACCACTACTACTCCTACAACTACCAACCACTACCTCTTCAACTACCACAACATCTACCACTACCACTACTCCTACCACGACCACGACTACGACCAGAACTCCATCGTTCCTCAACCCATCCAACCTCTACCAAGCCCACCGTCAACCACTCGTCCATCTGTTCAACCGTTTCCTGATACTTCGCTACCATGTCACTCCAAACCCCCGTCTTTGCTGATCAGCTCGATTGCGGAGAAACTTGACGAACTCTTGACGTTCATCCTTGAGACATTGGAGTAGAGCAGAGACGGGGGTTTGGTGGGCTTGGTGGGCTTGGTACCGGAGAGTGCTGCATAGGGTACCCCTCCAGATAGCGTACCCGGGGTACACTAACTGGCACTTAGTGCCGGATTGTGTACCCGGGGTACACTATTTGGAGACAGGTTTTATGTCATGAGTGTCCGAAATTTCCAACATTTCGGTAGCTTTAAAGGAAGTCTACGTATATTTTTGCTCATTTTCAATCGTTTTTACTGACGCAAAACTCACAAAGATGAAAAATTTGACCAAACACTCTCATTTACATGGCAGAACCAGTAATCTGGATTCGGAAATTGCATTTTTGCTTAGAAATCGTGAAAACAAGCAGTTTAACATGATTTCGCTAAGTGCCAGTTAGTGTACCGGGTACAGTAACAGGATCTCATTTTTGTTTCGGAAAATGCTAGGTGCTGGTTAGTGTACCCGGGTACCCAATGCAGCACTCTCCGGTAGGCAGTAGGCTTGGTAGGCTGGGTAGTAGTAGAAGGGACGCAAACACAACACAACAAAACAATGCAGTCCCGGGTCTATAAGGCACCGGTCATCCGCCGAAGGGGGAGGGGGTTGGGGGGGTGGCGCTGGCCTGGGGGGTCTGAGCCAAAATTTGGGGAGGGCGGTTGGGCACTAAAAAACGATCAGAAATCGAAAAAATCGCATTTTTTTGGCTAAAAATCGCCAAAAATCGCTAATTTTGGGCTGAAATACACCTAAAAAGTGCTGTTTTGCAGGCGATTTTGGCAATTTTTTGTGTCTGAAATTGCAAAAAATTGTAAAAATTTGCTCAAAAACTTACTTGCCAGAAAAATCGGAGGGTGGGGGGGTGGGCGAAATCGTCTCGGGGGGGGGGGGGCGTATCTGGGAGGGTCTGGCCTAAGTCGGGTGGGGGCAGACCCCCCAGACCCCCTGTTACATGTATGTTCAAGTCTGACTTTAGATCACGGATTTTGTTTATTTTTATATATTAATTTGATATCTGAAAACAATTTCGAACGATGAGCTCAAGGAATTCAAAGTGAAACTGTAAGCACTGACCGCAGGGGTTGAAAGACATCATAAACAACTCTGACACGCATTTCATAGCTATTGGCAGATGTTATGCAATCGAATGAATAAAACAAACAAAGCAGGGAAACAAGACAAAATAACGACCAGGAAAATGAGCTTTCAGATATTGGAAGAAGTTCTAAAACAGGACAAGGAATTGATAAAAATAATTAATGACCACAGATGGAACTCAACCTTTTGGGATGACGCATACTTGAGGCCTGACAAAACGTCAAAGTTCATACAAGAAAGCATGCTGTTCAGCAATAAATCAAACGGGGTTTATTATGCTGATGAAAAAGACTACAACAAATTATCTGAGAATTCATCAACGCAAGAACAATTCAAACAACATGGGGGCACTGTTTCAGGTTAGTTTCCGTCTAATGCAACTGGTTTCATAAACTGCCCTCCACCAAAAACTTTTCAGGTGAGGTTGATGCAGGAATTGTTCAAGTTGGGGCAAACACCAGCAAAGACAAGAACGACTCAAGTAGTCAAGCAATTCAAAAGGAATTAAGACGGAGAAAGTATACAAAATTCAACCGAACCGAGCTCAACGATGCATTGCGTATAGGCAAGGCTAAGCTAGAAGTCCATGGTGATATTGCAAAACTGAAGCCTATGAACCTCTATCGGCTCAATACGGACTCGGTCCACCTGAGCAGACTGCTGAATATTGCATCCATTCAAGTGAGGGAAGTTGTGATCAAACGTGAAACCAAGTTTGTTCTACCTCAGAAATTACAGCAGTGCTCAGGTAAGATCAGTTCTGTTTAGTGCTTAAAGGAGAGGGGTTAATAATTGGGATGCTGTTGTTGCAGCTGACAAGAGCATTCCTGCAGGATTAGCGGCAGGAAGGGAATCAGAGG
The DNA here is from genome assembly GCA_030248155.1 of Sabatieria punctata. Lineage (NCBI taxonomy): Eukaryota > Metazoa > Nematoda > Chromadorea > Araeolaimida > Comesomatidae > Sabatieria > Sabatieria punctata. The sequence continues at coordinate 325,499 of JASANB010006031.1, read as the reverse complement.
TTTATCACACATTTCCAGACTGCTTGGGCTCAGTTGTTGTGCGTAGTGGAATGTGATGTGATGGTGGAGAAGAACAATGAATGATGACAACAACAACGACAACGATGACAATGACGATGATGCCAATGATGATGATGATGATGATGATGATGATGATGATGATGATGATGATGATGATGATGATGATGATGATGATGATGATGATGATGATGATGATGATGATGATGATGATGATGATGGATGTAGGGTGCAGTGCACCAATAGTTCAGTATTATTTGCTAGAAACCGATACTAGTGCTATTTGGATTCGGTATTCCAATTCAGTATTTTGGTACTGAATAATACTAAATGAATAGTACCAAAAGGCAAAACTCAGCATTTCAGACATTATATTAAATACTGTATGTTAAAGATAGGTGAAATTTCAAGTGTTGAATACTTATATCAACTACTTATATCAAAATATGCACTATTTTAATAAGATTCTACATTCCATAAATGTAGGTTTTTATAGTAAGAAATTTTGATTTATTATGTTCTGAAGAAATTTCAGCTGGATTGCTGTAATTGGCTTATATTTTGCACTATAACCTTAGTATCATTACATTCGGGCTTAGGTCACAAAATTGGCTTCAGTGCAGGGATGGATATTTTTTCGGAAAAACGTCGGCCTGTTTTTTCCCAGTTGTTTTTCTCAGTTCTTTTTCCAGTTTTTTTCCAAAATCGCAGAAAAACTCCAGCTCAAGATCTGAGTACCCTAGCCTGGTTTTATGATTCCTAACGCTTTCTAGCGACTTCCTGAGTCTTTTCAGAACAGAAATACACGTCTTACATAGATATAAATCACGAAACAGGTGTAAACAGTCCCTGATAGGCTCCATCATCAATACACGCCATATGCAATTTTTTGCTTGAGTTTTTAGCGATTTATGTTTTTTCCGTCCCTCAGGAAAAACCTGTTTTTTTTCGAAAAAAAAACGCAAAAAACACACCTCACATCCCTGCTTCATTGCTTGATATTCAGTATTTCTGAATTTGGTTGCATCACTAATGGTGATGATAAATAAAAAATACATAAATAGAAAGTAAAATACAATAAATTTCGTCTGGAACTGTGGATAAACAAAGGAGGAGCCTGAAGGGGAAGCAGAGAAACCAACAGAATCTACCCCATTAAGTGAAGAAAATGGCATGATTATGGAGAAAACCTATGTCCGATTCTGCAATAACCCATATGGACTATGCCTGCCAGTCTGGTGGGACCAAGAAAACAACAAAGATGTCTTCATCTATTTCCCATTGTTAAAAGTGGACACAGGCAACGTGTCAGTGATCTCAACTCACACCAGTTTCAAGGTGAAATTGCCACTAACACTGAGAAATGACTGTTACAAGAAAAGGCTCCTGTATTTCCTAAGCTACATCCAGAACAGAAAAATTCTAAGCCATCAGCTCTGGCCACTACATCTAAACAGCATTCAGTTGGCTTGGTCTGGTGAACGCCTGATGGATGATGTAAAGTTTCCACGCCCGGGTCATTACAGCGTTCAAAAGAACATGATCAACTTTTACATAACTGCTGCATCTAACCAATCTGCACAAAAATTTGTCAAGTTGTTGCAGGCAGGACCATGGGCACTGAACTATCTTCAGATTCGCTACACCATGCTGGCTCAGAAGGTGCACAGTAAAAGTATAGACATAGCATTCAACAATGTGGTGAAGACCAAATTCTTTACCGAGCTCACCAATGAACTGAACACTTCTAATCAGTACTATCTAACTTCCCATGACTACAGAAGACTCTGTCAGGAAGTTTCTCAGCATGTGCAGGTCACTCAGATCACCACAGGAAACTACATTGGCGCCAAGGACCAGATCGACTTGTCAAAGTTGATCATGAAAAAGTTGCAGGATGCCGAAGTTGTGATTAAAGAAGCGTCTTCAGACATTTGGCACTCTACATTCTGGAATAAGAATTGGACCAAACCCGACAAACTGGACAAATTAATCAAGCAGATCAATCATACCAGAGGGGCTGGCAAGCAAACATTTCTGCTAGACAAGCGTATGCTTGAGAAGTACGATGCAGAGAACCATGCTGATGGCAAAATGGTTAGCGACGTGGACTCAACTGGACTCAGTGCTGGATATAAACAGGTAAAAGTTGGGCTCGATTATGCCACCTCACATGGCTTCGCAGAGAATAAAAATACTTCGAAAATACGGGGAGAGAATGGTTCTTATACTCTGGATAAAGCTACCCTAAACAGCCTGCTGAATAGCTGGGGTGGCTCATATGAGTGGAATGGAGAGAAGTTCAAGTTGAAGCCAATGAAACTTCACCGAATCAACAAAAATAGAATCACTTCGAATGAAAAGTTTTCCATTGTAATCAGAAATGCCAGAGACGTTACTGTGGAGAGTGCATTGGCACTGCATGCTGTTTTGCCTGGTGAAAACGACTGCTCAGGTCATTTTGTGTTGGTTGTATACTAACACTACTTATGATTTTAGGTGCACCTGAGTACACAACTACGCCGACTCCCACTATCCCACGTAATCTTACTCACTACCGTAAAGTGCTGTTTATAGTACCCGGGTGCTAGCCGGCACAGTTGGTGTAGTGGTTTAGTCCGCAAAGCCACTGTGGATGACGTCGTGCGTTCATCCACTCGGCGGGGCAAGTTTCCTGCTGCTTAGAGTTGGTGGTCGGCACAAAGTCCCACCCAGGCCACCGAAAGTTGTTACAGCGAGTAGGTAAATGGGAACCGACTGGAGATGCCGTTGCACCTAAAAGCTACAATAGCAACCATACGTGTTGGGACATACGGGAATGGGGACAGCTACCACTGAGACCCGCCCAGACGGACACGGAGCATGTGTGCTCGCTAGTAGTGAAGGCAGCGAAGGAAGGGCAGGATGCATATGGGTGTGCGTGATGGGCCCGCAGTGTGGCCTAACGCAGGGGCTAGGACGGCCCCGCCCAGTCAATCCATCCATCCATCCATCCATCCACCCGGCTACTATGCAGGGTGTCCTATGCCAAGTCTTCCACATTTGTTCGTTAGCACTAGCAGTGTGTCAATATGTTTACAGAATTCAAGCAAATATAGTGACGAGGTTTACTAGGGTACCTGCTTTTGGCACAAGCCATTGAAAGACGGCCTTTTAGAAGAGCTTAAAACCTCTTTCCACTCTGATTTGTTTGAGAACTATATAATTTATGTTTTCTTTGCTGTTGGATTGCTGTTTTGCAGTCTAGAACTTTTATGGGATACAGCTGAGGTTGAAGTTTGTTCAGCAGAACGTGAAATCAATTTTCAAACTAACCGCCCGGACCGAAACTACATAGACCTAATTCATAGTACTACAAGCCACTAACTACAAACTACATATTTTCGTTGATTTTGACGTCATCAAGACTACAAATTAACTAATAATACATATTATTTTGACTGACTAAAAATTGACTACAAACTACTTTTTCAAAATTTGCTAATTTGTAGTCAATTTGTAGTAATTTTTCTTGGAATTTTTCCGATTTGTTAATGTAATTTTATATAAATTGAGTCCCCGATCGGCCTTTGAGCTGTCTTGAGTTGAGCTTATGATAAGCTTACCAAATACCAAGAATGAACCAAATATTTTTTGTGTGTTAGAAAGATCGTTTTTCCAATTTTCTCGCCTTTTTACCTGTTTAACTTTTCAAAGAAAGGTGACCACATGATTGATTTTTGCACATTCGTTCGTTTTTCTCTTGTCTTACTTTCTTAAAAATATCTCATTCTATTTTTAATAAATACCAAATGTTCAGCATTGAAATTCTGTTAAATATTGAATTCCGTCTGTTTCTTTTCAGAAATATCTATTAGAAAAGATGAACTACTAATGATATGAACTCTTTTTCTGAAATTACAGGTACAACCCAATAGGACCTTTGCTTTCTCAGCATGTCGTCTATGGATGATGCGAACATCCACTGTATTTCTTCATACAAACAAACAAGTTTTAGGAGCAAAATACTCTAATAAAGAAATGTTTTGTATTGATACTCACTCACTCACTCTACTTACTCCAGAATACTAATCCTATCCCCGGTACTACTAATAATGGGTACTATGAACAGCACACGCACTGTTGGCAAATTAAGAGCCGGTTTCTCTAGGAATCGACTTTTGCTCCTTAACCTCTGGACAAATCTCAACTTTTTGTTTTCGATTTGGCTGAAATTTTGTATTTTGGTACAATTTAACCTAAAAAGACATTTTATCACCTTCCAGGCCATTTTTGAGAGGGTCACTTTTTCGGCCCTCTTACACACTGTAAACAACTTGGTCAGTTTTGAATCGACTTCGGAGATCTTTGGCACACATATCATACTGTTCATCTTGCAACATAGCGCACAAACCTGGTCCTAGTTGCCGCTGTTTAACACGAGTTTTATTTGTGTCTGCACGAGAAAACGGGCCAACAGTCGGGTCAAAAAATATTCAAAATCGTTTCTGAAAGTTCTAATATCGATATTCTAGGACAGTTTTCGATGTAGAAAACGAATCTGGTATGCAAAATTTCCTAGCTAAATTTGTACTTTAGTTATGGTTGGGGACACCTTTTGAGCCAGACCAAACTATTTTTTTCTGAATCAGTGAAATTAAATACTTTAAATTAGTCAAAACGGGAACGCTGAATCTCGCGGTGTTCTTCGTTTCAACCAGAACCTTCGAAAAATGCGATTTTTCAGCACTTGAAAATTTCAATCGAGCATATCTCAAAAACTAGGCAAATTCATTCGGTGCTGTTTACCATACATGTAACAGGGGGGGGGTCTGGGGGGGTCTGCCCCCCACCCGACTTAGGCCAGACCCCCCCCCCGGTTGGGGACCCCCCCCCCCCCCCGAGACGATTTCACCGACCCCCCCCTCCGATTTTTCTGGCAAGTAAATTTCCGAGCAAATTTTTGCAATTTTTTACACTTTCACACACAAAAATTGCCAAAATCGCCTGCAAAACAGCACTTTTTAGCTGTATTTCAGCCCAAATTAGCGATTTTTGGCGATTTTTAGGCCAAAAATTGCGATTTTTCTCGATTTTTGAGCGTTTTTTAGTGCCCACCCCCCTCCCCCAAAAGTTTGGCTCAGACCCCCCCCCCGGCCGGCGCCAGACCCCCCCCAACCCCCCTCCCCCATCGGCGGATGACCTGTTACATGTATGCTGTTTACAGTTCTAAACACTGCGTAACATAAGCTTTCGATCCGTAAAAAAAAATATTGGGGGGTCATCGATGGTAGATGGCCACTTTATAGCCTCTGAAGTTGTCAGTAAAATTCTGCCTATTTTTTACTTTTTCGGTTTTAACCAACACATTCAAATGACTGGTGTTTCGCCTGATGTATTCCTTTTATAAAATGGCTTATACCGTTGAAGAGGGCTTGATTTGTAGTTTAATTTGATGTATTTATGTCAGACAATAGAGCTAGTATACCAGCAAAAAATAGCTTTCTGTTGTCGGATTCCAGAACTATCGGTAAATTTCTGTGCATAATACAAGCGTTTTTGCTAACATCTAGAAAAGATGGGAATTCATTATTCTGTATTGGGTTGCACTGCATGCTGTGCTCAGCACGAAAAAAATGAGACTATCAAAAGCCGACAGTGGAGAGGCAATGGCTAAAATGTCTTCTGCTGCAATGCAGAGTTTGTAGTCCAGACACCAGTGCAACTGAAGTACCAGTTAGCAAAGCACTTTGATAACCTTGATGCACGAGAGCAGAAGAGACTGGCTGCAACCTGTCTGCCTTGTCTGCATCTGTGGTGTAGTGGTAGCAACTCTGTCTTCCATGCACCCAGCGTTAGACACATAGTAGGGGTTCGTCCCCAGTGATTGTCTTGCATGTGGCCCTTTATGGGTTCTTTACTGGACTGCCCTGTGTTTATGTGCATTGTAATAAACCTTTAAACTGTTCAAGTGGCATTCTGGCGATTCTAACAGTTGCAGCTCCAAACCAAGTACTCAAAGATGGCTTGAAGAACAATAGAGAGGTTAGCCTACACAACACAACAAAAGCGAATGTCTCGGCTCCAAATGAAGAGTTTATTGTAACAAAGAACACACAAACAATGACAAACAGATTATGTTATAAACAGTACAAATCTTTCACAACCTAAGTTGCCAGGGCTGGCCCGCCAGATCGAAGATTCGTGGACTTCTTGGTGGAAACATTCGCGCAGTGAATGCAATTCAATGTGGGTTGAAACAGTTCAAACGGTACTTGAAACCTGACTTTCCTGCACATGTGCGTCAAGGAGGTTTACCTCAATTCAGATTCAAGGAAAATGAAAACGCAGATTATGTCGATTATTGTGGCCAGTGGAAGATCACACAAAGAGATCTTGCAGCTCATAAAAGGTTTCAGCAAACGACGATAGCAAACAGCCCTCAAGAATGCTGAAAACAACCCCTGGTGTTCCTGTTGAGAAAACAGAGATCATTAGGACCCACTTGCCATAGATCAACCACTTTGCAGAATTTTTGGCTGTATCTTGATGTGCAGCATGCAAAATCTGTTGGCGCCAATGAAAAATGTTGTCAAAAGAGTTTCAACATCTGTTAGCATGACATCAGCATGCTCTAACTAACATTTTCAGCTCCTCAGGCAGATCTTCAAGAAGTCCACGAATCTTCGATCTGGCGGGCCAGGCCTGGCAACTTAGGTTGTGAAAGATTTGTACTGTTTATAACATAATCTGTTTGTCATTGTTTGTGTGTTCTTTGTTACAATAAACTCTTCATTTGGAGCCGAGACATTCGCTTTTGTTGTGTTGTGTAGGCTAACCTCTCTATTGTTCTTCAAGCCATCTTTGAGTACTTGGTTTGGAGCTGCAACTGTTAGAATCGCCAGAATGCCACTTGAACAGTTTAAAGGTTTATTACAATGCACATAAACACAGGGCAGACCAGTAAAGAACCCATAAAGGGCCACATGCAAGACAATCACTGGGGACTACTACTATGTGTCTAACGCTGGGTGCATGGAAGACAGAGTTGCTACCACTACACCACAGATGCAGACAAGGCAGACAGGTTGCAGCCAGTCTCTTCTGCTCTCGTGCATCAAGGTTATCAAAAGTGCTTTGCTAACTGGTACTTCAGTTGCACTGGTGTCTGGACTACAAACTCTGCATTGCAGCAGAAGACATTTTAGCCATTGCCTCTCCACTGTCGGCTTTTGATAGTCTCATTTTTTTCGTGCTGAGCACAGCATGCAGTGCAACCCAATACAGAATAATGAATTCCCATCTTTTCTAGATGTTAGCAAAAACGCTTGTATTATGCACAGAAATTTACCGATAGTTCTGGAATCCGACAACAGAAAGCTATTTTTTGCTGGTATACTAGCTCTATTGTCTGACATAAATACATCAAATTAAACTACAAATCAAGCCCTCTTCAACGGTATAAGCCATTTTATAAAAGGAATACATCAGGCGAAACACCAGTCATTTGAATGTGTTGGTTAAAACCGAAAAGTAAAAAATAGGCAGAATTTTACTGACACCCAAACTTCAGAGGCTATAAAGTGGCCATCTACTATCGATGACCCCCCAATATTTTTTTACGGATCGAAAGCTTATGTTACACAGTGTTTAGAACTGTAAACAGCACCGAATGAATTTGCCTAGTTTTTGAGATATGCTCGATTGAAATTTTCAAGTGCCCAAAATCGCATTTTTCGAAGGTTCTGGTTGAAACGAAGAACACCACGAGATTCAGCGTTCCCGTTTTGACTAATTTAAAGTATTTAATTTCACTGATTCAGAAAAAAATAGTTTGGTCTGGCTCAAAAGGTGTCCCCAACCATAACTAAAGTACAAATTTAGCTAGGAAATTTTGCATACCAGATTCGTTTTCTACATCGAGAACTGTCCTAGAATATCGATATTATAACTTTCAGAAACGATTTTGAATTTTTTTGACCCGCCAGTGTATCACTTTTGGCCCGTTTTCTCGTGCAGAGACAATTATGCTTATTTTGCTTATTATTTTCAGTTTTCCAAACAATTTCTCGGTTTCATTTGATGTTTCCCATGAAGGGCATCCGAATTGTCTTTTTGAAATGAATTAGAGTTGGAAATCGGGCCGGCACAACCCAAACAATGCATAAGCGAAGGATGGTTGGAAACTTTTGCATTGAATAAACTTTCTGCTTACTTGGTACTTACAAGACGTAAGCATCAATTAGCATTGTGCACTATAACGAATATTTACAGAGACTGCTTAGACTCTGTTACTCTCTTGTTCTTTGTTTTCTCCTTTAGCAATCTCATGCAAGATTTGCGTAGGTGTGCATGTGAACAGACTAAAATAAACATTATTGGTCGGGGCCACATTCAGTAAGTTGCAGCCAAATCCATCGGATTGCCTCTGTTTGCCCCTCTATTTTGTGAAATTTTCAAGAAAACGCCGTTTTTCGCGATTTTTGGATAATTTGACCAGCCATATCACCAGATCGGTTTGGCCTAGGCACGTCATGAAAGCATCATTGGAGTCATCAAGGACTCAAGAATCAAATTCTGCAGTCATCTAATTTTCATCGCAATTAGGAAAAAAGCTCATTTTTTGACGTTGCGCAAATTAGTGTTCAGAGCAAACGTAGCGCACATTAGGATTTACCCCAGGCCGGAGCTCGACCTTGACTACAACTTTGGTTATGAGGCCAAAGTCGCCCCAAGACCTCCCAAAAAAGTTATTCGCAAAAAACCGCCAGGCTGCTTATTTTTTTAACAGACTATGCAATGTAGGTAGTTTGCAATTGCATATTGACGCGTTGGCGGTGGTAAGGACGCTGTGGCCGAGTGATTAAGGCATTGGATTGCTAATCCAATGGGCATTGCCCGCATGAGTTCGAATCTCACCGGCGTTGCCAATGATGCGTTGGCGGTGGTAAGGACGTTTATGTACTAATGTACATGGGCATGACACAGACCAAGACTAAGCAGTAGATACGTCTATCTCGGCTGGCTGCAGACCGTACGTGTGACCTTAACAGGTGAGTAACAAATTAACATACAGCAGCACTCATACATAACACTTGTATGTACATACTATTAGGGTTCCGACGATATATCGATATCGATATCGAAAAGTCGATATATCGACCCTTTTTCCAATATCGATATCGATATCGATATCGCGATATTTCGCATCGATATTTTCGATATTTTTGTGTGCGGAAAAGTAGGAAAAAACAAAACTGACACCAACTTTATTTCTCTGGAACAGCAAAAACAGTTTTTCCTGCACAACTAAAAATCGATGGTATAGTCAAAACCTAACAGTGGCATGATAGTTCTCAGAAACATCAATTTCTCGGCATTCTCAGCTTTTAAACAGCAACGCTTAGGTTCTTAAACGTTGTTTGCAGCAACACTGAAGAGCTGCTCACTCTGCAGACTTGAAGCAGGAGGGCAGAAGCAGACATGGGCTAGCATTTTGACTGAGGGGTGGCAAATTTTCAAATCCTGAGGGGGTACCGCTGATGGGTGGTTGAAAGGATCATAAGGAAAAAAATCAGATTTTTACTAAAGTCAAGCTTTTTGGTTTATTTATCATTAAAATAAGTTCAAATACGCTATTCTGTCTGAGCTCATTTATGCCTAATGAGGGTGGGGCATCGGCCAGAGAGGTCAACCTTTTCATTGAAGTGCTTCAGAAGGGTCACTACCTTTTCTGCATTCCCTACTTAATTGATATCAGATCGCTGATTGCATCAGTGCTTGACTGATAAGCAGTGAGAGCAATTTGCTCTTTTAAATTTTCACATTTTCTTGCATAACTATAAATATCGATATCGATATCGATCGATATTGAGCTGAAAATATCGATATCGATATCGATATCGAATATCGACAAGTTTTGATATCGTCGGAACACTACATACTATTATTATTTTTATAATTATAAAACTTTTATTCAAACGAACTGGATATCGGAACTGCAAAATGCAGGAAGTTTGATACCCTGACTAGACTACGCACTTAAAACGACACATTGTACAGCAATTTACATTCTACCAACGTCTAAGAATAAAACGTACAGAGAAAAATCATTTGAATGGACAAACTTAAGAAAGTTGTTAAAAGCCAATTCTACCACCTTGCCAAGATTGTTCCATAAATCAGAGCCACTGTACAAAAACGACAACATTGATCTACTGTGGTGGTAAGACAGATTTCACTGTTGTACTACATAAAACATGAGCGTTATTCCTCAATTGGACACAATGGTTAGGTAGTTGGCGAACACCAGATAAATACTTGTAGAATGTAACACACTGTCTTTCAACAATGAAACGGTTTAGACTTTTCCAGTGTAGTCGGCATAACATATCCATGTAAGACAGGTCAAATCTATTCAACAGTTGGTTTGCAGCGTATTTCTGTACCCCCTCGACTCTAACCTGATCTTATGGAGCGACGGTCTTATTACCTGAACAAACACAGCTCTAATGACATTAGCGAACGCCCTGCATTTGACCATACCATGGAGAGCGCCCAGAGCGGACTTAGCTGTGACCACCTTTTGTTGAGTGTGGGCCGCCAAGCTGAGCCGGTGGTCTAGACACACGCCGAGGTAGGTAACGTTAGACACGCATGGAACTGCTACTGTACTGATTGTAAGCGGTGGAGTAATAGACAAGTGCTCAGCGGTGGCATTCAGAGCTACAGCAAAGACCATGCACTTGGTTTTAGAGACATTCAGCTTGAGGCCGAGATTTGTGAATTTGTCGCCTATTTGCTGAATATCTCTGCGAGCATTCTGAACAGAAGCATCATTAACTAGCGGACACAGGTAAACAATATCATCAGTGTAGCCTATTAGCGTTGCATGTTTGGAGATTTGACACAACAGCATGGAATCAATATAAGCAGCAAATAGTATTGGAGACAAAATTCCACCCTGCGGTGTTCCAGAAGGAAAAGGTCTAAGAGAAGATAAAGTGTTGCCGACTCGTACCTGCTGCGTGCTGTCAGTCAGAAAGGCTTTGAGAACGGCCAAAAGGTATGTAGGAACGTTGTACCGAGTCTCCAAGCATGTCAGGAGTCAGGGTTGTATATTTTTCCGAAAAAAACCTCGGCCTGTTTTTTTCCAGTTTTTTTCCGGTTTTTTTCCGGTTTTTTTCCTAAATCGCGGAAAAAAACTCCAGCCCAAGTTCTGAGTATCCTAGGCTGGTTTTATGATTCCTAACGCTTTCTAGCGCCTTCCTCAGTCTTGTTAGACCAGAAATACACGTGTTACATTGATATAAATCACGAAACAGGCATGAAACAGTGCCTGACTGGTTCCATAAATAACGCTATATGCAAATTTTCTTACAGCAGTTTGCATTTTTGTTTTTTCATGCCAAATTTGGTCTTTTTTGTTGTTTTTCTAACAGTTTTGAGTCAGTATGGCCTATTATACATAGCAAAAGTCCATTTTTTAAACGAAAAATGACGTAAATTAGCTATTTTTAGCTTGAGTTTTTTTCCGCGATTTATGTTTTTTTCCGACCCTTAGGAAAAAAACCGGTTTTTTTCCGGAAAAAAACAGTTTTTTTCCGGTGTTTTTTCCCACCTCACATCCCTGCCAGGAGTCATCCAAACAAGGCACCGAATCGAAAGCTGCTGACATGTTAAAGAACACTCCGCAAACTCGCGTCTTGCCTTCAGCTCTGCACAGTTCAAACCCGTCACAGACCGACTTTTCGAAAAAGGCTAGCGCATCTTCTTTTGATCGTCCTTGTCGGAAACCAAACTGTCAGTCAGACAGGTTTAAGTATGGCAGCAGCAGGTTGAGAATGTGTCGCTCTGCCACCTTAGACAGAATTGGGAGCAGACTGATCAGGCGATAATCTGCTGGAGACAGTGGGCTAGCGTTCTTAGGAATAGGCACAATAACAGAGGATGTCCACAAGACAGGAAACTGTCTACTGCAGAGGCAACGGTTAATTAGAACTGACACAGGGCCGGCTAGCTGGTCAGCAGCCTCCTTCAGTAGGCAGGCAGGCAAAGCGTCGATCTTCAGAGATTTGCGAGTGGACAGCTTCAACAGTTCAGTCTGCACTACTGTTGATTGGGTATACCGAACCCATACCGAAAAATGGGTATTTTTGGGAATACCTACCCAATAAATACCTACCGATTCCAGGTATTTTAATAAATACCCATACCCGGTATACCGATTATTTCGGGAATACCCAGGTATTTGGGAATCAGTATTTTTTCCAGGTTATTGTAATTTTTGTCGTAAATTCCCTACAATCACAATGTTTTGTTTGTAATTTTGCATTTTTGGGCCATACAGAAACACATTCTATTACGATATCCTTCTAAAATATCGAATTTAAAAGATTTTTAGTCCTCTGACCCAGTGTGGTGCACTTTTTATCTAGGTAACTAGGTAACTAGGTATACCTAGTATTACCTAGTTAATATTTGGGAAAAGTACCTAGATTTACTTTACCTAGTTGTTGGTTACTCTATTTTACCTAGTTTTACTTTACCTAGTTTTAAATCCACATAACTAGGTACTTCTAGGTAAAACAAGTTTACCTAGTTTGATATGTTCAGTTTTACGTGGCTTTTTCAGTCAGCAAACCTTCAAATTTCCGGCTTTCCCACAATTACAGTGGCCCAGAGAATGAATTTCTGACTTATTTGATCAAAAAATACAAATATTTACTTTGAAATGTGTCAAATTTCGTAAATTTTAACTCCACTAACTTCATCGTTGTTCTATTGAACCACAAATAACATTTTGACTTGATTTCGAGCGTTTTAGGTTTACCTAGTATTACCTAGTTTTTCTGGGCTTTACATAGTATTACTTTACCTAGTTTCTTAGCTGAGAACTTTACCTAGTATTACTTTACCTAGTTTTTTATGTGTCAACTTTACCTAGTATTACTTTACCTAGTTTCAAAATTTAAAAATGCACCACACTGCTCTGACCCTGCTCCCTGTCCCAATTTTCTTTGTTACTAGAAAGCGTTTGGTCTAGTTTTCGCTTATCTTCACACCAGCTCCTTAAATAGTCAAGTCTGAATCTACAGTGCTTGTTGTACAGTACATTCACAATCAACAAAATAGCCCTTCATACTGTACACTAGGAGGCCTTAAAACTATGCTACAATGGTAGCATTTCTCCGAGCCAAAATTATTTATAGAAACGATTTTCACTGCAGTAAAACTAAAAAATAATTTCAAACAATTCCTAACATACTGTAAATCCCACGCTTTTGATGAATTTTTAGCCTCTGACCTTGTAAATGACTAAATCCAATGCTTTATAAATGGGAAATTCAGTTTTTTGACTTTGTAAAACATTTTCAGCAAATACCGAATAAATACCGGTATACCGGTATTTTTGCGAATACCCACCCAAACCGAACCCATTCCTGGGTATGCCGAAAAATACCTACCCATACCGAACCGATTCCTGAAAATCCCATACCCATACAACAGTAGTCTGCACAAATTCAGCCTCACACAAACAGTCTGCGTCAAGTTCAGAGGGGACTGGCGGGACTGGCGTTGGCCCATACTGACTCATGCTCAATCACCCACACACAACAAACACATATGTATGTATGTACGTCAACAGTTGAGTCGAGATGACGAGTTTTACAGCCGCCATCCCACAGCGGCCAGGATCAATAATGTTTATTTTAGTCTGCTCACATGCACACCTACGCAAATCTTGCATGGCATTGCATAAAAAGAAAACAAATAACAAGAGAGTCACAGAGGCTAAGCAGTCTCTGTAAATATTCGTTATAATGCACAGTGCTAATTGATGCTTACTTCTTGTAGGTACCAAGTAAGCAGAATGTTTATTCAATGCTAAAGTTTCCAACTATCCTTCGCTTAGACATTGCTTGGGTTGGGCCGGCCCGATTTCCAGCTCTAATTGTTATTAATTGTTGGCTCACCGCTTGTGTAAGAGGGCCCCAGAGTTGATTGCATTTGAAAAACTGGCCGTACACTGTTGGTGTGCCTTGCTAACCAGTGCAAGTAGCCAACCCAACAACATAATGTACATAACTACCTAACCAAACTGTACCTAATGTCCTATATTCTGACAGTCCTTTGTGCTAAAAGTAGTTTCACAAATGACCTTTGCATTGCATGCTTTTTAGATCTGAATTGCAGGTTGAGTAAAAAAATGTGAACATCATTTTTGCTGCCATTTTCGCTATCCTTAGGCCAAATTGGTTGAAATTTGGTTCTTATCTTAAAGGTTGTTGCGCCAGACTTGCACGAGTTCGCACATCCCTGTAAACTGTTGCATTCTGTTCGTTTTAGCTGTTCCTTTTGGTATTCTGATCAGTGGCGGCAATGATGTTAGAACAGAGAACGGTAGAACACAGAATAGATCGGTAGGATCAATGGAAATCTATTACCCAGACAATTACACTCTGTTCGATTTCACGGCTACACTGCCTTCCTGGAGACATTACCATACTTCTGAGTTCTTGAATGGAATTGTCTATTTGATCGGAGGACATGATGGAAGCGATTGCTTGAGGACTGTGTTAACCTTTCATTCCTTAGAGAACCGATTCTCCCATGCTCCAGACATGCAACAAATCCGAGCAGCTCATGCCAGCACTGTTCTAGATGGAATCGTATATGTTTGTGGTGGACAAGAAGAACTTGCAGGTGGAAAATCTCTGTCATCATGTGAGCGGTTCCAGCAGAACAAGTGGAATTTTATCGCTTCTCTGCCATCTGATAGAAGTTCGCTGGCACTGGTGCCAATTGAGGGACAAATCTATGCCGTTGGAGGGTATGATGCAGGAGCACAGAGCAGAGTGGATAAGTACTCTCCAGCGTTAGGTTCTTGGACAGCTGTCACTCCAATGCATACTGGACGATCCTCTCTCTCAGCCACTGTGCTCAAAGGCCACATCTATGCGTGTGGCGGATATAAAACCTCCTCCTGCGAGCGCTACGACCCAGCCAGTGACAAGTGGACCCAAATTGCGTCAATGAAGCAACAACGATATTCATTCAGTTTGTTGTCGCATGGAACTCGACTGTTTGCCATTGGTGGATACGGAGCCAAACACTCGAAGAAAACAGTGGAGGAGTTCGATCTAAACAAGAATCAATGGACTCTACTCAAACAACCACTCAAGCATGTAAGAAAAGCGAGTTCAGCTGTGGTCATCACTCTATGAGGTTATCTTGTGACACTGTTCGCTTCATAAAACTAATTTAAACCCTGTGGTCATGCTACACATTTCTCCTCATGCATGAAGTCTACAAACTAATATTGTAGGACAGAGAGCATATCCCATCTATTTTCAGCACTTTTCTGTAGCGTGGAGAAGTATATGCAGCAATTGTATAAGTTGAAACTGTTAAAAAAACCCGACAGTTGACACTACCTGTATGTATGTACCGCTATTAGAGATGTGCACGGGCACCTTTTTTCCGGCCCGGCCCGGCCCGGCGGGCCGATCAGGTGAGGCATGCCCGGCCCGCCATGCCCGGTGGGCATCAAAATCGGGCCCGGCCCGGCCCGGGGGGCCTGAAAATGGTGCCCGGCCCGGCCCGGCCCGCCCAACATCCGGCCCGGCCCTGTCCGGCCCGTAAATTTTGCTTTGACTTGCTAAATTTTTGAAAATTTGGCATGAATTTTCAGATTAAAAGCTAAATTTCATGTTAAGCTTTGGAAATTGGCATTTTAAAACAGCGAATTTCAAATTTATCTTGCTTTTAACTAGAGTGCGAACTGGTATTGGGTTGTTTTCCAGGAATTGGATATTGGGTTAATTTGTCATTGATAATGATGCACAATGTACATTACATATCCAGGGTAGTGGTTGACAACCTTTTTAAAGCCAGACGCAGAAGGTCAACCCTATAAATCAAAGTGTGCACTTGAATCTAAGCCTGAGCTCCAAATTGAGGCTTAAAACTAAGTTGGTCGGCAGGTGGGGTAAAGGCTTGTGTACCAACGGCACCAAAGCTGAAATTACTGTTAAAATAATTCTGCATACGGTAGAACGGCGCGTATTTTGAATTCATTTGGGGCAATGCTAAGCTAATCAAGGTGTTCTTTTTGTATTCTGCTGTTCTTTATATATGCCCGACGGGCATCAAAATCGGGCCCGGCCCGGCCCGGGGGGCCTGAAAATGCTGCCCGGCCCGGCCCGGCCCGTCCAAAATCGTTGACGGGCATGCCCGGCCCGTGCACATCTCTAACCGCTATGTAACTGCCAGTGTGATGGGTGGGCTCGGTACATGATACGTGTATGATACAATACCATCTGATGGGGTGACTGAAGTCCTTCCGTAAGCCCTTGTGGCCCATGTCGATGTCACAACCCCATATGTATGCCGAGCCTAATGTATCGCCCTTCTTTCATTTCCCAGTCACTTGCTTCCAGCGTGCTTTGTCGGAATGCAGCATCCAGTTCGAAGTCAGTCTACTAAGCGGCCATGCAAAAAGTGATGTTATCGATGTTAACCAAAAGTTATTTTTGAACTCAGCAGGCCAAAATAGTCTAGAGAGCTTCACCGTGACTCGGTTTAGGCTTGTCATCATAAGATTCGGTCACAGGTAAGCATTGATTCTTGGATCTTTAGACTTAAATATCTCCAGATAATATATCCAGGCCGATTCTAGCCAAACGGACTTCATCTTCGTAATCAGCGTCTAAAAATGCATCAGACGGCCTACTATAGAATAAATTTTCAGAAAAAAATTTTTCGGGTGACCATTGAGGGGGCCAAACCCCTGTCCCGCTGATTTTGACAAATTTGTTTGGATTATGTTTGGGCAGGTATGAACTAACTTTGAAGAAAGGACCCAGCTACAGTTGGTAGGTATACCTGAACCTGAACCTGAAACCTGGGTATTAACCTGAAAATTGTGAACCTGAACCTGAACCTGAACCTACTTGAAAATAAAAGTACTTACCTGACACCTACTAGGTCGGTACCTACTTTTCAGGTTTTTCTTGTCTTAAACTTCCCGGTACAAGTAGCACGTACTGTCAGTTTGTTAGATCGGATATTGTTTGACGCTCTACAGTTTTGTTCTTAAAAATGGTTAGCGTGAAGCGAATAATGCACATTATCTGCACCTATGTGTACTGTAACTTAAAAATGAAGGTGATTATAGGGAAAAGCCCCATTCGGAAATTGACTTTATTTATGAAAGCCTGTCTTCCTCTATGCCTAAGCCTAAGCTTTAGTTTGTTTGTTGAACGAAAGCTTAAACGTCAGTTAGTAGAACTTATGTAAGCCTCCTTAGCTTAATGCCAGAACTTAGAGTTTGAAATGAACGTTTGTGGAGTGCGTGGGGTGCGTGCCTGGCGATCGGTCCATCATAACCGCAAAAATTGTCTGGCGTTTTTCTCGTTTTTGTCGAATTGTTGGTTTGTAATTTTCGATTGCTTTGAAAATGGATCGTTTTCTTATGAAAAGGAACAGGAGAGCTATTGATTTAGCTCATAGCCGAAAATTTGTGTCTTTATTTGGAAGTACCTGAACCTGAACCTGACACCTGGGTACTTTTGAAAAATGTACCTCAACCTGAACCTGAACCTGGCCGCGTCAGTGGCTCAGTGGGTAGCTCGCTGCCTCTGAGTCACAGCGGCCGCTGCATCCCTAGTGGTTGTAGTGGTTCATCCTCTCGGCGTGGCAAGTTTCTTGCTGCAAAGAGTTGGTCGTCGGCACAACGCTCCACCCAGGCCACCGAAAGCTGGTTACAGCGAGTAGATAAAATGGGAACCAACTGGATCTGCCACAGCACCGAAGCCGCTCCTACAGCATGCCAACTTGGAGAAAGAGCAATGACGTCAGGAGTTGTCCACGGAAACCGACTAGGCAGGGGGGCCTCTCCCACCAGGGGCGGACCTAGCGGACGTTGGGAGCCGATATCACCATGACGTCAACGCGCCAGGGACTTTCTTAGTACCTGGCGTCCAACAGCATGGCTAGAGTGGCTGGCAGTGATAGAAGGGAAACGTCCGAGATGACGAAACCATGGGGGTTGCGCAATGGATCGCAAGGTCTGAGCGTAGGGCCGTAAAGGCCCCCCCGCACATCGGATCGAACCTGAACCTGAAATTGGATTTTAGAGATACCTGAACCTGGACTTACCAGAAATTTGGTGGTACCTACCAACTGTAGACCCAGCCTTTCCGAGCTGCCATGGCTGGAATTAGGGGCGAATATATGGAAAAATCGAGGGTATATTTTACTGTTTCCCAGCAAGTTAATAATACCGTTATTTAAATACATTAATATTAAAATAAAACTATTATTAATAGTGCCATTTTAATAGTATTAAATCTATATTAATATTAAAATAGAGGGCCTACTATTATATTAAATTAAATTAAAAATACATGGAGGGGCTGACTATTAAAATATATTTTTAATAGTATTTTAATAGCATTTTAATAGTTAAACCTTGTTTGACAATCGAGGAGTTACCTACAATACTATTTAAATCATAATCTTACCTCAGAAAAAGACGAAAATTGAAGATTTCTGACTGCCCTCTGAATCTCGAATGTGTATTCACTTGGAAATAGTGGAGCTTTTCTCACTAATAGGCATGAACGACAAAAGGACTTGAATCTATATAGTCAATGTAACAGTCTTTCCTTTCAAAGCTTTCTCTTTTAACTATGCATCAATAGTTTTTTCTATGGGTAGCTTGTGTTCGAATGCAATTTAAAACCAGGTTCAGTCAGACAGAGTCGTTTTAAAAAGAATTGTTATAGTTTTCCACAGAAAAAATGGTTCTAAGGTGCATCTCTGATTAAATTTGTATCTAACACTAGCAAGTTCAAGCAAAAGATGTTGTTTTACCAATTCGCTGAAGTGCCTCCAAAACTTTTCAACTGCATTTTAGAATCTACTATTAAAATGCTATTAAAATACTATTAAAATTGTTATTTAATAGTATTAATATTAAATCTAAATTAAAATTAACAGGGGACTATTATATTAATATTAAATTAAAATTAAAATTGGCTAGTTCTATTATATTAATATTAAATTAAAATAAAATTTCACTATTAAAATTACAGTAGTATGGGTAGGTTTTTAAAAATACCCGGGTATCGGGCATAAATCGGGTATTATTCATTAAAATCGCATAAATAAATATAAATTCCACAAAATGCCAAATTTCAATTGGTTTTGCATCAAATAGTTTTTTTTAATCTGCTTTTTTGGACAACTATTATGTGCTCAGTGTAGCAGTTTTACTTCACAGTTACTAGAACAGTTGTGAATTTTCGAATACTTTGGTAAATCAACATTGGCAAAAACGAATCTGCTTCCTGGAGTGTAATTTCAAATAGTACTTTCTGATTCTGGGTCACCCACCCACCATGGTTGTATAAAAATTTCAACTTGCCATAAATACTTTTTTCTGCAGCAAGACCAAATCCATAGAAACGGTGTAACCTTCTAATTATAGTCCAACTAAATTTATAAGTCTTACTACGGTCCTTATCCTTAAAGGGAGCACAAAAATAGAAGTCCGATTTCTATTAGAAGTAAACGAGAGGCAAGAAACTTACTGTATGCAGTAACGTACAGGGTGTAGGGTGTGTGTACACCCCCCTTTGCGGTGAAGGTTGGAAGGAAAATTAGATAAAAGTAAGAATAATGAATAAATTATGTACTTAAACAGTCAATTTTAAGCCCAGAATGCATTTTAAACACGTTTTTGGAGGCTAATTTTTGGAAATTTTCTCGCCCTTGTTGGGCAGCGGCCCAAGCACGCAACCTAAATATTTTACACCCCCGCTTTGCAAGATCCTTGGCATACATGTACTAAAGGGGTTTGGGGGTTACCCCCTGCTGGAAAGGCCAAATCACCCTCACCCCCCCCCCCGAGACAGGTTAAGGGACCCCCCCCGACCGAAAAATACAAGTACCAGTAGTGGCTCCAGTACTAACAAACTGGCTCAGAAATCACTAATTTTTAGCTGTAAAATTCGCTTGTAAAGCCTTTGGAAACCGAATTTGGCGTTTTCACTGCTGTATTTAAAAGAAATCAGGGCTTTTGGAAGCCCTTTTTGTCATTTCTTGATTGTTTTTAGCTCTAAAATGCTATTTGGCAGCTTAAAATCGCGATTTTTAGCGTCCTTACTGAAAAGAACGTGCTAAAACACATTTCCAGGCGTTTCGGAGCTTTTTGAAATTTTGGACCCCCCTGGGCGAAACCCCCCTCGACTTCCCACCTGAGGAAAACCCCCTACCTCCCTCACCCAGGTCGGCCCGGAGCTGCCACATGTATCATACATGTACTAGGGGGGGTTTGGGGGGTTCCCCCCCCTGCTGGAAACCCCAACCCCCCCCCCCCCCCCCCCGACACAGGTTAAGGGACCCCCCCCCCCCCCCCGACCAAAAAATACAAGTACTAGTGGTGGCTCCAGTATTAACAAACTGGGTCAGAAATCACTAATTTTTAGCCTAAAATTCACTTGAAAAGCCTTTGGAAACCGAATTTGGCGTTTCCACTGCTGATATTTAAGAAAAATCGGTGTTTTTGGAAGCTCTTTTTGTCATTTTTGCTTGTTTTTAGCTTTAAAACGCTATTTGGCAGCTTAAAATTGCGATTTTTAGCGTCCTTACTGAAAAAAACGTGCTAAAAACGCATTTCTAGGCGTTTTGGAGCTTTTTTAAATTTGGGACCCCCCACCTGGGCGAAACCCCCCCTCGACCCCCCACCTGAGGAAAAAACCCCCCCTACCCCCCTCCCCCCAGGTCGGCCCGGAGCTGTTACATGTATGACATGTATGATCCTGGGTACGCTACGCCACTGACTGTATGCACGCAAAAGACTTTTTATGTACTGTTGTACGTACATGTAAAATAGTGATGTAAAATTATGGAATTTGAATTTCAATTCAATTACAATTAAATTATGGGCTCAGTTTTTAATTTCAATTAAATTAAATTAAATTAATTGAAATAGTTTTCCATTATTTTCAATTACAATTATATTTTCAATTAAATTATGGAACCTCGGAAAATTTCAATTATGCTTTTTTTTCAATTATTTTTTCAATTTTTTGAAAATTATTGTAATTTTGCTGTTAAAAGACAGTGACAGTGACTCAGGACGTAGAAAAATGTCCCTGTAAAAGCTTAGAGACACCTGGTTAGCCTGCTGTCCAAACCCAGGGGAGAAAATTTTAAATTGTTGCCTTTTAAAACGCATAAAATGGCATTCTGGGGGAAATTTACAGTTAGTTCATTATTACTATATATCAGTATATAATCAAAAGGTTTCCAGCATTTTTGAGCAACATCACTTCCTCACCTTTGCCAAAAAGAGGGTGTCAGTCAACCCACCATACATCCAAAATCACTGTTTTGGCTTTTATGAACTACGAAATATAAAGCAGATCATAAAATATTACAAAACATAGTGAGGTCAGTGTAAAGAGGTGACATACCCTAAATAGGTCTTTATTTGAAGTCCTTAGCGCCTCTAATACTTACACATTTCCTTACATTCACCACAGGAAATAATTGAAAATATAATTGAAATTCCAGGCGAATTTCAATTAAATTACAATTAAATTATGGCCCAACTTTTGAATTTCAATTAAATTAAATTAATTGAATTGAAATTAAAAACGGGTCAATTATGCGAATTTCAATTACAATTAAATTAATTTTTTACATCACTAATGTAAAAAGTCAGCTTCAGTGAAGTACCATGTTTTATGCATGTTATGTATACAGTGTGTACTGTGAATTTTGCATTGAGAGATTGAGGTGCATAATAACCCAGGGCGCTCCTTTCTGAGCCCGCAAACGATTTTCAGTAAGATGTTTTCATAGTGTTTTATGCATAAAATTAAAAAGCCAAAATGCTTAATTATGCAATTCTTGAAACAAATTAGGTGGCTAACTAACGGTTTCGAAACAGTAAAGTGACTGTATGATGCATGGCAAAAACTGTATTTCTATTTCTAACACTTCCTTCAGATAATTTTTGCACAGTTTTGACAGAAATTAATGTGTCTTTCTTTGCACGATTTTTTCTAAAAAATACCCATTCAAATACCCTATATTTTTCAAAAAATCGGGTATACCCGGGTATGTGTATTAGAAAAAAATACCTGGGTATGGGTATACCCAATTTCAGGTACTTTTACTAAAAAATACCCAGTTTTGCGTATGGGTATGAATATACCCGATCAACAGTAGCTGTTACAATACTAAAATTTCCGTTTGACTATGACTATGACTACCGCTCGCTTGAGTTCACTACAGGGAAGGGGGTGTCCGACCGGAGCAAATCTCAAAATATGATGGGCGTCATCAAGCTCAGCGCACGTAACGTACCGACGGTGTGCCTTAACCGATCCGGGCGCATTACCCACCGTTCGATAGGTCTTTGCGTTGGCTTTCAAATGAGCTACACAGCGCCGTCATGCAGCCGTGTTTGCGCGCGAAATTCAAATTTTAGTAACTCCGCTCTGTTGTTTGATTTTCTACCTAAACCGGAAACGTTGCCATTTTTGCAGTTTTGACCGCAGGCCAATGCGCCAACCGCCAAACGACGCAGCGTGACGAGATCTACAGTTTCCATGCATCGCCATCGTTCTACACCTTCCGGCGCAAACACTAGATGTCTGAGAGTTTAGCGGTCAAATTTGGCCGTTTTTGCCACTGATTCCTGAGTAGTTTTCAGGCCATAGTTCACTTCGCGGTTGACAGATTTAGCTGGTTCATGCACGAAAACACTGCTAAATGAACGCAGAATGCTAATAACACAACCTGGGCGCTCGGCAATGCAAGCAATCCACTGTAAGATCTCCAGTATCAGCATTACCGGACTATCGGGAAAGGGTATGTCAGGAAGAAGATCGATTGTCTCGCTAACGAAAAACAAATTTGCATATCTGCTGAATGCGATTTTTAGAGCACATCAAGAGCTTTCATTCGGTGTATTACACACCCTTGTAGCATATCGGCAATATGGTGTTAATTTGCGATTTTTCTTTTTTGTATGATATGAGAGCTGGATTTTTGACAGCTTTTGGTCTGTTTCTTGCGCAAAAATGATCGTCTCGAGTCCGTTCTGACAAATCTGCCTTTTTAATCAACTAAATGCATAAATACTACCGTAAGTCTAGTTGGAACGACAGAAACGATACAGCAACTGAACCGCAATCATCTGGCAGGTTTATTGAGCTGCAATTCAGTTTTAGTCTCCTGTTGCTGTTGTTACAGACCAAATTACAAAGACACCTGCATGCAAAACCATGGAAAAGGAAAGCAAGCGCAATATTACAGTCGTTCATCAATTTTGCTGACAACATCAGCAGTTAACAATTTGGCCATGCCATCGACATGTGATTTGAGCTGTGCAAGACCCTTGCATTTGGCAGCCCTCTCTTTTGCTCCATTACAGAGCGTGGCTACTGCAGCTTCCTGCATTCCATCCATGTACTGCCAGTAATCAATTTTCTTCTGGGCACATTGGCTGAACTGGTGCAGCTGAGTAATCAACTCATTGGCAAAATGTGGGTCGCGCTGTATCAGGAATACGTTGGTGCCCAGAATAGTCCAGCTGACAGAAAGACAGTTGGG
This sequence comes from Sabatieria punctata, assembly GCA_030248155.1. NCBI lineage: Eukaryota > Metazoa > Nematoda > Chromadorea > Araeolaimida > Comesomatidae > Sabatieria > Sabatieria punctata. The sequence continues at coordinate 301,868 of JASANB010006031.1, read as the reverse complement.
TACGTCAAGAGCTTCCATGCTAAGAAATACATCGATGAGATCCATCCAATTTACTGCCTTTGCTGGTCGTGATCTGCCATTAGTAGCCATGAATGGGCACTTGACGGCAACACCAAACCTTTCAGTTGTTCCAGCAACCGTCTCTATCTGAAGTAGTCCTGTTGCAGATGCAGATGCATACAGTGTTGGGGACAATTTGACCGCCCTAGCTTCATGAAGAGCAGAGTTTGCAGCACGCAAATTCAGATCAGCAGCCAAAGTAGCTACGTTTTTCAGCAGCGTTACACACGCACTTCGTTGATGCGCTGAGGTCCAAATCAGTTCAAATAAATCTGTCAACCGGGAAGTGAACTATGGCCTGAAAACTACTCAGGAATAAGTGGCAAAAACGGCCAAATTCGACCGCTGCACTCTCAGACATATAGTGTTGGCGCCGGAAGGCGTAGAACGATGGCGATGCATGGAAACTGTAGATCTCGTCACGCTGCGTCGTTTGGCGTTGGCGAATTGGCCTACAGTCAAAACTTCAAAAATGGCAACGTTTCCCGTTTAGGTAGAAAATCAAACAACAGAGCAGAGTCACTAAAATTTGAATTTCGCGCGCAAACATGGTTGCATGACGGCGTTGTGTAGCTCACTTGAAAGCCAACGCAAGGACCTATCGAACGGTGGGTAACATGCCGGATCGGTTAAGGCACACCGTTGGTACGTGCGCTGAGCTTGATGACGCCCATCATACTTTAAGATTTGCTCTGGTTGGACCCCTCTGGCATGGACCAATCCAAATAAGCTATCCATCAAAAGACGCAGCGGACAGTGGGAAATCATTTGATAGCAGAACGGACTCGAGACGATCATTTTTGCGCAAGAAACAGACCAAAAGCTGTCAAAAATCCAGCTCTCATATCATACAAAAAAGAAAAATCGCAAATTAACACCATATTGCCGATATGCTACAAGGGTGTGTAATACAACGAATGAAAGCTCTTGACGTGCTCTAAAAATCGCATTCAGCAGATATGCAAATTTGTTTTTCGTTAGCGAGACAATCGATCTTCTTCCTGACATACCCTTTCCCGATAGTCCGGTAATGCTGATACTGGAGGTCTTACAGTGGATTGCTTGCATTGCCGAGCGCCCAGGTTGTCTTATTAGCATTCTGCGTTCATTTAGGAGTGTTTTCGTGCATGAACCAGCTAAATCTGTCAACCGGGAAGTGAACTATGGCCTGAAAACTACTCAGGAATAAGTGGCAAAAACGGCCAATTTCGACCGCTGCACTCTCAGACATCTAGTGTTGGCGCCGGAAGGCGTAGAACGATGGCGATGCATGGAAACTGTAGATCTCGTCACGCTGCGTCGTTTGGCGGTTGAGGCATTGGCCTACGGTCAAAACTGCAAAAATGGCAACGTTTCCCGTTTAGGTAGAAAATCAAACAACAGAGCAGAGTCACTAAAATTTGAATTTCGCGCGCAAACATGATTGCATGACGGCGGTGTGTATTTCATTTGAAAGCCAACGCAAAGACCTATCGAACGGTGGGTAACACGCCCGGATCGGTTAAGGCACACTGTCGGTACGTGCGCTGAGCATGATGGCGCCCATCATATTTTGAGATTTGCTCTGGTCGGACCCCCCTGGTATGGACGTACATTGTACATTCGTTCCCAAGGCCGGACCGGACCATTACGCTAGCTACAGAATTAGCACAGTTAGATAGATTGGGATCGAAACCCCAGGACGGTGGCCCTTTTTAAAGGACGAAAAAATGCGTCTCGACATCCACTTACTAAAACAATGGTAGCATTTGAGTCCTCTGACTGATATGTCTGCCCAAGAGCACATGGGTAGATATGACAATTTGCTATCGATTAAGCATAACCCTTTGTAACCCACCTACTCCTATAGGAGCTTTTCCTTCGGGTATCTGGAACATTTTCCCGACAACCAGCACATTTTCTCGCGCGCGAGAAGTTGGCCATCTTTTTTAGCCTCAACTGCGAGAAAATTTTAGCGCCACCGGCGAGAAATTGTCGGCCGATCGATAAAGGGGCGGAGCTATTGATTTTCGACGACGGCATTGCGCGCGCGCCTGTTCTTCAGTCTTACGGCTTGCGTTCTCTGAGGAACACGGGGGCAAATAATCAAACTTTGAAGGTACTGATGCATACAGGGCACTCGCCGGTCTTCTTCTGAGATTTACTGAAGCAATAATTCCAAACTATTGAAGGCGCATGCGTGATTAATTGCGTTCTGGAGCCTTTTTAGAGTCTATCAAACTGAAAAGCAAACGGTGGAGGAAGGTGACTGTGCTATTCGGAAAGTGTGAGAAGTCAAGCAGCTAAAAATCTGCTGTCCTGTACGACGTCCAGGCTAAAAATGTCCTGTCCTGTATCCTTGTGACGACATATGGTTGTAGATACATATTTTATAGACGACCCCTGCGTTGGTTCGTTCCATGTGCTGGAATGCAGGTCCCGTAAATGGCTTGATGAGGCCAATAAAATACCTCCTTGAGTGAAACGAGAAGAGAAGGCGGTATTTTTGCCGCCAATGCCGCCGAAAATCGGTCAACAATGGTTTCGCTAAACAGCTGCCTTGATCAAAAACCATGTATCGCATTCGCATACGACCCTTTACTGAAAAAGTCCGACGGTGTTTTCTAACACTAAATTGACAGTACGACCAGGGCGCCTACTCGCCAAACACTACGCATAAATGGAGATTCGGCACGTAAAGCGGCCCCTTAGCGCTGCTTTACCTTTCGCAATACACCTTACCTCTCTATTTGTGCAGCAAGATAAGAAAAATTAGGTTATGCGCGGCATAAGCTTTAGCGCAGTGAAGCGCAATACCAGAGTAGTCAAATTTGACTATGTTGTAGTGAAACCATTTGACTACCATGGCCACCGGTTTGACTTCTTTGACTACTTTTTGAGATTGCATTTTCAGCGATTTATTTGCTTCTGTCACCAAGTGTCAGTCAAAAATGACTTTGACTGAGTCCATACATGTACTAGGGGGGGTTTGGGGGGGTTACCCCCCCGCTGGAAAGGCCAAACCCCCCGCACCCCCCCCCCCCGAGACAGGTTAAGGGACCCCTCCCCCCGACCAAAAAATACAAGTGGTGGTAGTGGCTCCAGTATTAACAAACTGGGTCAGAAATCACTAATTTTTAGCCTAAAATTCACTTGAAAAGCCTTTGGAAACCGAATTTGGCGTTTCCACTGCTGATATTTAAGAAAAATCGGTGCTTTTGGAAGCTCTTTTTGTCATTTTTTGCTTGTTTTTAGCTTTAAAGCGCTATTTGGCAGCTTAAAATAGCGATTTTTAGCGTCCTTTTTGAAAAAAACATGCTAAAAACGCATTTCTAGGCGTTTTGGAGCTGTTTGAAATTTGGGACCCCCCACCTGGGCGAAACCCCCCCTCGACCCCCCACCTGAGGAAAACCCCCCTACCCCCCTCCCCCCAGGTCGGCCCGGAGCTGTTACATGTATGACTGAGTCCACAAATCGTTTACTTTGAAATAAACACTATAGTTAACCCGCTAAAAATTAACCCAGAATTGTTTCATTTTCAAAAATTTCAATGTAAAAAACATGTTTTGGAAAGGCGCCGCAAAAATAGACAAATACCAACTTTAGTTTGGTGTAAAATCAAAGTAGTTCTTCATTCTTCTCCTGTTCTTCTTTGCTCTTTGCAAATTAGGTCCCCTACTGTTTCTGGTCTACATAGATGACGTCGAGTCGGTTTTGTCTCAGGCAAACCTGGTTCTCTATGCAGATGGTACAAAGATTTATTTTGCGGTTCCAAAATTTCAAATCAATCATGTATTGCAGAACGATCTTGAACGAGTAATGGCTTGGGCAGATAGAATGCAGCTTTCTATTGCTATCCATAAATGTGCGGTGTTACATTTTGGTCATGGCAATGCAGACACACCATATACGGCCAATTGTGCAAATTTGGAGGTTGTACATGTCATATCTGATCTGGGCGTCTTGATTTCTGATGATCTGAAATTCTCCAAACATTGTCAGCAAATTGCTTTAAAAGGATTTCAGTTGGTTAACTTAATTTTCCGGTCGTTTGAAACCAGGACAAATTCATTTTTGGTGAAATTATTTAAAACATTTGTCCGTCCAAAGCTAGAGTATGCTAGTGAAGTTTGGAACCCTTATCTCTTGAAAGATATTTACTTGTTGGAACGAGTTCAAAGATTGTTTACCAGACGTGTCCCCGGTCTCGAGTCTCTTCCATACGCTGAACGTTTATCTGTTCTAAAACTTGAGTCGTTAGAGAAACGACGCATTATTATAGACCTTGTCATGGTATATAAAATTTTACATGGATTGGTGGATGTTCCTGCTGAGGCCATTTTTGCTTATGCTCATTATACGTCTACCCGAGGTCACATGTACAAATTGTACTTGCCTAAAGCCAGATTAGATTTGCGAAAACACTTCTTTGCTGTGAGAGTTATTTCAATCTGGAATAGTTTACCTAATGGCATAGTAGAAAGTAGGTCCGCACGCAGCTTTCGTAAAGCTCTAGACGATTACGACTTAACACCTCATTTGAAGGGTAGGGCATTGGTAGCCGTTTAGCGGCCCAGCCCGCTCTGTGTTGCAGTCCGGTTTGTTGGGCGTATACTGTATTTCATTTGCTAACAATAAACTTTTTCTTTCTTTCTCCACCACACGAGTGGTATTGTACTGTACATATGTACATGTATGTCATATTTTCACCCTGACGGAACTGTGGAATTTTCCTTGCATCAAGCAAAGATTTGCTGACTGACACCTGTTTTCAGTTCACAATTTTACAGAATAGGGTTATTTGTCTTCTAAACAGCTAGAATTAAACAAATTTATAAAATATTTTTTTCGAACAATTTTTATTATTACGAATATGGTTGGTTAGTAGAACACAGATATGGGTTAGAAAAGGAATTTATAAAATATAAAATATTTAGTTACGAACTGTAAAAATGAGGAAAATGTGCTTGAAAAGCCTGCTGCTTATAAGAAAATGTAGTCATAGTCAAACCGTTTGACTACCTGGTTTTCGTTTGACTACGTAATTTATGTTAACAAAGGTAGTGAAACTTTGACTTTGACTACCTGTGCGTTTGACTGCGATATCACAGAAGTATTAACTATGACTTTGACTTTGACCAGTAGTCATAACAACACTAAATTTCAGACACAAAAATTGCCAAAATCGCCTGTAAAACAGCACTTTTTAGCTGTGTTTCAGCCCAATGTTGCGATTTTTTACGATTTTTAGCCCAAAGCAATTCTTTTCGATTATGCCTGACTGTATTATGTATGTGTATGTGTATAATTTAATTTTTGTCTCTGTAATCATCATACATGTAACAGCTCCGGGCCGACCTGGGGGGAGGGGGGTAGGGGGGGGGTTTTCCTCAGGTGGGGGGTCGAGGGTGGGGGGGGGGGGTTCGCCCAGGTGGGGGTCCCAAATTTCAAAAAGCTCCAAAACGCCTAGAAATGCGTTTTTAGCACGTTTTTTTCAGTAAGGACGCTAAAAATCGCTATTTTAAGCTGCCAAATAGCGTTTTAAAGCTAAAAACAAGCAAAAAAATGACAAAAAGAGCTTCCAAAAACACCGATTTTTCTTAAATATCAGCAGTGGAAACGCCAAATTCGGTTTCCAAAGGCTTTTCAAGTGAATTTTAGGCTAAAAATTAGTGATTTCTGACCCAGTTTGTTAATACTGGAGCCACTACTAGTACTTGTATTTTTTGGTCGGGGGGAGGGGTCCCTTAACCTGTCTCGGGGGGGGTGAGGGGGGGGTTTGGCCTTTCCAGCAGGGGGGTAACCCCCCAACCCCCCCTAGTACATGTATGGTAATCATAATTGGATAGCGCCTTCCAATATTTTATTTTATTGTGCTTTATGTTTAGTTTATAAAATAGATTTTTAGAATTATATTTACTGGTCTAATTACTAGTTGATTTTAGTGTAGGGGGACATGCAAAAATGACGTCATCGGTTAGGGGGGAGGGGGGTTTGCCAAATGATGACAATCGATGACAAGGGGGAGGGAGGGGGGGTTCGGCCAATGATGATGTCACTTTTGTCTTATAGGGGAATTTTGAGAAATTAGCCTTCAAAAACGCATTTGAAAGCATTCATAGCTTAAAATTAACAGTTTTAGTAGTATGAGGAGGCCTGGTTGGGATCCTGACCAACAAGGGCGAGAAAATTTTGAAAAATCAACTTTCAAAAACGCATTTAAAACGCATTGTGGTCATCATTAGAGCCCTGCACAGGCCGCCCGGCAGAGAATTTTGGCTGGGTTGTTCAAGTTGGAGCCTGCCCGGGATGGATTGGGTAATTTTTTAAAATCTAGGATCTACACTGTGCTGTTCTTTAGCCAAAACAAGTTTTTCTTTAAATCGGTTTTTTTGTTTAGGTTTGTTGCGTCATTAGAAATGTTTGTTTTGTATGTAATGTTGTTGTTGTTGTTGTTGTACTGAACATACAATGTAGTTCTCCTCGCACAAGTGATTTTGCAAGATTTTTCGGCGAGTTTAGCTCTCCCGAAACCGGGCCAGGCCGTGCAGCGCAAAATGTCATCCGGGCGGACTCGAAATTTGATATTTCAGCCCAGGCCGTGAAAAGAGGCATCATGCGCAGGGCTCTATTTGGACACCTTTAGTATACTGTTGTTTAATACCGGATTTTTCAAATGCGTATGCGTATGCGTATGCGTATACGCATTCCATTACAAATGCGTATGAGTTTGCGTATACGCATTGCAAAAACTAATGCGTATTTTGCGTATTGCGTATGCGTAATGCGTAATCTCAGAAACATTCAGAAATTTCAGAGAACAGCTTTTTTGGCTCTACAGCACGCTATTTAGGTATCCAACTTTATAATCCAGGTTTTTTGAGACTTGCTTGAGGCTTAATGATAAATTCCTGCCATCAAAGAACTGTGGTATATGTACAGTACAGGGCAGTGGCGTACCCAGGATTTTGCAAAGGGGGTGTAAAATTTTGAAGTTGCCTGGTTGCGCTGCTCCGATGACCAACAAGGGCGGGAAAATTTCGCAAAGTTACCTTTCAAAAACGTGTTTAAAAAGCATTCTGAGCTTAAAATTGACAGAAATTACAAGTTTTATTAGTTTTAAAGAGGCTTGGCTGGAGTTCTGCTCGACCAGGGCGAGACATTTTTGAAAATTTAGGCTTCGAAAACGCGTTTAAAAGGTATTCTGAGCTTAAAATTGAGAGAAATTACGAGTTTGGGTAGTTTAAAGTGGCCTGGTTGGGCTCCTGCCGACCAGGGCGAGAAATTTTTGAAAATTTAGCCTTCGAAAACGCATTTAAACGGTATTCTAACCATAAAATAGACAGTTTTAGTACATAATCAATTCATTTCTCTTATTTTTGCAATATCTTATTTAAGAAAATTTGCATACAGCGTTTATTGATGGAGCCTGTCAGGGACGGCTTCATGCCTGTTTCGTGATAATATCTATGAAGACGTGTATTTCTGTTCAGAAAAGAGTCCGGAATGTGGTAGAAAGGGTTTAGGAATCATAAAACCAGGCTAAGATACGATACTTAGAACTTTAGCTGGAGTTTTTCCGCGATTTTGATAAAAAAGCGAAAAAAAACTGAAAAAAACCGACCCGAGGTTTTTTTGGAAAAATTTCCATCCCTGGTACAGAACATATGTTTTCCACAGGCAAGAGGTCTGCGCTTTCCTGCAAATAATTTAGTCGAATGAATGTTCATTTCCAGAAAGAAGTCTGGTAGCATTCAGATTCAATTATAATAAGCACAAACAGATGGCCTGAGCATGCAACACAACTGATGTCACCCTAAACCGTGGAAACTCTAAATTCAAGGATTTGTCACACGTTTCCTTTCCTCTTAAAACTTAGCGGCTTTTTTAAATATTAGTAAGCACAACTTAGTTAAAGCTCTCAGAAAATTTCTGGTATCCTCAGATCACACTAAAAACATGAAGAATGACCATTTGATAACAACTTGAACTAAATTATTTGCCAGAAAGTTAAAAAGGCAGCTATTTTCAGACACAATACGCATTACGCAAAAATATGCAAACATTTGGCAGAATGCGTAATAATATTGCGTAATGAAATTCAAATGCGTATGCGTATGCGTATGCGTATACGCATTCTGAAATGCAATGCGTACTTTGCGTAATGATATGCGTAATGCGTATACGCATGCAACAGTACTTTAGTAAAGAATATTTTGTTTTCTCTTTATTTTTGACAGGTTTTTTCTTTCTAATTCCACCAAAGAGGTGTACCTACTGTATGTACCTACAGTACACTAACATTAGGATACCTTACTATTTTCAATACATGTAGATTTTCGAATGTTTTTCTTTGATGTTCTTAAAAATAACGAAAAATCTTCTAATAACAAGCTGTTTCTAAATACGGAAAAATCTAGAAGAATTTAGAAGAATAACTAACAGAATCTAAGAGCTATTGTCCCGAAATTTTCTCATTTGAATGCAGTAATTTTTGCAAATTCGGGGGGGGGTGGAAAAAAGTGACGTCATTTTTTTTCGCTTTTAGAGGGGGGGTTGGAAAATGATGACAACTGATGACAAGGGGGGAGTCGAAAAATGGGCAAAAATCGATGACGTCATTTTTGAACGCCCCCTTCTGATTTGGGAGTTAATTGACTCGCTCAATCGAAACTGAATCGGACAGAGTTGCGAAAAGTTTATCCACTTTATTCGAACAGCCTGACATTTCCTATCACTGAAGGGCAAATCAAAGCTCGAAGCCTGTCTCAAACATTAGCAGCAGAAACAGTCTTGTCTCGGTAATGCAGCTAGTTACTTTTGGGACAAGATTTTGTGGTCAGAAGACGGCTGGTCTGGCTGGATTATCGAGACACGAGTGTACAAGAGCCTTATAAACGGAACTACAGTACATATGTTCTAGCTCAACTCAGACAGATTGCTCCTTCTGGTCTAGTGATGTCTGGCATTGGATAAGGGGCGAGCGCCTCTGTAACCATGCCGTCGAGGCTGTGAATCACCCATGCCTGAGGAAGGATCGCCTGGACTGATGAAGTCTTCATAAAAGTCCATTTGTTCGCGCTTTGAGCGGAACTGGGCTTCATCGCGTCTGTAATTGTACGTAGAATCAGGTACTGTTCTATGTAGGCAGCCACTACATACATACATAGTTGAAAAGACAGCCGATAGATAGTCTAAAAACTGCCGCTAACAGATTTAATAAATACAGGGTGTGTCAAAAAAAACAACCCAGCAGATTTTTTGCTGTAGCAACCGCAAATCTCAACCGATTTGAATGAATCCTGCTTTAAATGAAAGATAAATAAATTCCTGAACGACTGCTGTAGCTTTTATTGAGATGCGTTGCTTAGGGGCCGTTCATAAACGACGTCGTTCCAGAGGGGGGGAGGGGGGGTCGGCTGAAATGCGACGATAGACGACGCACCAGGAGGGGGAGGGGTTAGCAAAAAACGACGTCGCTTTTTTATGAATTTTAGGGTACCTCAATTACATTATTTTCGATTTATGCACATTCTGTCAAACGTTTCTCCATACAGAAAAGCTTTCCAGAGTGGTTGTAGGGATTTATTCTATTGATTGCGCAGTATGGTAACAAAAAAACGTGACAGTACTGTATGTACTGCCCTTTTATCGGGGGGGGGGGGGTAAACCGAAAACGACGTCGCCATAGGGGGGGGGTTCCCAAGAAACGACGCAAGGCGATTTTGGGGGGAGGGGGGGTCCGAAAAATCGGGATTTTGGAACGACGTCGTTTATGAACGGCCCCTTAGTTCCTGAGATAATTGCTTTCAAAATCAAAACAGAGATTTTGGCAGTGCACAACAGAGATTAATACAACCCAGCAGATTTTTTACTGTAGCAGCCGCAAATCTCAACCGATTTCAGTGAGTCCTATTTTATATGAAACATAAATTAACCCTTTGTAACCCACCTACTCCTATAGGAGCTTTTCCTTCGGGTATCTGGAACATTTTCCCGACAACCAGCACATTTTCTCGCGCGCGAGAAGTTGGCCATCTTTTTTAGCCTCAACGGCGAGAAAATTTTAGCGCCGCGTGCCACAAATTGTCGGACAATCGATAAAGGGGCGGAGCTATTGATTTCCGACGGCATCGCGCGCGCGCCTGTTCTTCAGTCTTACGGGGTGCGTTCTCTGAGGAACACGAGCGCAAATAATCAAATTTTGAAGGTACTGATGCATACAGGGCACTCGCCGGTCTTCTTCTGAGATTTACTGAAGCAATAATTCCAAACTATTGAAGGCGCATGCGTGATTAATTGCTCTCTGGAGCCTTTTAGAGTCAATCAAATTGAAAATCAAACGGTGGAGGAAGGTGACTGTGCGTGCTATTCGGAAAGTGTGAGAAGTCAAGCAGCTAAAAATCTGCTGTCCTGTACGACGTCCAGGCTAAAAATGTCCTGTCCTGTATCCTTGTGACGACGTATGGTTGTAGATACGTATTTTACAGACGACCCCTGCGTTGGTTCGTTCCGTGTGCTGGAATGCAGGTCCCGTAAATGGCTTGATGAGGCCAATAGAATACCTCCTTGAGCGAAACGACTATTGGGGTGTTTGGGGGGGTTTAACCCCCAAGCCCAATTTTCGGCAAAAAAACCCCGAGCTGGATTTGGGGGGTTTCTGAAACCCTATTTTGGGTTAAAAACTGCTAAAATTCAGGGTTTCAAGACTTATAAACCGTAATTTAGGATTTCAAAAGCCCTAAATAGGGTTCTGGAACCCAAATTTGTGTTTCTGAAACTCAAAATAGGGTTCCGTAACCCTAATTTCGGTTTCTGAAACCGTAAATAGGGTTACCGAACCCTAATTTGGGTCTCTGAAACTCTAATTAGGGTTTCTGAAGCGCTAAATAGGGTTCCCGAACCCTATTTTTGGTTTCAGAGAGCCTAAACAGGGTTTCTTGAGCCCCAAAATAGGGTTCCGGAACCCTAATTTGGGACTCTAAAACTCTAACTGGGGTTTCTGAAACCCTAAATAGGGTTTCAGAGCCCTAATTAGGGTTTCAAAATTTCTAAATAGGGTTCCAGAAATGCATTTTAGCTTTATTATGTCGAATAAAATACAGCTTTTTTGCGCGTTTTAAAGCAAAAACAGTTTTTTGCACGTTTTTAATAAAAATAGGATTTTCTGCACGTTTTAAAACAATAAATAGGGTTTTAAAGGGCATTTTTGCACTTCTGACAGGATTTTTACCCTCAAAACCCTGTTTTGAGATCAAAAACATGTCGCTGAAACCCACTTTTGGACACCAAAAAAGGTCGCTGAGCTGAAACCCCCTTTGGAAATAGTGCTGAAGCCATATTTGGGATCTGGAAACCTCCACCCCAGCCGAAAACCCAGCTACATGTATGGGTCAGGTGACTGCTGCCCAGTCCCGCTGACGTTTGAGAATGGCCATTTTTGTGCCGTTTTGGGGCTGCTGCCTGGAATGGAAGCTGCCGCTTGAAGGTATTTTGAGAGAGAATTTCTGAACGGCTTAGCTTGTTTTTTTACTTATTTAATTGTTTTCAGAGATACTTTTCTATGTTGGTGATCATACATGTAACAGGTCATCAGCCGAAACTGGCAGGGGGGTTGGGGCTCTGGGGCCGGCTGGGGGTTTGAGCCTAAATTCTAGGGAGGAGTTAGGGACTAAAAACGCTCAAAAATAGCTATTTTTCGGCCAAAAATCGCTAATTTGGGCTTATTAAGTACTGCTGAAAGTGCTGTTTCACAGGCGATTTTGGCATTTTTTGTTCGAAATTGTTTGAAATTTGAAAAAAAAATTTGCTAAAAAAATTACTTGCCAAAAATCTAGCTACATAATTTAGTCAGCACTGCGGTTAGAGAGAAATCAACTTACTGAGGTAGAGTGGAGTCCACGGGAATATTGACCAAAACAGTTTTATTTGGTCCAAACGGCACTACCATCAGTAAAATCGGTGCTCTGTTAGGCATAGAAGGTAGAATGCATATGAGAACAGAGCAGTAAAGTTCTGAATTCGGTCGGAATGGCACTACAATCAGTAAAATCGGTGCTCCGTTACACGTGGAAGATAGTGCAGGCACTCGTACACAGTCGACGGCGGTCGATTGCCTTTAAACTGCTCAGGGGCGCATCGACCAATCAGCGCACAGCGCGCCAAATGCGCGCCAAATACCTGCGCCGATTTTGGCACATGCCCAAGAGCTAAAAATGGCGAGAACCGTGCCGAGAAACTTTTTTTTCTCGACATGCGGAATTGATTTCTCGACATGCAACAACTTTTCTCGACATGGCCAAGCAAGTGATTTCTCGACATGTCGAGAAATCGGTGGGTTACAAAGGGTTAATTCTTGAAAGTTTGGTGAAGCTTTTATTAAGATATGATGCTTGGTTCCTGAGATATTTGCACTCAAAGTCAAAACAGATTTTGGCTATGAACAAGAGCGATTTTTATTATTCTGTTGCACTTCATAATAAAACCGATTCCTACTGCTCAGGGCTAACGTAACGAGGTTTTTCTGGTGTCACACATGCTTGGTTACTTCATTTGTAAAAGTCTTTTTGCCCCTCAGCAGTAGGAATCCGTTTTGTTGTGAAGTGCAACGGAATCGCTCTTGTTCACTGCCAAAATCTCTGTTTTGAGTTTGAAGGAAAATATCTCAGGAACTAAGCATCGTATATTAATAAGGCCTTCACCAGTCTTTCAAGAATTTATTTATCTTTCATTTAAAGTAGGCTTCATTCAAATCGGTTGAGATTTGCGGTTGCTACAGCAAAAACTCTGCTGGGTTATTTTTTTTTGACACACCCTGTATAACTGCTAAGAAAGTTGGTAAAGCCAATGATTGGTACAGTTAGGTTGGTGTTGATTGGTACTGGATGATTGAGCTGATCTTGCATGTTTAATAGACACCACCATCTAAAATAATTTTCTTACCGGTCTATCGCAGCATTGGTTCCAGTGCTGTGTAAAATGACAAAGATGGAAAGTAGAGTCAATAGTTTGTGCATTTTGCAGCCTTTCCTTCTCAAACAGTGTTGCTTAATATCAGCTCTAAAATGTACAGTGTTGAGCAACACCAACAGAACAGTTGTCTCAACGTTTGGCTTAAATTTACATTTGTTCTGTTTCCAAGTTCTGCTAAACAACTCAAGTAAACTTGGACATAAAAATTCAATGTTTTCTATCTAATTATAAGGTACCGTATATTCTCGATTACAACCCCAATCTCAAATAGCACCTGTCTAACGGAAATCTGAAACAATTGAACTCATGAGCTTAATATGCGGTAATTGAAATTTTGTCACGTGCAATACATTGCTATTACATAAGTTAAATAAATAAAATTTATGATTCTACTTGTAAGTGATGTAAGGCCAGAAGTACTATGCAAATTTTCTTTCATAGTTTGGAGAAAGCGTTTTACCAAAAATTGCAGAAAATGTTAGTTTTAGCTTTTATATAAAAAACTGAAAAACACGCATCACATCTATGGTGCAAGCCTATTTAAAATGGCAGGGTGGCTAACAGAAAGAGTTGGTGGGTAGATTTGGAAACTCCTTACGCAGTGCACCTCTCTGCACAATTCAGCAGTCAGAGCTTGAAAGGCTGATTACAAGAGAGTTGGACGGGACAATAATGTAGCTGTGTTGGAGCTATTCATTTTATACTGTGTATGGTATGCTTTTGTCAGCTTCCTAATTAGCATTTGGTCAGCAAAAATGTGCAATCTTCATGGGAGCAGCTGGAGGCTCGTTCACATTCCATCCAAGATGGAATGCCGGCCAGCTTTGCATTTGATTACTAAAAACTCGGTATGTTGTCAGCTTATTGGTGTTTGTAACACAGGAAAGGAATCTGTGCTTTTGGTATAACCAGGGATGGATATTTTTCCGAAAAAAACCTCGGCCTTTTTTTTCCAGTTTTTTTTCGTTTTTTTTTCCGAAATCGCGGAAAAAAACTCCAGCTCAAGTTCTCGGTATCCCAGCCTGGTTTTATGATTCTAACGCTTTCTAGCGCCTTCCTCAGTCTTTTCAGACCAGAAATACACGTCTTACATAGATATATCGTCGCCACTATGGTAAAACGAGCCAAGTAACAGAAAGTCGAAATCGAGAAAATCGCCTTTTAAATATTTGTTACATTTTCGTGAATTAGCTTCAATATCAGTTTAAATATTTTTTACCTAAAATACAAGTACATAATTGGTGTGCAAAACATTCTGCATGTGTCACTTGTGCAAAATTAACTCAGCTAACAGGAAAAGCACAAAGCACTTGGCTCATTTTACCAGGATCAACTGGTGATGTCCGTGCACATGCCTCTGATTGCATGGCTGTATCTCCTGACACAGAGCCAATTTCGACTTCGTTCCTTCGCCAAAACGTTTTTAGGTGCTTTAGCTATAGTTTTTCGCACTTAACTCCATTTTTTCCATTTTGTTACTTGGCTCGTTTTACCATAGTGGCGACGATATGTAAATCACGAAACAGGCATGAAACAGTGCCTGATAGGTTACATTAGTGTTGTTACAATACCAAAATTTCTGTTTGACTTGAGTATGACTACCACTCGTTTGAGTACAATACCAGGGTAGTCAAATTTGACTATATTGTAGTCAAACCATTTGACTACCATGGCCAGTGGTTTGACTACTTTTGAGACAAAACAAAATTGACATTTTCAGCGATTTATATGCTTCAGACGCCAAGTATCAGTCAAAAATCACTTTGATTGAGTCCACAATTTGTTTACTTTGAAATAAACAGTACAGTTAATTGCTAAAAAATAACCCAGAATTGTGTAATTTTCAAAAATTTCAATGGCAAAGAGATCTTTCGGAAAGACGTCGCAAAAATAGACAAATACCCACTTTACTTTGGATGGTGTAAAATCTAAGTAGTTCTTTGTTTTTCTCTTTGTAATATCACAAAAGTATTAACCATAAGAGAGGTACAGTATTGTACTGTATGTCATAATTTTCACCCTGACGAACCTGTGGAATTTGCCTTACATCACGCAGAGATTTACTGACTGACACCTGTTATCAGTTTACAATTTTGTTGTTTTGTCACAATTCACATTCAAAGAGAAAAGGGTTGTTTGTTTTCTAAATAGCAAAAAATGAAACAAATTTATAGAATATTTAGTCGCGAACCTTTAAAAATGTAGAAAATATGCTTGAAAAGCCTGCTGCTTATAAGAAAATGTAGTAATAGTCAAACGGTTTGACTACTTGGTTTTCGTTTGGCTATGTATTTATGGTAACGAAGGTAGTCAAACTTTGACTTTGACTACCTGCCCGTTTGACTGCAATATCACAAAAGTATTAACTATGACTTTGACTTCGACTAGTAGTCATAACAACACTAGGTTACATCAATAACGTTATATGCAAATTTCCTTACAGCAGTTTGCATTTTTGTTTCATCATGCAAAATTTCGTCTTTTCTGTTGTTTTTCTAACAGTTTTGGGTCAGTATGGCCTATTATACATCGCAAAAGTGCATTTTTTAACAGAAACATGACATAAATTAGCTATTTTTAGCTTGAGTTTTTTCCACGATTTATGTTTTCTTCCGACCCTTAGGAAAAAAAACCGGGAAAAAAAAAACGGAAAAAACACACCTCACATCCCTGGGTATAACGTATATTACTGTTTACCTCTCCATATGCATTGGGACTAAAGGAGTCTGACTAGTGAAAAATTATATACATAAAAAGTGAAACGAGAGTTTTTCGGAAGAAATATCCATCCCTGGCGCTAGTTTGTGTTTTTATGCACCCTTTTTGTTCATTGGCTTTTGGCACAAGGATCGCACGTCGGACTTCCTCTGAACTTGACGGGCGCAACTTCATCTCGCGTTGATAACGAAAACGCGTTCGACCATTTATTTGATGTGGTTTGTGCCGCTTTTCAACGCCGTATGTCCACGATTTTCTATGGCAATGTGTTGGCTCGAAATTGAAATTTTTCTGACTTTTTAAAGTTTCCAAGTTGTATCACTTGGCAGAACTCTGCACACTGTTCTGGCGTGCTTTAAGCTAGAGTAGTGCCAATCATAGTGCATTGGATGTCGTGAAAGACACGAGCATTTAAGAAGGAAGGATAGTAGTATTCTACATAAGCATAGGGCGCCGTGATGTCTGCTACTACAAAGTTCTTCACGCGCCCCCTTTGTTCTAGAACTTGCTATATGTATAGTTTACAGGAGTGCGCAATTGTATCTACTAGAACTGTCTGTTGAGCGATGTGAGGGCCTAGCTCGGCCATCACTTATCCATAGCTCATAGTGACTGAAGTGTAGCTGGTGGTTAATTATTTCCCCAATCCCAATCCAATTGTTTTGTGTGCGATCTAGACAAAGAATAAAAGGCTTCGGAAAATTCCAACTCTCTTTCCACTGATCCACCACAACATTGGATTCACAATCTCACTAGCAATCCAGTCCGAATGGCGGCCATTCAACAGACCTTCTTTCGTCTAAAAATTGTGCAATTTTCTACCGATTTTTTGACAGGCTCTACCAGTACTGTGATTTTAATATATTAATATTTAAATAAAGCTATTATTAATGGTGCCATTTTAATAGTATTAAATTTATATAAATATTATAGGAGGCCTACTATTATATTAAATTCAACCTACTATTATTTGCAACTCGCACGAATACCCGAGAAAATCGCTGCTAAATTTTGGTCCCATAGTTAAGGAGCGAAAATTTCGGGAGTGCATAACTCCACTCTGGAGCGTTGAAT
Source organism: Sabatieria punctata (assembly GCA_030248155.1). Taxonomy (NCBI): domain Eukaryota; kingdom Metazoa; phylum Nematoda; class Chromadorea; order Araeolaimida; family Comesomatidae; genus Sabatieria; species Sabatieria punctata. Next base: position 285,065 of record JASANB010006031.1, on the reverse strand, counting down.
CGAACAAATCTTTGCAGGTCCAGGATAACAAATCAGGTAATACTTACTGCCACACCAAATTTGGGTGGAATCCGTGAAAGTCAAAATTTCAACTCTCAATACACAAGGGTTGATCGAGCCAGAGGCTGGCTCTTAAATTGTTCCGACCACCAACTGTAGAGGTAGTTAAAAGCTTTTGATTGTTGTGTTGCATAGCCGACCGCCATTGTGGGAACCGTCTAGAGATTTGCGATTTTTTTCTGAACTAGGTTTTCTGCACCGATTTTTCTAGGTTTTTGCAACACATCTCGGTTTTATCAGCCCCTATAGCAATGGGAGTGCTATGGAACAATGCTCCACAGTGTCCAAGAGCCGTGCGCGTTCAGAAGATTTACAAGGTTTATTACAACGTACATGAACTCCAGCCAGACCAGTAAAGAACCCATAAAGGGGCACATGCGAGGCAATCACCAGGACGAACCCCTAATAAGTGTCTAATGCCGGGTGCATGGCTACCAGTACACCACAGACGCAGACGCAGAACTTATGGCATATGCCAAGTGTCAAACACGGTACAAAACTGTGTCAGACCTGCCTATAAACGTGAGGCAAGGTATGTGCTTGTCGGTTTGCTTGTTGCTTTTAAAGTTCTGCTGCCATTCTGAAAGCTCAGGACACAGCACGCTCTTCAGAGCCCATTAACGGACTGCCCTACCTTCAAATATGCTGGAAGTAATGACTTCAAATGGCAGCTCTGGTTCGGCTCTGTGTGCCGTAGAGATGTTCACGAGCCTAAAAATCGCGGCTCGGCTGGGCTCGATTGTGAGCTCTGTTTAGGTCAGCTCGTTTCGGCTCGTTTGTACGCTTGAGCTCGGCTCGCGAGCTTTAAATTCGGCGGAAAGCTCGGAAAAATAAAAAAGTAACATCATAAAATCAATACCTAAAGCTTTCCTCTCTAATTCCGTAATTTTTATCGTTGATACCTTTAAAATAATGTAGGAAACATCGAAATTAAACGAAAATTAGCCTCCAAAAGCACAATGTTTTCAAAATTTGATTAAAATTACACATTTCTAAGTTTGTTGCGCGTTCTGGGCTCGGCTCGGCTCGGACCGTGAGCTTTCTAACCTTGATAAGCTCCCTCGATCTGGGTTCGCAAGCCGAGCCGAGCCGAGCTTTTGCAGGCTCGTGAACATCTCTAGTGTGCCGTGCCATCAACACTGGCACACCTGAAGTTCTGAATTTTCTCAAAAGCAGATTATAGCTGCTGTTGCAAATTATTGCACCAGGTTGCAGGCTAATTCTAAAGCAGCACCATCTATAGGAATTGCGTTTTTGTAGACATATATGTATGCATGCTTCAAGCATTATTTATACTGACGGCGAACAGCATTTGTACCAGAATTCAAACGAGCTATGTATACAATGGCTCGAATAGGAACATTTGGGCTAGTCGTCCTGGTGGTTTATGTCTCCTTGACTGACTTTTATAAAACTGAAGCCAGAATTATTGAATCAAGGTAACTCTTTAATACCATAGTATGTATGTCGCTATGTTAAAATTTGCAGCAAACAAATTACATATCATCATATAAATATGACGGATGTGATGCAATTAGAGCAAGATATCCTTATCAACAGGTCGAAAAGATATTCTCACCGGATGTCAAGGGCCCGGTCCAACAATAGAAACAAACGCAGAAGAAAGAACAAGAAGTCAGCTAAGAACACTTATCGCTATTTGAAAGCCTGCTCCAAAATTTTGAGGAAACACAACACACAGTCTAGCAAAGCTAAAACACGCTGCATAAGAACGATTCAAAAGCTTGTAAGCAAATGCCGCGTGCAAACTAGAAACATGAGCAGCAGCTGGAAACGGCTGTGTAAATCATCTCTGCTGCGTAAACTGCGAAAATCTGTGAAATCTAGAAAGAGAAACAAGAATCGAGCAAGAAACTCAAAGCCAACTGTAGCGCATAGTGGCCGGAAAAACAAGCAGAAAGTTCTATCAAACTTCTGCAAAAAGATAAAGCATTTGGGATTGCCCAGAAAAGGTTTGTGTCAACAAAACATAAACCGAAAGACCAACCGACACAAAAGAAGCACCCTGCTTCGGCAGGTAGAGCCAAAGCAGCTGAGACAGACTTTGAAGGAGTCGCGAGGCAAGACCATTGAGTACAACAATCTGGACAGAGTCAGAATGAAACGTATTTACAGGACATTCAGTCATATGCTGGCACACAGTAAAACAAACAGACGTAGACAAAAGCGAAGCCGTTTCACTGGAGCAGACGATTTGGATTGCTTTGAGCTAAACCGCACTATTAGAACAAAAGTGGGAAAGAAGCCATACAACAAGGCTGAGAGGTTGTACAGGTCACGATCAGGCTATCGGGTGAAGATTAATGGAGGAGATATAGTTCTGGGGGCCGGCATCGTCTTTGGACTGGACATAAAGTGCAGTGACATTCACATTTCTGATGGATTGCTGCAGCAGCTGGACCCTGACACACAATTGAAGAGGTCAAAGCAGAAAGCTGTGAGGCAAGGCTTTACAGTAGAGGACGGGTTTGACATAAGTGAAAACGCACTTTGTGTTCGAGACAAAGATGCAGGCAGTTTGGACTTCAGCTTGTGTTATAAAATAGGTTTCATGCTCACAAAGTCAGGTGAAACTACACGGCCAGTCTATTACATAGATGCAACGACTGGGCTCTTGTATTATGAGACAGACCTAATGTCCTCTGCCGTTGAACATAAGCTGGATGAAGATGAGATCTACCGAATGAGAAGTTATCAAAGCTATAGGTATGTTCCCTTCTGTTATCTCACCACCGCGAAACCTTGTCAAGGTGTCTCCTCCGTCCATCCGGGAGCCAAATGGTGCAGTGATAGAATTACCCTCGCAGTGTTAAACACTACCAAGTCATCTACTCCGAAAATTAGTAATACAATGCGTCGTTCGAAGGAACGTATGAAACCAATGCGCATCAACTGCTTAAATGACTTTGAGTTACAATATAACAACTTCCCTGCCTATGCGTACATGAAGTTGCTTAAGTTGCACCACCATTTGTTTAAGAAAGATCAATTTGAGCTTGACAAAAAGCTAACCAAAGATACAATAATCTACATAGCCCCTAACGTTGCTGGTGTTCCTAAAACAAGGGTGGCCGCACACTCAGCACGGGGCAATACACATTTCTTGGTATTTGGACAACAAGAACAACTCTATAGCATTGATGTGCTTGCACACGAATACTGCCACGCAGTAACGCATCTGCTATCAGAACTGGAAACAAAAGGTATAGAAGGTGCCATTAACGAAGCCATCTCAGATGCTTGTGCTGTGGCTGCTAGAGCTGAGGTTGACGTAGTCAAATTTTCAGACAGTAAGAAATTCAACATTTATATAGGGGAACAGGCACGTCGACATTTGCTGATTCCTAGCGATTTTGGAGGTTATGGCTCCATTTGGGCCTTGTTTGCTGCAGTAGATGCTGTCAATGCCACAGTTCAGAGGCAACTTGATGAAGAAGAGAGATACCTAGGTGTGTATTTGTCAAAGAAAGACCGACAATACAGAAGTAGCATCTTCTCACTGACAAAGCATCTATCTGAACATAAGATGTCTGGATTGTTCAGCAGAGTGATAGCCGTTGCCACATTGCAGCTCGCACGCTATAGAGTGCACTGGGGTTCTGGAACATATTCTTCGATGTTTGGAGGTAGAAGCCTTTCTCTTTTTCATGTGTCTGCATTTCAATCTCTCAAAGTTCTTCTTCTAAGTAGCGCCAGCTGTTGGAAAAACAGACGTCTTACCCTTTGTGAGGCGGCCAGCTGTGTGCTGACTACCATAAAGATAAATAGGTGTGGTATAGACTTGGAAAATGTTGATCAGAACATTGATAATTGGGCTACTATCATGCCACAGTGTTTTCTGTCACAAACAAAGTTACTGCGCATTTTCATTGCTGCATTCAGCTCGATTGGGATAGCCTGTGAAATGTTTTTGGAAGAAGGGATCGAAGCACCGATTTGCACCGCGCCGTTTGCGTTGCAAAGAAACGCAAATATCTGAACCCACAAAGTAGGCATATTGTTTTTGGCTTAAAGGGTTGGCTTTGTTGGATGAACGGCTCGTTTGGATGAATAAATGAACAAAATTAGTTCTTCATATGAAAGATTAAGCATTATTATGTGTAAAGCGTATTCTACTTAAGCTTGTAATCTCTGAAAACAGCTCCGTTTGAATCCAAATCCATTTCAAATTGACAAAACATGAGCTACAGTATCAAACACGCTGGGGGCCGGTCTTCGTGAAATTAAGAACAGCCGCCCTATTTTCCGCCATTGTTTTTTCGGAGGAAAAAAATAAACGACGAAGATAGCGAACATAAAAAATGCAAAAGAACAAGCAGAATACGTATTTTAGGAAGGCGACGTATTACCTTAGGAATCCATTGAAGCTTAGCTGCTCTTATTAAATAACCACTCCTTTCTCTCTCTCCCACTCAGCAGTGCTGGCGCCGACCGAAGTGAAGAAACGAATAAAAATAATAAAAAGAAGAGTTGTTAGCCAGCTTAGCACCTTCCACGCACAAAATGACTTTTTGACTGTGTGTATTATGCGAATGCAATAATTCCTTCCTCAACCGGCTCGATTCCTCTGATTGAATCCGATAAAAAAGATTTTTCTTTTTTGTCTTTGTTTTTCTCTCCAGCATTGAGCGCTGCGTAAGATCGGCGGCGTAGTTTACGTAGCTTACCGTAGTTTACGTGGCAATTATCTTTCGCGTTGAGATAATAAACCATGATGGCCCACCAAATGATCAAAGACAGAGTGGCGTTCAGAGATTACAAGCTTTGCGCACATGGGCTTTAGTACACTTAATCCGACTGGTCCGTATCCCAAGAAGCTATGTACATGTTAATCAAAAATGGTTTGTTTGCTGCGCTGATAATTGCCGAAAATTCCGAAATTAAGATTTTGAACAGAACTGTATTGCATACAAAAATATTGTCTATCTCTAAGCGGTCCTGTTGCTGTTGTCAGGTACTAGAACAACAGAATCATCTCGATAATGCTTATTTTTTTACCGTCTGTCATAACCTAACAGCAGCCTAACAGACACTAACCTAGCAAAAAGCAGCGAAAAGCACAAAAAACAGAAGAAAAAGGATGGTGAAAGGCTGTTGATGGTTAGGCCGAACAACTAACGCAGCATTTGATGGTCCATTTTTTCATTTTTTAGTTTATTGGGGGATTTTTGCTAGTTTAGTGTCCGTTAGCCTGGTGTATGATGCAAATACTAAGCATTATCGAAGATGATTCGTGCTTAAAAATGGTATTCACGCAGGGAATGTTTTTGCATTCACTTAAGAGTGCTTGCCAAAAAAAGTCGGGCAAGCTCCCTTATGGGGGCGGCCGATGGAATTTTTTGACCCCCCCCCCATTTTTATTGGCTCACTTGAATTGCCCTATTACAATGTATGAAACCCCCACAGCCGCGTAGGTTTCGCTCTAGCCGCACTCAAACCGGAGTAATGGCTTGAAGAAGGGTGCTGCACTGGATCCCGCAGATTTGGCTCCTCCATGCTCTTTCAACTGCTGGCAAATTGGCAGCTTTCGATGTAGCACCTTCAAATTGGACAAACGAATGCAGATTTTCCCGCTCTTTCAAACGCTATAGAGCAAAACTAAATACGATGAAAACTGCCAGATTCGCCAGATTCAGACGCGATTTATTAAAGTTGGAGGACCCGAAATAGACGTGTCTTTCAATTGAAATAAGTGCCTACGTGGCAACGAGCTCCAGAGCTGATATTTTCAACATAAACTGACAATGTAAGGATGTATCAAAACCTACCGGCAAACCCGCCGGTTCGGCTTTGTTTGGGAGCTGCGCAGCTTTGAAGATGACGCTTTTACTCACGATTTTTAGGCATGACAAGCAAATGTAGATCAATTACTCTCTGTCGAAGGCACCTAGAGAGCTGTCACTCGGGGTTGGGCACTAAAAACGCTTAAAAATCGAAAAAATCGCAATTTCTTGGCTAAAAATCGCTAATTTGAGCTGAAATACAGCTAGAAAGTGTTGTTTTGCAGGCGAGTTTGGCAATTTTTGTGTTTGAAATTGTAAAAAAAATTACCTGCCAGAAAAATCGGAGCGGAGGTCGTCTTGGGGGGTCCTCATCCCGGGGGGGGTCTGGCCTAAGTCGGGTGGGGGGTACTGTTGCTAAGTAAATTATAATTATAATTTTAATTATATTTTTTTAGAAATTTACTAATACAAGTAAATTATTTGGTAAGTAAATTATAATTAAATTAAATTTCTACGAAAGCAGGTAAAGTTAATTATAATTATAATTTGTAAATTATCCGGTTGACACAGACCTAGGAGCTTTTGCTCCTATGGTCCCGACATACCGGATTCAAGACATCTGACGTCTAGGGGAAAAAAAGTATGTCTAGAAGGACATCGGGTTTTATGTCTAAAACGTAGACATGGTAGGTTTAGATGGTAGGTTTTATTTCACATGCAATCACGATTCCGCACTGTTTTTCTGAGAGATACCCCATCTATGTCTATTGTTTTGCAACGGCATCGCTCTGCGCTCTCTCCTGGTCGCTCTGACATTGACCCAAAAAATGAAATTTCACGATGTCTAAGGTGTGCCCGCATATCTTGAATAGACGTAAGGAGAAGGACATCTGCCGTGGACTAGACTCTGGGTTTTTCTAGACATGCACAGGAGTGGTCTGTGTCAACTGGTTATACTTACCAAAAATAATTTACTTAATTTACTTAAAATATACTTAATTTACTTACACAAGCCTAGCTACTGCTGAACCTTTTTGGCCGGATGCAAGTGTTGCATGAGTGTGCTTTCGGTATTTATACCAGTGTTGTGCCGAACGAAAATTTTCCGAATTTAGTTAGTAGAAGTTAGTTAAAACTTTTCAAATTTGAATTTAGTAAGTAAAAGTTAGTAACTAAATTCGCTCTCTGAGTTTAGTAAGTTAGTCAAAAATCATCGAGTTACTTAGTTATGAGTTTAGTTAAAATAAACTAGCAGAAATAAGGTCATTAATGCATTTAACCGATTTGTTTTAGCTCTGTGGACCTCAATATATTCAAAATATTCACAAAATAACCGTATTTTTCATTATTTTCCACAAAATTTTCGAAATATCACCGTTAGTTTATCAAAAAGCTCAATACCAGGACAGGAACAATGAAAAATAAGGCTACCCCAATGAAGGTTTCTGAAAAGAGGGCGGGGTGTCCTGCCTGAGCTGTCCGAAAGGACAGTGGCACTCAAAAACAAACAAGCAAACAAACATAAACAATTGCAAATGCCAAGAAGTTTTGTCGCACAAGTATTGGAGTTTAGAACTAGTGAAATTTCGTGCCCTCTTTGTGAGAGACCCCAGAATAGAATAAAACCTAAATGAGACCCCAAAATTTTTGAGAATTTAGACTCCAAACTACATAGATACCTATGGCGAAGGCGCCTATCTTTAACACTGTAACTAAACTGAATGTTACTAAACTCATAACTATGTAACTCGATCTTTTACTTAGTAATTTCCTGAAAATGAGTTTAGTTTGAGTTGAGTTTAGTTAAACGAAATCTGAGTTTAGTTAGTAAAAGTTAGTAACTAACTAACTAACTTATGTTTTTACTTAGTAAGTAACTAACTAAATTCAACCGGCACAACACTGATTTATACGTACCTTTCAATGGCAAGCCACTTCTTACAGTACAATTTGCGCCCGCCCACCGCCTTTGTCTTTGCCCTTGTTTCTCTTAATCTCCCACAAAACCAACTACTCCAATTTATCTGCCGAGCTAGTGTGGATATTTGTTACTTTTCACCCAGTTTCGCTATGGGATAGCATATGTTCAGTCTCACAGGCATTGTCTGTTGTGGATGCAAGCAGAAACTGACTGGAAAGCCTCTTGAGATAGAGGTTCACATTCTGACGAACTGTCGTAATTACTGTTGACAGACATGGGCTATCATTTCGGCTGAGGGGTGACAAATTTTCAAATTCTAAGGAGCTGGCTGGAGGGTGTAGCGGCGGCTGATGGGGGGTTGAGAGGATGGTAACCTAAAAAGTCCGATTTTTTGCTAGAATTAAGGTTTTTGGCTAATTTTTCGTTTAAATAGGTTGAAATAAGCTAGTCTGAGCTAATTCACACCTAACCTAGTCATACTTTTATCAAAATATTCTTCCAAAATACCCTGAAGGGGCTTGCGGTAGCCTGAGGGGCAGTAGGTCAGAGCCTGAGGCGGGTAAATCCCCTCGCCCTTCTCAGCTACATTTGTCCATATCTGTTGTTGACTTAACTTCGTTTGGTTTTCATTCATCCTGATAACCGTTATAGCATCCTTCCTTAGTTGGAAAAAAAGCTGAAGGTGTTATCCGTCAAAATCAGGCTTTTTTAAATATATTTAATGTACTAAAATTAATTAAATGTGGTAAGTAAATTATAATTAAATTAAATTTCTCTCAGATATGGTAAGTAAATTTTAATTTAATTATACAGTATAGATCAAAAAAAATGTCCCATCGCTTTTTCGGCCTTCACTCAAACGTTTCGTTCTCAGTCACTTCTTTACCGATTTGGCTCAAATTTTCAGCAAAAATTACCAACATGGTTGGCTAAATATTCTGCAAGTTTGGTCCGAAAATTCCAAAGGAAAAAATTTTTTTGAACCAGAAAGTGAAAATCATAGTGGTCTGTGTAAATTCAAATTTCCCGCGTAATTACGGCGCTATCGCTTAGATAGTTGCAGCAATTATCGGGCGGACATTTGGTCATAACATATTCAGACGGCAGCCCTCTGGCTTAAGGGACACTAAAATTGGGGAATTTTAAAAACATGATCGAAAATCCCATAGTTAAGAAATCTGTACATTCTGGAATCAAAGCACTGAATCAGTTGTCAATCAACACAGATTGTAGCAGGAAGTTCGACAAATGAATGAACCTGATATTTAAACTCTGTTTCACATCATAGAAACCTTCTCCACAGTGTTTTTAGAAAATCGAAAATCTTCTGAATTGTCATTTCACCGTTTTTACGAAGAAAAGTCACATTTTGTCATGTTTTTTAAATTCCCCAATTTTAGTGCCCCTTAAGCCAGAGGGCTGCCGTCTGAATATGTTATGACCAAATGTCCGCCCGATAATTGCTGCAACTATCTAAGCGATAGCGCCATAATTACGCGGGAAATTTGAATTTACACAGACCACTATGATTTTCACTTTCTGGTTCAAAAAAATTTTTTCCTTTGGAATTTTCGGACCAAACTTGCAGAATATTTAGCCAACCATGTTGGTAATTTTTGCTGAAAATTTGAGCCAAATCGGTAAAGAATTGACTGAGGACGAAACGTTTGAGTGAAGGCCGAAAAAGCGATGGGACATTTTTTTTGATCTATACTGTATTTCTCTGGGCATGAGGTAAGTAAATTATAATTTAATTATATTTCAAATAAATTTACTTAGCAACAGTAGTGGGGGGCAGACCTCCACACCCCCCTGTTACGTGTTTGTATTTAATAATAAAATAAATTGACTTGGAAACACGACTGAATCGATGTAGAGTACTGTAGGTTGGTGGCAGCATCAAGGGCGACCACACTATTCAGTCCACTCATACCATCCCACCCTCCAATTATGTGGAAGAATCCATTCAATAATACGGAAGTGTGGTACCGTCTGGCCTGAGGCAGCTTAACACAGAGCAGAGCGTTTCTCTTTGGATTGTATGGGTAATACACTTCAATCGATCTTTCTGCTTCATGATTCCAACCACCACTGATCAGAAAGCCAAATGAAATGGCTAAATGGAAGTGAATGCACACAAATTCTCTTGTCCGCGCAAACCATGCACTAAGTTTCATAAGTTTTATATCATAAGTCTACCGCAACCTAAAGAGGTTGCAAAGCACTAACCTGCAGTGGTGCTGTCAATACAGAGAGGCTTCTCAGTCCAACGGCTGTCAAATTTGCAATACACCTGAGCACTGCCAGACAGCTGTGTCTCGCCTGTGCAGCTAACATTAGCCACTCCGTCTCTTGGCACTGGCTCTTTATGTGGATTAAAGCTCACCGACCCGCCTCTGACAGAAAACTGATGACAGCCTGCAAGCAATACCATCACTGTCTCATGCAACAGAGCAGTGTGTACTGTAGCTTAATAACTAATAGAGATGATTACTTGATCTCACCACATTCCTTCTCAAAATAGTCGCTCTACTTGATTACCTCTCTGCACTGAAGGACTAGGCATAGCGGTGCAGTTGTATCGCAGGTTCACTTTGATGGTATCCATTCTGGTTGGCTCCTTTCTGTTTCCCATCAGAGTATTAAGAGTCCGTCTCTGAACCGATCGAGTCTCAGTATTCAGACTCCAAAATTGAAACTTTGGGCTAGATAGCTGTAAGTTGGTACACTAATACATACTTATGAGTTGTCTTTCGGCCCCAAAGGATTAGTGGATTTGACGCTCCAATCCCGAGATACAGCCTTCTGAAAATCGGCCCACTTAACTATGGGACCAAAATTTCAAACTCGAATTTCTAACCTACCCGGTGGAGTTGGAAGATAAAAATTTGGTTTTTTATAGTGCCGTTATAATAGTATTAAATTTATATTAATATTAAAATAGAAGGGCCACAATTATATTAAATTAAACTAAAAATACACAGAGGGGCTGAATATTAAAATTTATTTCATACATGTAACAGGTCATCCGCCGATGGGGGGAGGGGGGTTGGGGGGGGGGGGTCTGGCGCCGGCCGGGGGGGGCGGGGCCAAAATTTTGGGGGGGGGGGGGGGGCCCTAAAAAACCCTCAAAAATCGAAAAAAACCCCAATTTTTTGGCTAAAAATTGCCAAAAAGCGCTAATTTGGGCTTAAATACAACTAAAAAGTGCTGTTTTACGGGCGATTTTGGCAATTTTTGTGTGTGGAAGTGTAAAAAATTGCAAAAATTTGCTCGAAAATTTACTTGCCAGAAAAATCGGAGGGGGGGTCGGTGAAATCGTCTTCGGGGGGGGGGGGGGGCCCAACCGGGGGGGTCTGGCCGAAGGCGGGGGGGGGGGGGGGCCCCCCCCCAGACCCCCCCTGTTACATGTATGATTTATTTATAATAGTATTTTAATAGCATTTTAATAGTTTCAGTTTCACCTTGTTTGAAAATCAAGCATTCACCTAAAATAATATTTAAGTCGTAATTTTACCTTACAAAATTATGAAAATTTAAGAGTTCAGCCTGCCCTCTTTCTGGAATGTGTTTTGATTTCGAAAGAGTGGAACTTTTCGCTCTAATATGCATAAAAAGACAAAAGGACCTGAATCTAGTCAATAACCTACATGTATGTAAGAGTCTTTCCTTTCAAAAATTTCTCGTTAGCTATGTATCAATAGTTTTTTATGGCTAGCTTGTGTTCGAATGCAATTTAAAACCAGGTTCAGACAAAGCCATTTTAAAAAGAACGGTTATAAACATACATGTAACAGGTCATCCGCCATAGAGGGAAGGGGGTTCCTGGTCTGGCGCCGGCTGGGGGTCTGAGCCCAAAATTTGGGAGGGGTTGGGCACTAAAAATGCTTAAAAATCGCAAAAAAAATCGCAATTTTTCGGCTAAAAATCGTTAAAAATCGCTAATTTGGGAAATACAGCTAAAAAGTGCTGTTTTACAGGCGATTTTGGCAATTTTTGTGCCTGAAATTGTAATTGCTCCAAAAATTAGTTGCCAGAAAAATCGGTTGGGGTCGGAAAAATCGTCTCGGGGCATCACTAATCCCCCTGAACCATACATGTCGTTGGGGGGTAAAGGGGGGGCCGGCCCCCCCCAAGCCCGATTTTTCGGCAAAAGTCCCCCCCCCAGCGGATTTTTTTTTGGGGGGGGGGGACCTGAAAACCCACTTTTGGATTCCAAAGTAAAGAAAATTTTAGCCCAGACAATACATTCTGCAGCACAAAATTGGGTTTTCGGCTGCCATACAACCCAAAACAGGGTTTTGTAAGGGTCGGAAATCCTAAATAGGGTTTTTAGACTGCTTAGAGACCCTGATTAGGGTTTTCAGGTTACTTTCAAACCCTGATTAGGGTTTTTAGACTGCTTAGAAACCCTAAACAGGGTTTTCAGGTTACTTTTAAACCATGATTAGGGTTTTTAGGCTACTTTTAAACCCTAAACAGGGTTTTCAGGTTACTTTTAAACCATGATTAGGGTTTTTAAGCTACTTTGAAACCCTAAACAGGGTTTTCAGGTTACTTTCAAACCCTGATTAGGGTTTTCAGGTTACTTTCAAACCCTGATTAGGGTTTTTAGGCTACTTTGATGAAACCCTAAACAGGGTTTTCAGGTTACTTTTAAACCCTGATTAGGGTTTTCAGGTTACTTTTAAACCTTGATTAGGGTTTTTAGGCTACTTTTAAACCCTGATTAGGGTTTTCAGGTTACTTTCAAACCCTGATTAGGGTTTTTAGGCTACTTTGAAACCCTAAACAGGGTTTTCAGGTTACTTTTAAACCCGGATTAGGGTTTTCAGGTTACTTTCAAACCCTGATTAGGGTTTTTAGGTTACTTTCAAACCTGATTAGGGTTTTCAGGTTACTTTCAAAGCCTGATTAGGGTTTTTAGGTTACTTTGAAACTCTAAACAGGGTTTTAGCACTGGCTAGAAAGCCTAGAAAGGGTTTTTAGGTTGATTAGAAACCCTAAACAGGGTTTAAGAACTGCATTCAAATCACTAAATAGGGTTTTTTAGTAATCTTATAAGTCAAAACAGGGTTTTGCGCGTGCCTCAGAATTGAAATTAGGGTTCTGTGAACTATTTTTAGTCAATATATCGCATTTCAATCAGTATTTTATCGCTGAAACTCATATTCAATACGTATTTTGAGCGCAAAACAGCTTTTTATTACATTCGTTGCTTCAATATTCGGTTTTTAAGGCATTTTTTTCAACCGGAACAGGGTTTTTAAGGCATTTTTAATGCAAAAACAGGGTTTTAAAGGCTTTTTTCGGTCCAAATAGGGTTTTGAAGCCATTTTTCGCCCCAGAATCCCTAAAAAAGGTCGACAAAACCCACTTTTTACCCCAAAAAAAGGTCGACAAAACCCACCTTTGGACCCCAAAAAAAGGTCGCAAAACCCACTTTGGACTTGGTCCCAAAACCCTATTTGGGATTTCAAAAAGGTCCCCCCCACGGAAAAACCCAGCGACATGTATGCCCTGAACCCCATGTTACATGTATCGTTATAAATTTCTACAGAAAAATGCTTCCACAGAAAAAAAGTTGCATGTCTGATTAAATTTTCAGCTAAACACTAGCACCTTGAAGCAAAAGATGTTGTTTTGCCAGTTGGCTGAAGTGACAGAAACTTTTCGACTGCAGTTTAGTATAATACTATTAAAATCCTATTAAAATACTATTAAAATTGTTATTTAATAGTATTAATATTAAATCTAAATCAAAATTTACACCGGACTATTATATTAATATTAAATTAAAATTAAAATCGGCTAGTTCTATTATATTAATTGTCGTTGTCTGCAGAAGCGTTACAACCTTGGACAGACGAAATTTTGAATTTGATTAAAGCCAATTTTTCTAATGTAAAATTTTGTATGGAATTGAATGGTGGCACTCCCAGGTCGCTCCGACCACTGGGAAGGGTGCAATTCGCGATTTCCTGAACCCTGCTTTTTTCAAAAAACCAAATTTCAAAAATGACAAAAACTGGATTTGATCACAGTTCTCCACCATTTTAAGAGACAGAGACCTCGATCTTACTTCATCAGAGAGCCCCGAAAATATCCTTTCTTTACAAGTCATCAGATTTTAAATCGGCCGAAAATTAGCATACAGCGGTGCATTTGAAAATTTGAAACAGAGCACAATTTTCAAACGGGCGCATACAGCAGGCAGCATTTTGAAATTTAATGTTTTATACTTCATTCGATTCGCCTCATCGAGAACTTTCGTTTAAAATTATTTCCAGCTTGGGACAGACACTGTGAAGGGTAGAAAACTCGCAAAAACTGAAAAATACTCAAGTTTTTTCAGCTTTTTTGCTTGAATTTGCTGTGTAACTTTTGACTAGGAGAAAATATATATATTTTGGTTATAAATTTTGAAACAGACCACCGTGCCCGTCTATAGGCCGAATTTCAGCTTGCTAACTAAACCCGCTTAAGAATTACAATACAAATACTTTTATAAGGACGATTTTGGTTATCAAATGAAAAAAGGTGCTGATTGATGTTCTTGATTTAGCTTGTAGTCAGGGTTGCCAGGTTGGGGGTTTTACCCCCAAATCTGGGGGTATTTTGCCACCATTTGGGGGTGAAAATTTCATCTGGGGGTTGGGGGTACAAATCTGGGGTATTTGGAAATTTTTTGGGGGTTGGGGGTATTTTGGGGGAATTTGCTAAAATTTAGGGTTTTTTTGGGGGGTTTCTTGATTTTTGAGAATTTTCTTCTTCGGACTGATGATCGGATGTTATTTTTTTACCAGTGATGAATCAAAGTTCAACACATTGTTTGAAAAAATGTAATTTCATCGATCTGTCGACCAAAAAAAATCGAGGTTTGACATGTTGTATTCTGAAGAACTTTTATGAGGAACTTTCAAAACTCTACGATAGAAATTCTTTTGCAACAGTGAAAAAATTAGAAATATTGCGTGGGTACGCGGCATTATATAAAAATGTATATTAGAATCAACGTGAAGTAAACTAAAACCGTGTCATAACTTGAAACAAAATTTTAGAAAATTTTATCCAGAATTCTGTAGTTTTCTTGCTGTCTGATGCCTGGTCTGATCGTAATTTGAGTGATTTGTTACAGAATTATGATTTATAATTTCGTTGTACATGTAATAAATTAAATTTAATTCTTTCTGTTTCTCACTAGCTATATCTATCTTGTGTGAAATGTGAAGCTCAGCTTCCATCAGCTCTAAAAGTACATTATAAATCTGGGGGGATTTTTGGGGGTATTTTGAAAAGTCTGGGGTTTTCTGGGGGAATTTTTTCTCTGATTTAGGGGTTTTTCGGTCTGCAGACCTGGCAACACTGCTTGTAGTGGCGGTGCATAACATAGCAATTACGTTTGTGAAAACTGTGGGAGACACAAGCAACTACGATTACTACTTGATCCTTAAGTTCACTGGTTTGAACTGCGCGCTTGGTCGGTAGGCAGGCCGCCAACCCATATAATGATTATTGATTACTTTAGCCACGGTAGGCGCCTGTGGGCTTGTGTTGGTGTTGGTGGATGCAGGAACTCACATGGCTCACAACATAAACTCTGTGTTTTGTGTTGTGTGCATGCTGACGCTGAGTGTGGCTGGGTGGTTGATTACTTACTACTAGGCCTTCTGGGCGTTTTCAACCAAAATGTCCGCCACTAGCACTGTCGACAGCATGAGTTGACTTGAATTTCATGATATTGTTTATCGTATTAATGCGACACAAAATCTTGTGATACAACTGTAAAAATTTTCCAAAGTCACAAAACAACCTAGAAGAAATGGCTAAACAAGTTCTGGTCCTTTCCCATCCAGTTGAAGCCGTAGGCAAAGCCATCTGCCATTTGGCCAAGAATAACCAGGTTGAAAGAGAGACCAAGGGTTCGCTGATGAGCATTTGTGTGGCACTTCAGATTCCTCATCCAAAACAACGGGACAAGACGGCTCTGGCTAACCATGGCTACAGAATTAACAGTTTGGTAATGTACATTGTAGGTGCTTGTTTTTCCCACAGTTTTCACAAACATAATTGCTTTATTATGCACCGCCACTACAAACTAAATAAAAAATATCGATCAGCATCATTTTTCATTTGAAAACCAAAATCATCCCTACTTACAATTATACAGTATAGATCAAAAAAAATGTCCCATCCCTTTTTCGGCCTTCACTCAAACGTTTGGTTCTCAGTCACTTCTTTACCGATTTGGCTCAAATTTTCAGCAAAAATTAACAACATGGTTGGCTAAATATTCTGCAAGTTCAGTGCCAAAATTCCGACTCATTCTGGTTTTATGACCCGAAAACTAGGAATGAGGGTGGTCCACGCAAATTTATTTTTTTTCGGTAATACAAGGAGTACAGTCCTGAAACTTGCAGGAATGATTGGTGTTGCTATTGGGCATAACATACTAAGCGGGCAGCCCTGTAGCTCAAAGGGCACTAAAATGGGGGAATTTAAAAAACATGAGTGAAAATCCCATAGTTAAGAAATCTGCACCTTCTAGAATCAAAGCACTGAATCTGTTGTTAATCAACATAGATTGTAGCAGGAAGTTCGACAAATAAATGAACCTGATATTTAAGCTCTGTTCCACACCATAGTAACCATCCCTGCAGCGTTTTTTGAAAATTGAAAATCTTAAGAATCGTCATTTTGCCGGTTTTACGAAGAAAAGTCATATTTCGTCATGTTTTTGAAATTCCCCCATTTTAGTGCCCTTTGAGCTACAGGGCTGCCCGCTTAGTATGTTATGACCAATAGCAACACCAATCATTCCTGCAAGTTTCAGGACTGTACTCCTTGTATTACCGAAAAAAAATAAATTTGCGTGGACCACCCTCATTCCTAGTTTTCGGGTCATAAAACCAGAATGAGTCGGAATTTTGGCACTGAACTTGCAGAATATTTAGCCAACCATGTTGTTAATTTTTGCTGAAAATTTGAGCCAAATCGGTAAAGAAATGACTGAGAACGAAACGTTTGAGTGAAGGCCGAAAAAGCGATGAGACATTATTTTTGATCTATACTGTATAAGTATTCGTAATTCTTAAGCGGGTTTAGTTAGCGAGCTGAAATTCCGCCTATAGACCGGCACGGTAGTCTGTTTTAAAACTTATAACCAAAATATAAATATTTTCTCCTAGTCAAAAGTTACACAGCCAATTCATGCAAAAAAGCTGGAAAAACTTGAGTATTTTTCAGTTTTTGCGAGTTTTCTACCCTTCACAGTGTCTGTCCCAAGCTGGAAATAATTTTAAACGAAAGTTCTCGATGAGGCGAATCGAATGAAGTATAAAACATTAAATTTCAAAATGCTGCCTGCTGTATGCGCCCGTTTGAAAATTGTGCTCTGTTTCAAATTTTCAAATGCACCGCTTTATGCTAATTTTCGGCCGATTTAATATCTGAGGACTTGTAAAGAAAGGATATTTTCGGTTCTCTCTGATGAAGTAAGATCGAGGTCTCTATCTCATAAAATGGTGGAGAACTGTGATCAAATCCAGTTTTTGTCATTTTTGAAATTCCGTTTTTTGAAAAAAGTAGGGTTCAGGAAATCGCGAATTGCACCCTTCCCAGTGGTCGGAGCGACCTGGGAGTGCCACAATTCAATTCGATAGAAAATTTTACAATAGAAAAAGTGGCTTTAATCAAATTCAAAATTTCGTCTGTCCAAGGTTGTAACGCTTCTGCAGACAATGACAATTAATAATAGGCAAATTATAATATCCAAATGCATGTAATACTGTGCGCCATTGCAATAGACCTATGAATACTGCTCTGGAGTTGTGAGGTGTTTTGATTGTGACAGCTCTCTCCGCCAATTCATAGTTAATCTGCATCAACACCGGTCCTAGCAATCCAAAAATAGGGCTGCACAAAAACTGCCGTGTTGATGGATTAGGTCTTTCGCATTATCACAACTTCATGTGACTCTGCGTGACGTACTGTTGTTGTCAGAGCCAACCGGTGCTGGTTTTATAGATTAAAACACAAAAGTTACAGCAGGGATTACGATGGTTGCGGCTCTGGTGTTGAGAATGGTCCATGGCAAGTGCAAACAAATGCAGTGGCTTCATATGCATAGTGGTGGGTGTGGACCAATGATGCTGTTAATACAGTTATTTATCTATTTATTTATTTATTCTTGCCTCGAGAGCAAGTATACAAACACCCAAACTATCTAGGTAGATAACTGGAGCCGAAAGGCTTGTTATGCTGCTTTGGACGCTAGCTTTTGCTTAGCCAAGTAAAAATACTTTTAGCATGGCTGTTTACATGAAGAATTCTCAGGGTATCACGGATCGTTCAGCTCCTTACAGAGTGAGGAAATCGAGGCGGTGATGCACAAAAATTGTAATATTTGAGTAGGTTCCGACAGAGAAGTTATTTTCTTTGGAACGATTGGGATTGCCATCGGGAATAAGATACCAAATCAGCGCTTTTATGGCTCAAAGTGTGCTAAAATTAGGAAATTTCAAGAAGGTGGCTACCAAAATAATTATGACTTTTCTTCATAAAACCTGCTGCTGCACCATGGCGATTGTGAAGATTTTGGATGTATGTAAAACACTGTGGGGAAGTTTTCTTTATACATAATTGTGCAACTAAACAAACAACTTGAGTTTACCAGCAGCCTTACTTAGTAAGAGCAGACTCATATGTATTTTAGCTCTAACCGATTGGCAGCCGCTGACTACAGTCGTTAAACAGTATTAAATTCACCCTAGTACCGAACAGTGTGGTGCACTTTTTATCTAGGTAACTAGGTAACTAGGTATACCTAGTATTACCTAGTTAATATTCGGGAAAAGTACCTAGATTTACTTTACCTAGTTGCTGGTTACTCTATTTTACCTAGTTTTACTTTACCTAGTTTTAAATCCACATAACTAGGTACTTCTAGGTAGAACAAGTTTACCTAGTTTGATTTTTTCATTTTTACATGGCTTTTTCAGTCAGCAAACCTTCAAATTCCCGGCTTTCTCACAATTACAGTGGCCCAGAGAATGAATTTCTGACTTATTTCATCAATAAAATACAAGTATTTACTTGAAATGTGTCAAATTTCGAAAATTTTAACTCCACTAACTTCATATTGAACCAAAAATAATATTTTGACTTGATTTCGATCGTTTTAGGTTTACCTAGTATTACCTAGTTTTTCTGGGCTTTACCTAGTATTACTTTACCTAGTTTCTTAGCTGAGAACTTTACCTAGTATTACTTTACCTAGTTTTTTAAGTGACAACTTTACCTAGTATTACTTTACCTAGTTTCAAATTTTCAAAATGCACCACACTGGTACCGAAGCCACAAATACAGCAACTGATTTTAGAAGTTACGAAGTATGTTAGCTAGAATTCCTCCTATACCATTGAATCCTCCACCACCACAACCACCGCCGTTTCTTCCTCCTCCGCAGCCTCCATTGTTTCCTCTTCCTCCTCCTCTTTGACGACCACCTCCACGTTGGCCTCTACGATCACCTCTGCGTCCACGTCCCTGTCCACGTCCCTGTCCACGTCCTTGTCCACGTCCCCCTCTACCTCTACCTCCACCTCCACCTCCACGTCCACATCCACTGCCACCACCGGCTCTGTAGTGCTAAAAGTGGGACCATATCACCTTCAAGCATATCCTCTTATGATCGGTTCATACTGTTTTTAGGTTGTAAGACTAGTAGTGCCATCTTGTAATATCATCTACACTGCCTACTGTATCTCATTGAGTTGAACTGCTGGACTAGCCATCTGTGAAGTGAGAAGGAATATGGAGCCCAACCATTCATTAGTGTTGTTTAATACCGGCTTTTTTAATGCGTATGCATATTGCGTATGCATAAATGCACAAGTTTGCATTCGTGTGAGTTTGCGCATACAATTGCAAAAACTAATGTGTATGCGTAGTAATCCTAGAAACATTCAGAAATTTCACTAAACAGCTTTTCTGGCACTACAGTATGCTCTTAGGTTTCTAACTTTGTAATTTAGTGTTTTAGATGCATACTAGTGGATATACGTAATGCATATACAACAATAGGTCTCATTTTTCAACTTATTTTATTCAGAATCAGTTTCTGGGCCGTTCACTCACTCGGCGTGCCTCGGTGGCAAGGATGAAGAGTGCCAGAACCAAAATGAAGAAGAAAGCTTTGCTCATTGTAGACACTTTAGTTATGAAGACGAAAGAACAATCTGACACCAATCTAAGGGTAGCCTCTTTTAAGAAGGCAGTCTTTGAACCGGTTATTATGCCTTGCATACTGTCCATAACAAGTTCTGTTGTTCATGAACGTTTTTGTGTCAGATCACTGATTGATTGATTATACAATGCATAGAAAGCCCGGCCCACCAACCAATCAGAGGTCAGCCACAGAATGTGATAGAAGCAATAGAGCCGCGTCTGAACTTAACACATGGAATGTTCTAGAACTGTCCACTGAGAAAATGACAAATTAGGCCACACCTACTCTAATGCGCCCCAACCAATCAGCACGTACTACAAATATTAAAGTTTTGGCCACCCAACCGTACGCTTAGTCCTCGTCAGGAATCACAACTGTGGGCCTGCCCCCACCCGACTTGGGTCAGACCCGCTCACGACAATTTTCCTGACCCCCATCCGACTTTTGCCGAAAGTTGTTTTCTTCAGGGAGTTTTTAGAATTTTTTAAAATTTCAGGCACTAAGATTGCTGGAGTCAACTGTAAAGCTGCATTTCCTAGCTCTATTTTATCCAAAATTAACAATTTCTTACGGCTTTTAGCCGAAAATTGCGAATTTTTGCCTTGCATTGAGCGTTTTTTAGTACGCAACCCCCAGATTTCTTCCTCAGATCCCCCCGGGGGCTTGACCTTCCAACCCTCCTCCCATCAGCGCCCTACCTGTTACATGTATGTGTCTGGCAGTCACTAACCATATGGCAATATCTGATTTTTAAGGAATGTAGGCATAGGCAACGAACAGACCAGTGTGTCAGACCACTATGCGTGGGTTTTGAAGAATGAAATAGGTTTTTTGCATCTGAACTGGTTGCTAGAACTGATGCCGATCGCTCAAGTTGATTAATCAGGTCTACTCTCTCAACTGGCAACCTGAGTGGGTGGGCATCGTTACTGACTTAATTCGTTCTAGGTGTCATTTACATTACTGTAGTTGGTTTCGAATGTCTATTAAGGTACCCGTACAATACCCATGCCCAATACCCAATACACACGCACTATGGGGTTGGGGCTTGCCTCCATAGCTGAAAAGGCCACCCGAAGCACTGGCACTAAACGACCTGACTCATTAAGTAAATTGTTAGCAAAAATTCGCTTGGCCTTTTCGTAAATTCGGCGTTTCTGCTGCTGATTTTTAATAAAAATCGGTGTTTTCAGAACCCATTTTTGTCATTATTTTACTTGTTTTTAGCTCTAAAACACTATTCGGCTGCTTAAAAATCGATATTTGGCTAAAAACCCATTTCCAGGTTATTTGGATTTTATTTATTTCTGGACCATCTCCAGAAAGGAGGAGGAAAGGAGGCAGTAGGAAGCATTCGCTTGCAGTCTACCCTATCAAAAAAAACCACACTATTTGACTGGGAAGCTTGACAAAACACCGATAGTTAGCTCTACATATGCAAAAGATCGTACTGTGACAGTAATAACCGTTTGTATTCTCCTATGGTCCATATACGGCGCTAGTGGGTTAGTAACGCATATGGTGAACGCATTTTACGGTCTAATGTTAGAAAGACATCGTGAAACTGGCAGTGACATAAGAACTGGCAGCAAACAAGAATCAGACGCCAGTTGAAATGACGTCAGCCATTCTGGGCCTACTTTACGGCAATTCTAACAAACGGTATGCGCTATCTGGTGGTGCTGGCACTTTTCCTCTCAACCAACGTGCTAGCCTGCGATCCTTTCTGGTGCATGGTCAGGCACGACCCATGTTGTGACTCTTCAACAACAACAACTACACCTGCAACAACAACAACAACAACAACAACCAGTACAGCAGAAAGCACAGATGCAAGTGCTAACTGGCTGGATGCATCGGAAATTAGAGAGGCTGAAGCTGTTGAGCCTGAAAACGACCCCATTCCTTCTTCAGACACTGACCTGTTTGAAGGTGTGTTTAATAATTTCCTGACATTTTTTAAAACAGAAACGTTATTTTTGTTACGGCCCGTGCGAGACAGGTTAAGGAACCCCTGACCCAAAAATACAAGTACTAGTAATGGCTCCAGTACTAACAAACTGGCTCAGAAATCACTAATTTTTAGCCTAAAATTCGCTTCAAAAGCCTTTGGAAACTGAATTTGGCGTTTCCACTGCTGATATTAAAGAGTAATGGGTGTTTTTGGAAGCCCCCTTTGTCATTTTTTGCCTGTTTTTTTTGCTCTAAAACGCTATTTGGCAGCTTCAAATAGCATAGCGATTTTAAGCGTCCTTCCAAAAAAGTCGTGCTAAAACGCATTTCCAGGCGTTTTGAGATTTTTGAAATTTTACATCCCCTCTGGGCGAAACCCCCCTCTTCTTTTATTCAGCGGATTGCCTTGGCAATACAGCGTCCTCAGGAGGACATACGAAGTACGCCAATCGACCCCCTACCTGAGGAAAACCTCCCTACCCCTCCTCCAGTTCGGTCCGGAGCTGTTACATGTATGCTGACGACGCAGAGGACCAGACAGACCAGGCGTAGGCGTAGCCATCACTTCAAAGGTCGGGTTCTGTCTGGGGATGTCTCATATCGAAGACCCTTAGCTAGCACTTTGTTTGTTCTGTACAAACTCCTTCCAATACGTATCGCTTAGGCAACGCTACCAAACCAAAATGTGAGCTAAAATGACAACATTGCACTGCATACTTTAACGCAGGCTCTAGCTCTATGCTACAAAACCTAAACCTACAGTAAGCGCAAGGTAAGACGCAACCAAGGCTCTGGACGCAACCAATGTAGATTTAGGCTTACACTCCAACTATCGGAGCTCCATTAGCCCACCTCCCGACAAACCAACTGGTAGTCCCAGTTTTAGGCCTAGGCTTAGGTTGGCTCAAAGTTGTCCATCATGGCCTTTTTCACAGTTCCTGTTAATCCAGGTCAGTTAATTTCAGGTGACATAAAAGGTCTGGACAGCAAAACAATCAAGCAGTATGTAAAAGACATGGCGGTAGTCAAAAGTCAGTTGGACAAATTGGCCAATGCAGGTCACGGCAGCAACTTTGCTGATTTGGGAGCCTTTTTCGACCCAGCCAAGAACCACCTCTGGAAAGCGGCAATCACAAACAAAATGGGACTATGGCCACGTGCCAGGGTGCCATATCTGGTGTCCCACGCTTTCAGTTATCATGATCGACGGGTGATTGGTGCCGCATTCTACGACTTTCACCGTTACACATGTCTGCGGTAGGGTTTCAGAAACACCATCCAGTATAGGTTAAACTTATTTTGTTCTTTTGCGTGTCAGCAGGCTTTGTGCACTGACATACTACAGTCAGCGCTTAACGCCGTCTATGGTACTGGTACCGTACGGAACCCCCATGGTTGCAGAGTGTAGTGCATGGTACGTCTACCCATGGCAATGGGTGCCAGCTAGCCGGCACAGTTGGTGTAGTGGTTTAGGCCGCATGGCCACTGTGCGCGACGTCATGCGCTCATCCTCTCTGCAAGTTTCTTGCCGCAAAGAGTTGGTCGTCAGCGTATAGCTCCACCCAGGCCACCGAAAGCTGGTGACAGCGAGTAGGCAAAATGGGAACCGGCAGCCGTCCGGAGCTGTCAGCATCTTGGCATCAACACGCCGGCCGTTCTCCTGGTGACCGGCACCCAGTAGCATGGCTAGGAGTGGCTGGCAGTGAAAGATGGGCAACGTCCGAGATTTCGAATCACGTGGGTGGCGAAATGGACCACGAGATTTGCTAGCCTAACACATTCATCCATCATCCCTATCTTTCCTGGGCTGGGAGTTGATGTGCTGCCCTGCAGGCAGGATACTGTATACAGACAGTGTACTCATGCATACGATTTAACCAGGGATAGTAAGTAAGTTTATTCCCAGACATACACATGTACAAAGTTGCATGTAAGTACAAAGTGACGATAAGAGCGATATGAGTCAAGGAAAAGGCATTGAGTTAGCCATATAATAGCTATTTTATAACCCAAGCCTATCTATTAGTAAAACACGAAAGATCTAAGCGACTGACTGCCTCTTTAAAGATTTTAACGGATCGGGAATGGACCACATTATCAGGTAAACTGTTCCATATCGGGACAACTCTAGAAGCAAAAGAAAAATGTCTTGTGTTAGACCGTGCTCGTTGAACAGATAGTTGTAAAGAGTGGCTACGAGTTACAGTTTGGGGTGCTATAGAGAAAAACTCTTCGTATGACATATCAACTATGCCATGAAGCAGTTTATAGACAAATACAAGATCGGCTTGTATTCTCCTGATGTCCAAATACTGTAAGCCCGTAGCTATTAGACGAATTTCATAAGGGAGAGAACCAAGCCCAGGTATCTTAGAAGTAAAGAAACGCTGCACAGATTCAATTTTCTGAATATCTTTTGTCAAATGAGGGGACCAAACTTGGGTACCGTATTCTAATCTAGGACGTACGTAAGTTTTGAACATTTTAATGAGAAAATCAGGATCCTTTAGTTCAAAGCACGATAGAATAAGATTGCCCATAACGCGAGCCCTATTAGTAACGTAATTGCAGTGGGCTGTAAATTTTAGGTCGGGAGTAATCAAAACCCCCAGATCCCGAACACATTCAGAAGTGGGAATGATTGTGCCATCAACTGTGTATTCGAACATTGAGTTGAGTCGGGGATACAGATGTAGGACTGAAGATTTATGCAATGCAATATTCAATTGCATAGTCTTAGCCCAATTGAACACCGCGTTTAAATCATCTGAAAGTACATTATTGCCAGTTAGTGTAGGGACGGAAAAATAAATTTTGGAGTCATCAGCAAACAGTTTGATTTTGCTGTGCTTTAGTACTTCAGGAAGATCGTTAATATATATGAGAAATAGGACTGGGCCCAAGACAGAGCCCTGAGGCACACCTGATTGGACTGGAATCCAATCAGAGCTGTATCCATTGATACAGACCCTTTGGGCACGGTTATTGAGAAAGGCACTGAGCCATTTCAATAACTGGCCACAAATGCCATAAGCTTTCAACTTTTGTAGCAATTGGATACAGGTGCAGAACTGACGATTTGTGTAAAGCTATCTTTAAATAGCTAGTAAATATGATTCCTGACAGTTGCAAGCAAGTTAATAGCAAGTTAATTAGAAAATAAATTAACTGGGAAGCAGTAGCGCCAGTAGCACAATTGTGCCACTATCATATATGGTACGAAATCTATGTAGTACATATGGTACCATTACGGGTACGTATTGCGTTCTATGGGGTGTGCCAAAAAAACCAGCAGAATTTTTACTGTGGCAACCGCAAATCTCAACCGATTTGAATGAATATTTTTTGAATGAAAGACAAATAAATTTCTGACATTTTATTGAAATTAATATTAAGCAAGATACGCTGCCTATGTAGTTCCTGAAATATTTGTCCACCAAGCAAAACAAAGACATAGGTAATGAACAAAAGCGATTTCTATTATTCCATTGTACTTCATAATAAAACAGATAATGCGACTAATGGCGGCTAATCAGACTTTACTGGTGAACTAAATGAGCCTGTGTGTCACCAGCAAAGCCGTTCATTCAAAAAATATTTATTCAAATCGGTTGAGCTTTGCTGTTGCTACACTAAGAAATCTGTTGTGTTTTTTGGCACATCCTGTACATGCTTGTCAATCAATCCAAAGATATATGATAGCCTTGTTTTGCATTTTATATTTGTTGGTCGCACAACAGAGCCACACTACATCTTCATTGTGCGTGGAAGTGATTGTTCATCATATGTTGGTCGCACAATGAGGGGGCGGCAGTATATTTCACTGGGCCACGGCTGCGTCCACAAAGGCATCGTCATACATGAGTTAATGCATGCTGTAGGTATGTAATATAGTACAAATTTGCATACGATCTTGAACTGCTCTGCTTTCAAGGATTTTTCCATGAGCAATCCAGAACTGATCGAAATCAGTATGTGACAATTCACTGGCAGAATATCATGCCAGACATGAAGAGGAACTTCAACAGGTATGGATCAGACAAGCTTACTCATCTGGGCACAAGCTATGATTACAACTCTATCATGCACTATGGCGAGAAGTATTACTCAAGGAACGGCTATCCAACCATCACCCCAAGGTATCGTGGCTACTCGATCGGGCAGAGACGAGGTTTCAGCACAATGGATGTTCGCCGGTTGAAGAAACTCTACCCCCATTGTCTACCACAAAAAAGTGAAGTTTAGTCTTTACGAAAAATGAGTCTATCTATGAAAGTTATTTCAGAATGTTATGACAGAGCATCATGGTGTTCCTACTCATTTATTAGTCACGTGTGTGGAGTGGGATATATCCAACGCTACTGCCCCAGAAGATGCGGTGTTTGCTAGTAGAGGAATGAGGCTGCTAGGCTGTGTCAGGTGTATCTGTTTGGTATAGCTGTTTCCAGCTGTTGCACTAGTATGTGCTGTAAATAGCATATTTAATAAGAGGACGTGCTACAGATTCCCAAACAAAGAAAGTCAGCTGTTCATGGTTAATTTAAACAATTCTCTGGGTCACACTTTTTAGCAGTCTTTTATTTTAGGTTTATCGCCCAAGAAAACACAAAGCCGTCGGAGTGACAGGCCACGAGTGGCCATATTTGACATATTACGTAGCCTAACTAAATAACAAATGCTGCGGCAAATTTTGCTCTTTTACTAAGACCGCAATTTTGCCCGAAGTCTTAACATTCAAAACTTCATTTGGTAGTTGATTCTGGAATTTTACCAACTTATGAATAAAACAGTTGAGTCTACTATTTAGATGTAATTTTAGAAATAGGGATAGCTAGCTTACAATCATTTCATCTGGTTCCGGTCACCTTTGACTAGGGATGGGCACGAAAATTAAATCCGTTTGAATTTCGTATTCGTTAAATCAATATTTGCCTATTTTAATTTTCGTATTCGTTAGTCGATACGAAAATCAAAATGCCTAATGCATATTCGTACGAGTACGAAAATTAATTTTCGTTACGACGATACGAGTTCATTTTTATTCCACAAAAATTAATTTTCGTATTTTCACGGTAGGTTTTAGACTGCAATTTTAGGCCCAGTTTAGGCCTTTCAGCATAAAAATAAGCCTTAAATATCAG
Organism: Sabatieria punctata; assembly: GCA_030248155.1. Taxonomy (NCBI): domain Eukaryota; kingdom Metazoa; phylum Nematoda; class Chromadorea; order Araeolaimida; family Comesomatidae; genus Sabatieria; species Sabatieria punctata. The sequence goes on along the minus strand of JASANB010006031.1, from coordinate 258,017 downwards.
TTCTGAGTGCACAAATTCTGTAGAGCACGATTTCTCGCTAACGTTAACGTGTTTTCATTACTGTAAAGCAATGCTTCTACTTGCTTATATTGCACATACCTTCACTGTATGTAGCATGCGCTTTGAGCCAGGAGATTGTCCGTAAGTGGACAGTCAACCGTTGTGTGTGTAAAGTACTGACTAAAATACTATGCACGATTGTACTAAACAGTGTCAGTACTTGCACCAAGATTAACAAATTCCTTGGGTTACTAAGCTAAAATGCTTTCTATAATACTTGTTCAACAACCCCAAAAATGCTTTTGACATTGCATTGGTACAGTAAAAATGCCTTTGTATGTTTAGAATCCGTTAAATTGCTAATAATTCAGCTGATTTATTGCTAGGTATACCTGAAACGTAAATTAAAATTCGTAACGAAAATTAATTTTCGTATTAGCTGTATTTAATTTTCGTATTCGTTTAATTTTCGTTTCTATATTTCTCTAATTTTCGTATTCGTATTCGATACGAAATTTAAAAATCCTCGATTTAATTTTCGTACTAAAGTCTGTTCAAAAATCTTTGGCGCTGGGTACATCTGGCCGTGTCCCGAATTTATGTGTGGTGTGAACCCCATACATGTACATATGGATCTGTTCCTCTCATCAACGAGACTACTATACTGTTCTCGAAATTTGCATATTGAACTTTAGTTAGAAGCAAGAGGCCTGACAAAAAAATCGACTTTTTTGGCAAAGCGCCAATTTTTGTGCCGATACCAGATTTGGATTCCCCTACCTTCAGGCATCTAAAAAATACTACCATATATGGGTATACGATCAACTCTACCAAAGTTACACTCGATTTTCTAATGCCGACAAGACAACGACACTTTCTGAAATTCAGGTGGACACCCTAGATTCGAGGTCAAATTTCTAGCAAAAATCAAAGTCGTAGAACAAAAGCAATGTGACCGCTGGATTCAGCATCTCCGAAATAATATAGAACCGTGAACCTTAAATTGGTTGGAGGAAAAAAACCCCCATGTGTTCGATCTTGAATGAATTTTTGTGCTTAACTATGGGAGAGCAAAATTTTGACCGCTTGTTGGCGTTAGAAAATCGAGTGTAACTTTGGTAGAGTTGATCGTATACCCATATATGGTAGTATTTTTGAGATGCCTGAAGGTAGGGGAATCCGAATCGGGTATCGGCACAAAAATTGGCCCTTTGCCAAAAAAGTAGATTTTTTTGTCAGGCCCCTTTCTTCTAAGCAAAGAACAATATGTAAATTTCGAGAACAGTGCAGTAATGTAGTTGATGAGAGGAACAGATCCATATATACATGTATGGGGTTTTGACCAGGGCCACACAAGATGCGTTGGGCTATGCCTTTCTGAAATTCAGGTGTTACACCCTAACTTCGAGGTCAAATTTCAAGCAAAAATCAAAGTCATAGAGCAAAACCAATGTGACCGCTGGATTCAGCATGTCCGAAATAATATAGAACCGTGAAGCTGAAATTGGTTGGAGGAAAAAAACCCCAATGTGTTCGATCTTGAATGAATTTTTGTGCTTAACTATGGGAGAGCAAAATTTTGACCACTTGTCGGCGTTAGAAAATCGAGTGTAACTTTGGTAGAGTTGATCGTATACCCATATATGGTAGTATTTTTGAGATGCCTGAAGCTTGGGGAATCCGAATCTGGTATCGGCACAAAAATTGGCGCTTTGCCAAAAAAGTCGATTTTTTTGTCAGGCCCGTTTCTTCTATGCAAAGTACAATATGCAAATTTCGAGAACAGTATAGTAGTCTCGTTGACGAGAGGAACAGATCCATATATACATGTATGGGGTTCACACCACGCATAAATTCGGGACACTGCCGGATGTACCCAGCGCCAAAGATTTTTGAACAGACTTTAGTACAAAAATTAATTTTCGTGCCCATCCCTACCTTTGACTTCTCAAAAAGTTCTACATATACGAGGCCATAAAATGCGGTAGACATACTCCAGATCTATCACAAATCGTCGGTAGTATTCTAATGTTTCAAGATCCAGAAGACGCACTTTGTTCAAGTGCTCTCCATAGTCTATGCATCCATGTCAATCTTCGTGTAAAAGATCGTTGGACACTCTTCAATAGACGTATTGTATGTCCTTATAAGTATATGGGTTCCAAACAGGAGAAGCATACTCAAGCTTGGGACGAACAAATGCCATAAAAAATCAGGCACTTAACGGCGGTTTATGGTACCGACACCATATACATGTAAGGTGCCGGTACTATATATGGTACCGGTAGCTAGGGTAGTGGTACTATACATGGTACCCCTATCCAATGACCATGGCTGCCGGTACCATATATGGTACCACTACCATCTATGGTACGAAATCTGAACAGAGTGGTACCGTATATGGTACCGGTACCAATGCGAAGGTAGGGGTACCATATATGGTATGGAACCACTACCCTACGTAGATACCGGTACCATATATGTACCATAAACTGCGTTAAGTGCCTGACTGTTGCAGAGGCGCTATGATATTCTATTTAGTAGTAAGAGAACTGAGCTCACAAGCAGTGCAACATAAAAACTAGCCTCTTGATGTATTTGGTCGATTCTAAAAGATAACAGTTTTTCACATGACTATACAAGACGTGCACAAGATCGTATCGGAGCCAGAATATTGGATTTAGTTGAATACAAAATCGAATGTTCATTTGCAGCCAGTCAAACGTACAATCCGTTGTGTGGAGTGGCTTAAGAAAAATCATAGATTACCCAGATTGGCATTCAAATTTCAAATGCATAAATCGTGTGTGTGCCAGACAGTGTCGAATAGTGTTGCTGCCAATCGGCCTCGGTGGACCCCAGATACTCTAATTTGAGACAGGGTATATAGCAACATTTTGTTGGATTAGGCTCATAGATGTGCAAGCGGATTACCTGAAGCAAAAAAAGACAAGGACAAGGGAGGGGTAGAAAAGTCGTGTTTGGACAGATACCTCGGGCTACTGTTGTTTGGGTAAGGGATTTTCAGGAATCTGTTCGGTATGGGTAGGAATTTTTCGGCGTACCCAGGAATCGGTTCGGTATCGGTAGCTATTCATAAAAATACCGGTATATCGATATTTATTCAGTATTTGCTGAAAATGTTTTTTCAGAGTCAAAACGTCGTTCGTCTGAAAGACTGCTTACATGTCCCCAGACTGGGCGGTACCTTGTTCTCTGTGCCGGCCTCAGATGATCGTGGCTGCTACACTGATTTCTACAAGGGGATAGCGTCGGTCTATGATGTTAAAGGTGTGCTGCGTGTCACAGGTGCTGAAGTCGGTGGTAGCTATTTGCTCAATGGCTCCATTTGATGGAGTCTCCACTGTCTTTCCACCATACATGTACTAGGGGGGTTGGGGGGGTTACCCCCCCTGCTGGAAAGGCCAAACCCCCCCTCACCCCCCCCCCCCCGAGACAGGTTAAGGGACCCCTCCCCCGACCAAAAAGTACAAGTGGTGGTAGTGGCTCCAGTATTAACAAACTGGGTCAGAAATCACTAATTTTTAGCCTAAAATTCACTTGAAAAGCCTTTGGAAACCGAATTTGGCGTTTCCACTGCTGATATTTTAGAAAAATCGGTGTTTTTGGAAGCTCTTTTTGTCATTTTTTGCTTGTTTTTAGCTTTAAAACGCTATTTGGCAGCTTAAAATAACGATTTTTAGCGTCCTTACTGAAAAAAACGTGCTAAAAACGCATTTCTAGGCGTTTTGGAGCTTTTTGAAATTTGGGACCCCCCACCTGGGCGAAACCCCCCCTCGACCCCCACCTGAGGAAACCCCCCTACCCCCCTCCCCCAGGTCGGCCCGGAGCTGTTACATGTATGCTTTCCACTGCATACGTTGGTCATACATGGTTCTTGTGGTATTGCTCAGTCAGATGGTCGCGATTCACTCACTGGAACTGGCGGTGCCTCTCATAAAGCAGGCACTGTAAAGGGTCAGGTACTGTTGAAAGCTGATGTGCGTTCTGTCTCTGCTATTCCAGGTTCGCTGGTCACTGACCACAGATGTTCGGGGTCCCCAAGTGAGCTCAAACAAGTGGCACAGGCGAAGATCGGTGGTGCCTCTCGTGAAGCCGTCACTATTATTGGCCAGGCATCAGTTGATGCTGATGTGCAAGCTATCCCTGTCGTTCCAGGTTCGCTAGTCACTGACCACGTCTAACCAGCTTTCAATGGTCTGGGTGGGACTTTGTGGCGACAACCAACTGTTTGCAGCAAGAAACTTGCCGCGCCAAGAGGACGAATGCACGACATTGCGCCCTAAACCACTTCACCAACTGCGTCGGCATCTGTATTCGGCTAACTATTTGTCCCGTTTTGATGTTGGGGTATGCTGTATAGGGGACTTTGTAGAATAGATATGAGATAATAATCTGTGCTTGTGTTAAGCACCGCATATGCAGCTTGTTAGTGCGCCTATAATCACCTCACTACAGCTTGCTGACAATGTCACTGACTTGTATTTACTAGTACTTTGCTGGACACTGAGCAGCAAGCAAACGAATGCTTCTACTGTCCTTGATGATCTTACACACTGATCAATGTAGAGCGAATAATTCGTTTATTTGCAGACACCCTTGACAATCTACAATAATCTCATATTTTCCATCATCATCCACTAATCCAATTCCATGCTGCCTCTGCTGCATCGGCTACAGCATTCACTGCCTGTTCGGCTTTATCAGCGATCGTTTCTGCAGCGTCTCTAACCATGTTGCCGAACTCTTCGATCACCTTCATCTGAACCAGACAGCTGTCTTCACATTGACTACATTCTTCCGGGTGTAGTCCAACGTCTTGGTTAAATCGCTTCAAACAGATGTCCCTCACACATTCCTTGTAGCCTAAAACAAGCATTAGTTCATTAACAAGTGCAGTTGACACCTTACAAACACTTCATGAAGACAAATGCATGTTCGATTTGAAGGAAATTTCTGAGGAAAATGGTTGTTGGACCAAGAAAATATGAGTGAGCATTCCACTTACGAGGTTCAACTGTAATTAAAAATGGATAACATACACGACGTAGATGCTAGTTCGCTGTCAGGACAACTAGACATGCAGCCATCGGGCCCGTAAGCTTGTACCCAGCCGGCCAACAAGCCTACCAAGATTACTGCATTGGTGACGAAGATGAAGCTTGCCATATCGTACTCAAACCTGGTGGCTTATAATCTTTCAACAAACGACTGAAAAATAAAACTAATTTTATCTGTTTTGCTTAGCCGGCCAAACCAAAAGCTAAATAAAAATGGTTGTTGCTGGTGGGCTGTTTACTCCATTCAGTCTTAGGGTAAACTTTACTTTGCAGCGTGCCGAACCACCACAGTCTCCTTCCTCAAATGAGTAATGAGACAAAAGTGACTCAAAAAGCTCAATGTTGATCATTGACTCGATGCTGATGAAAGACAATGCTGAAGAGATGATGTTGTCCGAACCAAGCAAACAGATTTAGGAGTACCAAGATGTAGAAGCAGATCGACGCTGTGCTTCATGAAATTAGGGCCCGACCGGATATCCGGATCCGGATCCGGATCCGGCCGGATATGGCCATATCCGGATCCGGTACCGGATCCGGATATTACCTGCCGGATATGCCGGATACCAGTCACAGCTGAGAAGACGTGATTTTTTGCGTATTTGAACATAAATATTGCATTCGACCATAGTGTAAATACCAGACCAGAGGCGCTTGTACCCAGGGTTGCCAGGTTAGGAGTTTTCCTCCTAGATCTAGGAGTTTTATATTTAGGATTGGAGGAAAATTTTGAGATTGGAGTTACGTAGGAGGTTTTTCTGGGAGTTTTTAAAATCTGGGTCGGAGTTTTTGATTTTTAGGATTTTTCTAGGAGTTTTCTGGGATTTTTTAGGATTTTCAGCTTCATGTGTCTTAATCTAGCCGGTTGTCTCTCACAAATCACCTGGTCCTACCTGGACATGGGCTAGAAAATGAATTTTTGGCAACTTTACATTGTACATTGTGTGTGTGAACTGAAATTATCTTTGCTCCACTTTTATATATAGCTTTGTCCTTATCTAATTGTGTCCATGTCCATGTGCTTTGCGGTCTTCACCTATTAGCACTGTTTTGTCTGAAGTTATATAAGATTTGATGGCTAGGAATGAAAAAATCCTAACTCATAGGATAACGGCAGTATTTATTTTGATGTTAATTTAATTTATTTTATTTCTACTGTAGCATTGATTCAGATTAATTGATATCGAACGATTTGAAATTTTGAAACCTTTTTACACTTACTTTGGTAGTAATAGTAAACTGTAGAAATGAAGCCCGAAAATGTAGAAATGTTGTTCTTTAACAAGTATAACTTGCGTTGTTTGAACTATAATTATTAGATGTTGTTTTGAATCAACTGTTATAGAACAAAGAAATGTATATATGTGGTTTTTTGCATTCTAAAAAAATTTTAAGTTGATAAATGATATCCGGCATATCCGGATCCGGCCGGATATGGGCATATCCGGATCCGGATCCGGATCCGGTAGAAATTTGTATCCGGTCGGGCCCTACATGAAATGGAGCCTTTTGGTCACTTTCGTCTTCCAACCTGTGTTATGTTATACTTATTTGTACTTGCATTTTTCCTACCATGATTAGTTTACTCTGTGGAAGGGTTCTCATAATTGTTTGGCACCCGATAATAACTTACTGCTCTTCCAGGAAGCTAGTTGCTGAAGTGCTAGAGAGATTCTAAATGGCAGGTAGACAAACAGCACGGAACTAAAAGTCTGATTATATTCTATACGAACATGATCATTGAGAGTGCTTCAGTCAAAGAAGCTATTTATGGAAAGTGCTACTATGTTAGTAGCTTTTAGAATCTGTGCTACTGTGCAATACTTAGGTGTTTTAGGTGCAGCGAAGAAATCAATTCACAGAACAGGTCTGTCTATAACAATTATGCTGTGCACTCATCTTGGTAGACTCATGCTTCCCTTCCTAGACATACAGTACGATTTTCAGTGAACCACGCAATCTCACAAAATCTCAGTGTTAAGCCTTATGCAAGCCACGAAAATTACCTTATTCCAGGGAACGCTCTATCCTTAAACACAGCCAGACCTCAAACGAATTTTCGTGTCTCATGGAAAACCGTATGCTTTGCATGGTTTGTACTGCAATATGAAACAAGTCTGGCGGGGAGTGCTGTGCAACGTTAGGTTGGTTGCCATTGGTGGTGGTTGTAGCCAGAGTGTTTAGACCCAGAATCTGCAAGAGCAGTTGTGAGTGGGTTCTGAAGCAACTGGAAATACATAGTTGACATAGTAAAACGCTAACCATCAAAACCTTGTCTTCTTAAGTATTGAAAGAGTTTATCTACTAGTGGGCACTCACACGACACACAGACAAGCACACAAACGCAACCACTCGATAACTTGACAATACAAACACACTCTCACAAACACAATCGCTTCATCACTCCCCCCATCCGGATGTCAACTGGGCCTCAACTGTGCCTGACAGCCGGGGAAACTATCTGAATCGATATGCTCTGCCTCTGCTGACTCGGCGTCTCCAGTAACCTGCTCTACTCTGACACCATGTTGACCCGATCTTGTGCGCGCCACGCTTCGGCCTTTCTGCGCCTTGGCCTTCAACTGATGATGACTTGTCATTGGCGTAACGGAATGCCATCTCTTGTGAAGCGAATTCAAATGAACTGTGATTCTTCTCCTCCTCTGTCCTCGTCTTCTCACTCTCTTTCCTCCTCTCCTCTCAACTCTCCTTCTCTTCTTCCTCCGTCTTTTCTTCATCCTTCTTCCTCTCTTCATCTTCCATCTTCTTCTCATCACCTTACTCCTCAGCACTCTCTTCCTCTTCATCACTCTCTTCACTCCATTTCTTCTCTTCGACCTCTTTCTCCTTCTTTCTCTTAACATCTTTGCCTTGTCGCCTCTGCCTCCATCTTCTTCCTCCTCTTCTCTCTTCCTTCTTACTATCCTCTTCAAACAAAAACCAGAGCTCATATCTTCACAAGGTGCTTGCTTCACAACATCAATGGGAACAGACCCAGAACGGCTTTCCGCCAAACAAAGAGACTCTGGAACTCCATCAACTAACTGCGCATCATCTTTCTCAACTTCCTTCGGCACATCTGCCTTCTGCTCCTCCACACACGGACGAAGATTAGGGGCTTGAGACGTCTTCACTGAGAACTTGCGAGGCTGGGTTAGGGACTTGGTAAGCGCAAGGAGAAAACGATTGTTGAGGATGCGTTGTTCTTGTTGAAAGCGGTCGAATTGTTCTTGTTGTTGTTGTAGTTGTTGCTGAAGCTGAAGGCGTTCTTGTTGGTGATGATGTAGTAGCTCTTGACGTTCTCGTTGATGGTCTTCTTGTAGCTGACGCTTTAGAAGCTCTAGATTGTGTTGTCGGTGGTCTTGAGAGAGGTGTAGTAGACTAGAGTAGACTGACATAGTAGCGAAGTAGCAGGAAACAAAGTGAGCGTCAGTGGGGCACGGCTGTGCCTGGCGATCACAACCAAGGAACAGGAACGTGAGAGTTGAAAACAGGAAAACAGAAGAAGCGTTGTAGTAGAACCAAATGAAGGTGGGCTCGATGGGTACTCGGCACCAATGAAAGAGCTTATCTGCTAGTGGGCACTCACACGACACACAGACAAGCACACAAACGCAACCACTCGATAACTTGACAATACAAAACACTCTCACAAACACAATCGCTTAAGTATGTAGGTGAATGAGAACAGACTGGATTTGCATGTGTTGCATCAAAGTGGCACAGCAGAAAGAAAGCAAGCAACAAGCAGTCATGAATCTAATGTCAGTAGAGCACAGCCCAGGTCAAGGAGCTCTTATGAATCTGCTGTCATGGATGCACAGAGTGGGTCAATGATCTCTTGTGAATTTGATGTCAGTGATGCACAGCCTGTTTTAAAGAAGGAGGACTAGCGTATCTGATATCCTGATGCACAGCCCAGGTCATGGAACCAGTGTTGTTCCCAGTAAATTTACTGAGTAAAAGTTACTCGGTACTTAGTTATTTTGAATTAAAGTAAGTACTTTTACTTACCGGTAAAAATTTTTCTTAATTTTACTTACTGAATACCGAGTTTCAATTTTGAATTACTCAATTAGAAAAAAATTCGGTAAACTCGGTACTCGGTAATTTACTGAGTTGTTACTGAGTAAAAGCTTCTGCAATAGGTAGCTCATAGCATCTGTGCAGAAAATATACGGTTTTTCTTTCGCTAATTGATCTGCTAACGACGAAAATACACAATTTTTGCCAATTTTTTGCAATTTTCACAGCTTGTTACAACCTAAGCTTTGTTTGTGCGGTAGAGTTGCTATAATGAGGCGCGAAGACTATACAAGTAGAAACTATATATATACTACTATTAGCTATATTTTGATTGACGTTTTTTGCATCAGTCTCATGAACTGTGAGGAAATGGCGAAAATTAGAACAGATCTTCACTTTCCGGTTTGGCTAGAATTTTCAATTAAAGCCACATCCTCTAGTCACTATGTATAGTGTGCAAATTTTAAGGCTTTCCATACATGCTAATTAGCACAATACATAACGTGAAATAACACAAAACACGATTAAAATTCCGAAAAATCGAGCTACATTATCTTAAACTCATCAATCAGCACTGAAAAAGGATTCTAGTAGCTCAAAGCCATATCAGGTAAATAATTTCAGATAAATTGTAGATTTCTGAGTTTTGAAGGTTTTACCGAGTTTACTGAATTGTTTACTGAGTACTTAGGGGCCGTCCATAAACTACGACGTTCAGAGAGGGGGGCTGGGGGTACCCCGAAAAACGTCGCAGAACGTCGGAGGGGGGGGTGGGGGTTGAGGCAAAACGTTGACGTATTTTTGGCCTTTTTTGGTAAGGTTTGACGATTGCAGAATAAGCAAGAATGCAGAGAAAGTCAAACGGTTTTTGACATATTTTTGTAGTTGTACAACATACAGTATGTTATAGCGTGATTTGTACATGGTGTGCAAAAAACAACCCAGCAGATTTTTTACTGTAGCAACCGTAAATTCCAACCGATTTGAAGAAATCTTTTTTGAATGAAAGACAAATAAATTATCGATTGGTAGAGTTTTCGTTAAGATGCTCTGCTTGGTTCTCGAGATATTTGCCCACAAATTTGAAACACTGATTTTGGCAATGAACAAGAGTGATTAAAACAACCAAGCAGATTTTTTACTGTGGCAACTGCAAATCTCAACCGATTTGAATGACTCTTTTTTAACTGAAAGTTAAACAAATTCTTGAAAGATTGGTGAAACTAACTGGTAAGTACTATGTGCACAGGCATAAATTTTCTATTATTCATTTGTGATTACGCAGTCAGAAAAGCAGCTTCAGATTTTGAACGAAAATTCGAAAATTTTATTTCGGGGGGGGGGGGTCCTCCCAAACTTCGTAATTTTTATGGGGGGGTGGTGATGAAAACGTCGGTAAACGTTGGAGGGGGGTGGGGGTGCAAAATTTTTAATTTTTGAACGTCGTAGTTTATGGACGGCCCCTTACCGGGTTTTCTTTGAAAAACCCAGTACTTACTCGTACTTACCGAATTTCAAAAAATCTGGATTTACTTACTGAATACTTACCGAGTTTTAGAAATTTGAGCTAGGCACAACACTGCATGGAACTCTAGTGAATCTGATGTCAGTGATACAAGTTTTTTAACATTAGTACCTGTGCTTGCATTGGATGCTCTTGGCGGTGGGCAAAGCGCCAATAAATAAAAATGAAAATAAAAAAGATTGCCCTACTGGCTCCTAGTTCTACAGCACCGTTCTGTGTACCGGTTTAGTGTCACTGACCGGACGGCCGTTGGGAGGTGACAGCACTATGACCACCACGCCAGGCACTCTCTTAGATACTGGCACCCAACAGCATGCCTAGGAGTGGCTTGGCAGTGAAAGAAGGGCACAGCGTCTGAGATGACGATATCCGGGTCACTAAATGGACTGTGCAGGTCTAATCGTAGGGTCATACATGATACAGCCCCCGCCACACCGGATCGGAAGCTCATCGCTATATTTGTAACTAAACAGTGTGTAGCAGGAATATGAAACATAGGAAGAATGGGAAAAGCATCAAACAATTGCCTGTGATGATAATCCCTATTTTTATTTCAAGATAAGAATGAGGTGAGAATGCAGTACAGATATCGGTATTTAAAGTAGCATTTCAAAATATATGTAATCTGGGATAGAGGATGAACCAACCAACAACCAATCCATTGCATGACTTTGAGTTGAAATGGGAATGATGGATGATCTGTCTGTTGCATGAAGATTTCGCTGAGCTATCTGTGTGTGTACTCATCTAGATAGGGTCGCTTTTGCATGCAAAACTTTTATTTGCCCAACTATTTATCCAAAACCAGTTGAAAGCCAGAAAATGAACATGGCTAACTTAACTTGTGTGTTCAGAGATTTACGTTTCTTTTCAAGGCTATCGGCACTGTGCACAGCGGTTCTACGATCCCCTCCTCTAGAAACAGCTGACACTCTATTCCAACAGAAGTGAATGCATCTGCGAAGGCTAACATTAGAGCAGGAAGTGGCATAAAGCAGGTTGCAATTGGAGCGTATCTCCAATCCATCCAATTACCGGTTGGTTCAGCCACTTTTAAACACTTGCTTGTCTGAATGGCGGTCAGCACACAGTTGGCTGCCTGGCTAAAGGTCAAATGACTGTTTTTCCAACACAAGCCGTTACTATGCAGAAGAAGTTTAACAACCTGAAATGCTGAAAATGCAGTGTTACGCAACTGGCCTCGCAGTTTGCCGTTCTGCGAATCTTGCATTTCATGGGAAGATATGTTCTTTCCGTATTGCACCAACAGCTCTGTAGCAGTCACAAAGACTCTGCTGAACACTCCGGAAATCTGTAGAGGCGACATGCGCATGGTCAGGTAGGAAAACCTACCTTTCCTTCGTCGCTCTTCTGGTAACCAACGATTCAGTTTTACTTCTTTTTTGTGAATGGCCCACTGCGTTGTAGCATTAAGGGTATCAAATTCACGGAAGAAGCTACTAACATCGCTAAAACCGTTTGTAGCGCTAGGAGTGGCCAAATTTCGAAGAGTTCTGTTGCCTACGTAAATTTGGAAATTAGCTTGACCTGTGTGCAGTTTCGGGCTCCATTTTCCGATTCTACCAGCCACTGCACAAGCATCTGAGAAGGCCTCGTTAAGAGCGCCTTCAATACCTCTTGTGTTCAGTTTTGACAGTATGTTCGTCACTGCATGGCAGTATTCATGCGCAATCACATCAACTGTGTACAGGTCCTCATGCTCTCCAAAGATCAATATCTGCCTCGGTCCCTTTGATGTGTGCTTCGCTATAGTTCGTCTACTGAGGCCCCTAAGTTTAGTGTATATGTAGATTGCTGAACTGTTGGCGAACTTAGCCTCAAACTCAACGGGAACAGTGGTGAAGAAAAGCTGATGTAGTAGAACCACTCTCTGGAATACATAGGCAGGAAAGTTTGGTTGTGCTAATTCTGAGTCACTACATTTTATTTGCTTCGCCCTCTGAAAGCGCAGTTTTCCGGTTAAGCGCTTGGCTTTAGTTTTAGTTTCCACCACAAATACTTGAACTCTAACAGCACTGCACCAATATGTGGCACTCCGTATGGAACATCCCACATTATTGAGATGACAACGATAGTAATGCTTATTTGCCTGCTCTTTAAACACGGAGCGCTCAAACAAATCCATCTGATGCATCGGGTGTCCATAGGAAGACATAAGGTCTGTCTCATAATACTTGAGTCCGCTATCTGCATCTATGTAATAGACTGGCCGTGAAATGTCGCTTGAATTTGTCAGCATAAAACCTATTCTGTAACACAAAGCAAACTCAACACTTTTTGCGTCCTTGTCGTTAACGCAAAGTGCCTTCTCACTGATGTCATAACCATCCTCTACTGTAAAGCCTTGCCTCACAGCTTTCTCTTTCCACCTCTGTAATTCTCGCTGAGGGTCCATCTCCCGCAGCAGTCTATCAGAAATGTGAATGTCACTGCACTTTATGTCCAGTCCAAAGACCATGCCTGCTCCCTTAACTATATCTCCTCCATCAATCTTTATCAGATCACCTGAACCCGACTTGTAAAACCTCTCAGCCTTATCATACACCTTCTTTCCTAGTTTTACTCTAACAAGGGTGCTTAGTTTGAAGCAGTCCGACGAATCGACCTCCCTAAAGGCACGACTGCGCTTTCGCCTGTGTCGTTTTGTTTCACTTTTTGATAACATCTGCCTGAACGTCCTGTAAATGCGTTTCATTCTAGCTCTGTCCAAGTTGTTGTACTCAATGGTTTTGCCTCGCGACTCTTTCAAGGTCTGTCTCAGCTGCTTTGGCTGTACCTGCCGAAGAACGGCACTTCTTTTGTGTCGGTTGGTCTTTCGGTTTATGTTTTGTTGACACAAACCTTTTCTTGGCAATCCCAACTGCTTTATCTTTTTGCAGAAGTTTGTCAGAACTTTCTGCTTGTTTCTTCTGCCACTTTGTGCAATAGTTGGCTTTGAGTTTCTTGCTCGATTCTTGTTTCTCTTTTTTGGTTTCACAGTCTTTCGCAGTTTTCGCAGCAAAGCCGATTTACACACCCGTTTCCAGCTGCTGCTCATGGTTCTAGTTTGCACGCGGCATTGGGATACAAGCTTTCGAATTGTTCTTATGCAGCGTGCTTTCGTTTGGCTAGACTGTGTTTTGTGTTTTCTCAAAATTTTCGAGCATGCTTTCAAATAGCGAAAAGTATTCTTAGCTGACTGCTTGTTCTTTCTTCTATGGTTGTTTCTATTACTGAACCGTGCCCTTGTCATCCGTTGAGAATATCTTTTCGACCTGTTGCTAGGGAAATTTTGAAGTGATTGCAACACATCCGTCAGATTTGTATGACGATATGGAATTTGTTTGCTGAAAATTTTAACACACCAACATATACTATGGTACAGACATGGGCTAGTACGTAAATATTACAGCTACCAAACTGCATTAGGAGCCAAAAAATTCCTGAGGGTCAACCCCTCCTCAGCCCCCCCTTGCCCATGTCTGCTATGGTATATCAATGAGTTACCTTGATTCAATACTTTTGGCTTCAGTTTCATGAAAGTCAGTCAATGAAACATAAAGCACCAGGACCACTAGCCCAACTGTTCCTATTGGAGCCATTGTGTACGTAGCTCGGTTGAATTCTGGTACAAATGCTGTTAGCTGTCAGTATAAATAAGGCTTGAAGCATGCACACATTTGCGTCTGCAAGTACGCAATCCCCATAGACGTTGTTGCTTTAGAATTAGCCCGCAACCTGATGAAATCATTTGCAACAGCAGTCAACACATGCTTTCAGAAAAATTCAGAGCTTCAGGTCTGCCAGTGTGCACATTGCATTGCATCTACTGATTGCATAATGAGGAAGAATGTTAAAAGGCAGGCCAGTACATTGAAAGGCTCAGAAGAGCGTTTCGTTTCCTGAGCTGTCGGCAAAGGCAGTGCGCACCCTGATGGGACATCGTTCGATACCACTGCCTTTGCTCCACTAGAGCTACTGGATCACGAGCTTTCTAACCATAATAAGCTCGCTCGAACTGGGCTCGCCTACCAAACCGAGATGGTTTTTTCACTCTCGTGAACAGGTCTATGCTCTAGAGCCGCCATACCGCATGTTCCAAAACCTATTAAAATCAGTGCACAAAATCGGGTTCAGAACCAGAATCGCAAATCTCCATTGGTTAGCACTATGGTGGGCGACTATTCAAAACAACAATCAAAAGCTCTACAATTCGTATTCCAATCGTTTTTAAGATGCATTTTGTGAAAACGTCAGGTTAGGTACCGAAGAGATGCGGCAAGTAGGGTCATGTCACAGATCTAGATGATTAAAATACGTTAAAATAGAGCACAATCGAACGCCACCCGTGCATGCCCGGCCACCAGCAACACCCTGGAACCGAAGCTACACCCTCAAAGTCGGGTCGGCAGGGATTTTTGGTGTCATTTTCTGGTGTTTGACACCCTCCAATATATCTTTTTGTGCAAAGGCCCTGCCAAGCTAATGTTTTGACAAAATTAGGCATGAGTCTGACAAACAAAATGAGCGCATTAAAATGTGCTGTTAGCTTTAAAGCGCGGCGGTGTTTTGGCCTCTGAAAGGTGTTTGAAAAAACTTTTTAGCGCATAAATAGTGGTTAGCACGTTATTCGCTCCAGTTTTATGTGCTGAGTTCTAAATTTCATTCAGTTTAGCTGGATTGGATTCGCTCTGGATCAGGGGAAATCTGCATTCAAATTCGTGACCGACAGTATTTTTTGAGTGGCACTACTTGTTAGCATAGCATGAGCATAAACCGCGGTAGAAACCGCTTTTTCTGATGTAGTTTTTGCTGCTTCATAACCATATTTTTGCTCTACATTTACTGTTGTTTGGTCTTGGGTTTTCCGTTTGTGTATGTGTATGTGTATGTGTATACACATTTGCCTTCAAATGTGTATGATAATTTGTGTATACACATTCAACAAAACAATGTGTATTTTTGTGTATATTTGTGTATGTGATGAAGAGTTTGATAGTTTGTGTGTGTTTGTAGTACCAAGTTAGCGAGTGGTTGTGTGAGTGTGTGCGTTTGTGTGTGTTGTGTTGTATGCAAGACTACTAGTAAAGCCTCCACATCTCCTTCATTGGTGCCGAGGACCCTTCGAGCCTACCTTCAGCAAGTTTTTCTACAAGCCTCGCTACAAGCCACTATCGTTCCCTGTCTCAAGCTTCAGTCCCTCATCCCGTGATCATCAGGCGCAGCCGTGCCCCATACGATGCTCACATGTCATCACCTACATTTCGCGATCGCGTCCAACTTCTGCAAGAGCAACTACAGCGTGATATCGAGCAGCAACAGCAATGGTGGATCGAACAACAGCAGCGTTGGGAGATCGAACAGCAACGACTGCAGCTCGAACATCAGCGCACTGATCGTCTGATCGCTCAGTACCTGTCTCGACCCCTGGCAGATCGTATGAAAGAGGAAGCGGCTTTGCTTTCTGGCACTTTGGGTGTCCAAGTCGGCTCATTAAACACTCCCTTCACCGGGTTAATGGTCGATGCTCAAGTGGTAGTGAAACAAGATGTGGGGAAGGCAGAGGAGTGGAAAGAGGCGGCGAAAGAAGTATACGATGACGCACAGTTGGGTGATGAAACTCCAGATGTTCTTTGTTTGGCGAAAGGCCGTCTACATTCTGTTTCTGTTGATATCGTGCACAAAGCACCTTCTCTCAGTTCGTTTTCTGGGGCACACGCGGAAGAACCCGACGATGTGACCTCTGCCGACACTACAGATTCGGCTATGTTTGTGGGTACCCGTCAGGACGTCCAAGAGAAAGGAAAGAGAAGAAAGAGGATAAGGAGAAGGAAGAAAGAAGAAGAGGAAGGGGAAGAGGAAGAGAAAGAAGGTGAGAAAAGAAGAAAGATGTTTTTGGAAAGAAGGAGAAAGATGATGATGATGAGAAGGAAAGTGTTGAGAAGTAAGAAGATGAGCAGAAAAGGCATGATGAGGAGTAAACTGATGAGAAGAAAAGGGATGATGAAGGGAAGAGGAATGAAAAGAAGAAGGAAGAAGAGAAGGACAGAGAGAGGGTTGAGAGTAAAGAGAAAGAGAAGGCAGATGAAAAGAATGTCAGTTCGTTTGAGTTCGCTTCATAACAGATGGAATCCAGTTTCCCCAATGACAAGTCAACAGGTGCAAGCGAAGGCACAGAAAGGCCGAGATGTAGCACGTAGGAGATCGAGTCAACACGGTGTCAATAGAGATCAACTTACTGGAGATTCCGAGTCGACAGAGGCGGAGCAGTTCCCGCAGTTCGCTTTCCACGATTGTCAGGCACAGCGGCGGCCCAGTCGACACTCGTTGAAAGGGGAGTGATGAAGAGTTTGATAGTTTGTGTGTGTTTGTAGTACCAAGTTAGCGAGTGGTTGTGTGAGTGTGTGCGTTTGTGTGTGTTGTGTTGTATGCAAGACTACTAGTAAAGCCTCCACATCTCCTTCAGTGTATTGTACTAAAAATGCAAATTTTTCGTAGATTTTGAGCCAGAAATGCTAAGAAAATCAAATCTCTCAAAGTCTGTTGTTTTAAACCTTGGATAGCTTTGAAATCGAGTTACTTAGGCCATTTGAAGGCTTTATCAGGATAACTACCGTTTATTACTGCAGCAAAAAGATCGAAATTTTATGATTCGGTTCGAAATTTTACCGACTTTTGCTGATCAAATACACATACACAAAAATACACATTTCGAGTAGTGTTTGTTTATGGTAATGTGTATCTGAATTTTCAATGTGTATGTGTATGTGTATGTGTATACACATTGAAAAAACAATGTGTATTTTTGTGTATGGTAAATGTGTATTTGTATACACAAACAACAGTATCTACATTGCCTAGTTTTGAAGGTAGGGACATTTTTATGATTTGGGAAGAAAACGGCTGGGCTGCACTTGTTATATCTTGTGATGTAAAATAGTGATGTAAAAAATTAATTTAATTGTAATTGAAATTCGCATAATTGACCCATTTTTAATTTCAATTCAATTAATTTAATTGAATTGAAATTCAAAAGTTGGGCCATAATTTAATTGTAATTTAATTGAAATTGGCCTGGAATTTCAATTATATTTTCAATTATTTCCTGTGGTGAATGTAAGGAAATGTGTAAGTATTAGAGGCGCTATAAGGACTTCAAATAAAACCTCTTTAGGGTTTGTCACCTCTTTATACTGACCTCACTATGTTTTGTAATATTTTATGATCTGCTTCTTATTTCATAGTTCATAAGAGCCAAAAAAAGTGATTTTTGGATGTATGGTGGGTTGACTGACAACCCCTTTTTGGCAAAGGTACCTAAGAAGTGATGTTGCTCAAAAATGCTGGAAACCTTTAGATTATGCACTGATATATAGTAATAATGAACTAACTGTAAATTTCCCCCCAAACGCCATTTTATGCGTTCTTAAAAGGCAACAATTTAAAATTTTCTCGCCTGGTTGGACAGCAGGCTAACCAGGTGTCTCTAAGCTTTTACATGGACGTTTTTCTAAGTCCTGAGTCACTGTCACTGTCTTTTAACAGCAAAATTACAATAATTTTAAAAAGATTGAAAAAAAATTGAAAAAATTGCATAATTGAAATTTTCCGAGGTTCCATAATTTAATTGAAAATATAATTGTAATTGAAAAGAATGGAAAACTATTTCAATTAATTTAATTTAATTTAATTGAAATTAAAAACTGAGCCCATAATTTAATTGTAATTGAATTGAAATTCAAATTCCATAGATGTAAAATTATGGAATTTGAATTTCAATTCAATTACAATTAAATTATGGGCTCAGTTTTTAATTTCAATTAAATTGATTGAAATGGTTTTCCATTATTTTCAATTACAATTATATTTTCAATTAAATTATGGAAACGCGAAAAATTTCAATTATGCAATTTTTTTCTAAATTTTTTGAAAATCGTCATAGTTTTGCTGTTAAAATACAGTGACATACCCAGAACTTGGTGAGATGTCCATGTAAAAGCCTAGAGACACCTGGTTGGGCTGCTGGCCAACCTGGTGAGAAAATTTTAAAAAGTTAGGGAGCGTCGGTAAATGTCTGTTCCGCTGGCCAACCCTTGTCCGACCGGCGGACTGTAATCAGATAGGAGAGAAGCAGCAGCAGAAGAGAATAGGCATCTGCTGGTCTGGAAAAAAAACACACCTCACATCCCTGACATAGACGTATGCAAATGAAGCGGGCATATACGTATGTGCCCACGTTAAACATAATCAGACGGTCTGCTTTACGTAATTTTCACTATAATTACGGTCAGATATAGAATACGGCCATACACTATTCAAATGCATAGATTCCTTTCCTGTCTATTCAGAACAAGAACAAGCTGAAACCAATATTAGGTACATACCTTGTCTATTCTAGTAATCAAATTCACAGATTCCTTTCCTGTCTATTCAAAATAGGAACAAGCTGACAACAATATTAGGTACATACCTTGTCTATTCTAGTAATCAAATTCACAGATTCCTTTCCTGTCTATTCAAAATAGGAACAAGCTGACACCAATATTAGGTACATACCTTGTCTATTCTAGTAATCAAATTCACAGATTCCTTTCCTGTCTATTCAAAATAGGAACAAGCTGACAACAATATTAGGTACATACCGTGTCTTTTCTAGTAATCAAATGCAAAGCACAATGGCATTCCTTCTTGTATGGAATGTGAAAATGCCACCGGCTGCTCACTTGAAGATTGCACCTTTTTGCTGACCAAATGTAAATTGGCAAGCTGACAAACCCATACCAGATATATTATAAAATGGATAGGTATCAACACAGCTATACTATAATTGTCCAGTTCCATTCTCAGCCTTTCAAGGTCTGACTGCTGAATCGTGGAGAGAGGTGCGTTTCGTAGGGAGTTTCCAAATCGATCTACCCACCAAGTCTTTCTGTTTAGCCACCCTGCCATTTTAAATAGGCTTGCACTAGGGATGTGATGCCTGTCTTTTGCAATTAGTAGTAAAAGAATATTCTTATATTGCGTGTAATACAGGGTGTCCCATGCTAAGGCTGATCGTTAGCGGCCCACTACTATGTGAACCGATTTCAATCAAATTTGACACAAATAAAGTGTCAAGAGTCTGCCAATTTAAATTTCACATAGCTGAAGGTATTCTGCGATTTTGCAATTTCCCTAATTTTCAAGCTTTATTGTACTGTAGCTAAAGTTTATTTGCAATCCAACGAGCTCAGCACATTATACACATATGTACAATATAATACATGTTCAACTTCGGAAAACATATACATATATTCTATACATGTACAAGTTATATATTCTGGTATGTCCATAGCTGGACACCCAGCCACAGCTCCTAACATTTAGGCATAGAGCGTAGGATGTGATACATGTACGTAGGTAGCCCGCCCGCCGCCCAGCTGCATGTAAATTATGCTGCCAGTTACGTTACCTGCGCAGCATGGCCCAGTCGCTACCTTATCCCTCGTGTGTGAGTGCGTGTAGCAGAGCCTCTGACGGCGGCCTACGATTTGCCACCTTTATTTATTGGTCTGTATGGTAGTAAAACTTTGGTTGTACCTTCGGTTCGCAAGCAAGGCTACAACTGCAGAGGGCACCGACAGATCAACTGGCGACGCCACGTTCCACTGACGCAAGGCAAATCGGAGGTGGACAACTTCCCAAAAGTGGAAAACGTGCTACTTGGAGGTGGATGACCTTGTTGGCGAGAAAAACAGCGCATTCGCGTCCATCATTCTGTACTTTGGACAGTACAGAATCGGCACTGCAAAGGATAGCGCATTCGCGCCCATCATCTGTACTGTGGATAGTATGGAAACATCACTACACCTACCGACACGGTCGTTTTGGTAAAGCCTAGCTACCCACAGAGGGAAGGAACACTGCAGACATGGTCACGCCTCAAGCAGAAGAAGCTGACGCTACCACTCGAGCGACACAGAGCCGCACATCGTTGACGCCGATGGTGGACGTGTCAACATCCACGCGACTTGTGAGCACCAAACACAGAGCCGAGATAGCTGTTGCCATTCTCGCTGCACTGTGCCAGGACAAGGAGCTCAGCTCAAGCCTCCATCCAGCAACACTGCCGGCTATTCCTGTGCTAGCCAGGAGAAGGAACGCTACAAACGGGCCTGTAATGTGCCAAGAAGTGGATGCAAAGACCAGTTTGAGAGCGTAGATGGCAGAACCAACGGCAAGGAACTCTCTTCTCTCAGCTGGCACCGGTTTACGCAACGCCGGTTTTCTGACGTTTCCCAGCATCGAATGTGAACAAGCTGGAGGTCGGACCACCATTCAGCAGTGTTGTCAGAGGTCGATGGCCAGATCGCGGACCCGGCCAAATCTCTCTGGTGCATCCCTCAAGCAAGGAAGGAAACCACCAAAACGCTGATCCTGATCAAGTCATATCTCTTCGGTGTGCATGCCAATAAGCCGCAGGTTGGAGCAGATGGGAAGTGCAAGCGTCAATGTGTCCCAAACGCCAAGTACAGCCATCAAAGCTCACCATGTGCCTAGCAGACCAGAAGATCAACTACATCCTTGCTCGAAAGAGGAAAGGGTGGTTGGTATGTCCTTAGCTGGACACCCAGCCACAGCTCCTAACATTTAGGCATAGAGCATAGGATGTGATACATGTACGTAGGTAGCCCGCCGCCCAGCTGCATGTAAATTATGCTGCCAGTTACATTACCTGCGCAGCACGGCCCAGTTGCTGCCTTATCCCTCATTAGTGTGTGCATGCAGCGGGGCCTCTGACGGCCGGCCTACGATTTGCCACCTTATTTATTAGTGTGTACGGTGGTGATAAAAGTTGTTGCTGACTTCGGCGACGGCAAGTCGCTAAGACAACGATCCCCGGACATACCATATTCCTGAAATTCAATGGTTTGCCAACTGTAGTTATGTAGAGCTCATTCAATATTTTATAACCAAGTTTATTTAAGTTGTTTGGCAGGACTTGGAAACTCGAAAAATCAACTGTAAAACGCTTATTGGAGTCTAACGTTGAGACAACTCTAACTAAGCTGTATCGCTCAATCCACTGAAGCTACATTCTTCGAGAACAGAAAGCTGCGAAATGCACAAACTTGTGATTTTGCTTTGCATCGTTGTCATTTTGCACTGCACAGGAACCAATGCTGCGATAGATCGGTAAGGGATTCTTTTAGCAGGAGTCTATTCAAGGCTGGGTTTCCAATTTTTCATATGTTGTGGTTTAACGCAATATTAAACGTGCAAACTCTAACAAAATACCTATCACCATTTTTAGAACAAGCCTCAATGTAGATTGGCTCTACCAAACTTGTATACTTTCAATTCAAACCCTGCTTAACTCCTTGTAACATACATGTTGCCATATGGCAACATGATAGATCCGGAAAAAGATATATGCCGAGGTAAAAAATGAGATCACATACTTTCCAAAATGAGATGTCAGCGAAACGACGGATATGTCCGTCCATCTATCATTTTTGGTCTTAGGACAACTCATTTTTTTCAGGGACATCTCATTAATCGGCGTGATACAACTAACACAGCCAAATGACAAACTAATTTCATCTGGACATGCCATGATTTTCTTCCGAAATGTTATCATTTTCTGCTGACATGTCCAAAAAAACCGGATATGTCCGTCTATCTGTCATGACATGACAGCCAATTTTCACTTTACGATAGGTAAAGTTTCACTTTACGATATGTCACGAAAGTGAAGTGACATATCACTTTTGCCGGTGTGTTACAAGGAGTTATGGGGATGTCTATTTGAGACTATGCGTTATCTTTCCAAACCGATGGCTGCGAACATAGAACACTACACCTGGCCGACTACTGTATGTACAATTACAGACGCAGTGAGGCCAAGCTGCGTTCAAAGCGGGAGGAGTCCTCGGAGGAGTCCTCGGAGGAATATATGTCAGTTGATGACATTGACTTTGGAGACGAGCCACAGTCAGGCATGGATGATATACAGCCTCCAAGCTACAGGCAAGCTCACGTCATCGCCAATGCGAGAGACTACTAGATGAGCAGGAGGAATCGGTCTGAGTTAAGCTAGATCTGATTATAAAGCTCTGCTTCACTCGTGTCTCGTCAACCCTTTGTAACCTACGTAGCTGCAGTGTGGTGCATTTTGAAAATTTGAAACTAGCTAAAGTAATACTAGGTAAAGTTGTCACCTAAAAAACTAGGTAAAGTAATACTAGGTAAAGTTGTCAGCTAAGAAACTAGGTAATGTAATACTAGGTAAACCTAAAACGCTCGAAATCAAGTCAAAGTAATATTTTTGGTTCAACAGAACAATGATGAAGTTAGTGGAGTTAAAATTTACGAAATTTGACGAAATTTCAAGTAAATATTTGTATTTTATTGATCAAATAAGTCAGAAATTCATTCTCTGGGCCACTGTAATTGTGGGAAAGCCGGAAATTTGAAGGTTTGCTGACTGAGAAAGCCACGTAAAACTGAAAATATCAAACTAGGTAACTTGTTCTACCTAGAAGTACCTAGTTATGTGAATCTAAAACTAGTTAAAGTAAGACTAGGTAAAATAGAGTAACCAGCAACTAGGTAAAGTAAATCTAGGTACTTTTCCCGAATATTAACTAGGAAATACTAGGTATACTTAGTTACCTAGCTACCTAGAAAAAAGTGCACCACACTGAGTAGCTGACTCTGGAAGCACCCGATATATAATCTATCGAAAAATACGCCGCGCCGCCGATACGTTAGTTCCTTTTCTAATACATGGGATTTATCGGATTTTTCGATAACTAAAGTATGGAAAAAGGGCCGAATCAACCGGATTTCCGATAGATAAAACGGCGGTAGATTACAATGGGTTAATCCGGACGGGACAAACCTTGTCCCAATGGTAAATAGGCGGTTAACGAGACAACACAGTTTGTACTGCTATTGTTTGAGGCAGACTTTCAGCTTTAACTTAGCTTTGCCCTCCAGCCATTCATAGGTAATGTCAGACTGTTCGAATGCAGCCGACAAACTGTTCGCAAGTCTGTCGAATTGAGTTTCTTCTTTGAAAGTAATAAAATGAATGATCTGTCAGTTCTTTTTTTAAACAATTTTTATATAATTTGCCAAGGATCGCGTACCTACGAACCTTTTGTGCATTAGCAATTCCTTATGATAGATATAATCGACTAAGTCGCCACCAAAGTCAAGGTTGTGTTGCCTATGTCAAGGTTACCGCCAAACCAGCCGACGGCTCTGCGGCCCCTGTCGTATCAGATTTGATCCCGACAACATTTCGACCAAATCTAGCAATTTTGCGCTATCAGATTCAGTCTGGGAAGTGCAGTAATTAAAAGATTGGGAGTAACACCGATTTAGCTCTGCCAGGCCTTTGATAAGAGGTGTGCCAGCTGTCTGGCACCACTTTGCGCTTTGTCCTGGTTGACCACCTTAGATTTCCACTTATAATTTACCTGTTGAAGAGCTTCTTACCGGGGTAGTGGAAATTCCTCCAGTCAGAACTGCTCTGTTTGGCAGTATGGCCGTAACAGTAACAATATCTAATGGACCAAATTCAAATTTGGTAGTGATTCAGCAGTACATACTAATGAAAGAACAACAGGTGTTGATTAAGCAACAGCGCCTGCTTATCCAACAACAACAAAAATTCATTGATCACCAGGAACTCTTCATACAACAACAATGACAACAGTCCACATTCAGTGGAAAGCCACAGACAGTTTGTGAGACAAAGGAGGAGGCAGTGTCAAGAGATTCTGTGGTCACTGAGCTGGAGAAAGATGTGACGCAGTTCACCTTCTTTTCTATTATTGTGATAAGTTATTTCAGTTGAATCTAATTGTATCGCTTTATTAGTTCACTTTAGTTTGTCTACGTTTCCTACGTTGCATTTTACCAAATTCGT
The DNA here is from genome assembly GCA_030248155.1 of Sabatieria punctata. Taxonomy (NCBI): domain Eukaryota; kingdom Metazoa; phylum Nematoda; class Chromadorea; order Araeolaimida; family Comesomatidae; genus Sabatieria; species Sabatieria punctata. Next base: position 233,467 of record JASANB010006031.1, on the reverse strand, counting down.
TTAATCGTCTGGGCCGTATTATTCTGTCTTGTCACGAGCCATTATTAGGGCAATGTACATTGTCATATTTTCTTCTGGTCCTTTCGATTAGTGTGTAATTGGAGTTTCATATAGCCTGGTCTCCGGACTGCGTCTCGTGCGGCTGCGATGACGGGTCGGTGAGCTTGAATAAAGTTATAACTATTCTAGGGTTTGTTTTCTAATAAAATTACGCGCTCGAACAGATTCAAAGGCCTCCAAGTCTAGGTGTCCGGCCGGTGGTCTCGTGCTCGTCGGTCTTATTCTAAATTCTAAACAAAACCAAAAGTGTCACATCTTTTTGGAGGAGATGGATTGCTCACCGCCTATGGCACTTCTGCCCACTGTGTCTGAGGCACACTTGGAACTGAAACGCTGCAACTGCAGGGAAGCAAGATAATCTTTGATTATTCGCCACAAAACAGAACTCACTCGTACCTCTTTATAGCAAGGTAATCTCGATGGTGAGGCCTCTTCGCCACAAATCGGATGCACGTGTGTGCATGAAAGTAGTAGATAGCACACGCCAAGCGACGTTTGCGCTGTTGGTCTGTGGACAATGAATTGCTAAGCAGTGTAGGAACAACGCCGTTTGGCCAGAGTAGAAGCCTCTTTGTAGCTCCTTCGTCTTCATTCATGTCTACTGTTGAATCGAGGATATCAGAAACTAAAAATCTGTGGAAAATTTCTGTTGCTTGCATACGATATCTATACTGCCCACATAGTTTAACTTAGTGCTGCTTGCTGCTCGTTGCATATAGCTTAGAACACTTTTCGTACTCGGCTACAAAATCTCTGGTGGTATCCAATTCCAAGATTAAGCAGAAAGTCAGGCACGCAATGTGCAGGTTGCAGTTTGTTTGTAAGTACGTCTGCATTCTGTCATAGATTGTTTGTTTGATTGTTTGTTTATGAGTTCCACTGTCCTTTCGGACAGCTCAGGACACCCCTCGCTCTTTTCAGAGCCCTTCAATGGGGTAGCCCTGTCTACAAACAACCCTACCCTTTGCTGCCATTGGGTGCAACGGCAGCGCCGGTTCGGTTCCCATTTACCTACTGGCCATCACCGGCTTTCGGCGGTCTGGGTTGGGCTTTACGTCGACTACTTCCAGTCGCTTCGACTGGTTTCGAACCCACAAACAACCGCTCTCACGGATGCCGGGGCCACCATGACACACGGTATAGCGTAAACTATCCGTGGCCAAGACGCGACTTAGATGCACGAATCAAAGGCTTTGAGATGTAAAAAAAACTGCCCCGACTTTGGCTGGCAAATTGCGTTTTATACACTTTTCGAGTAGTTTATATAGGTCACTTAGTGGCCAGCCAAATCGATAATTGGTCTGGTGGATACCTCAGTATAGGGAACGTCAAGAGGACCTGTTTTCCAAATATAAAAGAACCTATAGAGATGCATCAGTACAGGGACGTCGGGGGGGGGGGGCTGTTTTCCAAATATTCTGTAACACTACTGTTAGAGATGTATCAGTATAGACTGCGTCGGCCAGACCAATTGTCGATTTGGTCGGCCACTGAGGCACCTAGATTGTTGACGTTTTCTCTACTCTCTTTTTGAACAGCTAGAAATCTGATGACAGTGTCAGCAGGATAAGGTAGTAAAAGCTGATAAGAATGCTTCTGTACACAAAGTTTTAACGTGTTATTAAAGTGTGCAAGATAATAATGCTGCTCTGCCATCAAATCTTTTTTCTACTGCTTTTTATGTCCTTGCAAGGGGTGGTGGCACTCAGTTTAAAGTTACGCAACTACTTCAGTCCTCTTCAATCAGTTGACTCTGATCACTCTAGCCTAACCATACAACCTGATAGTAATTTCACTGCCAAATATCAATTGTCCAAAGGTGTGTTCTGAATGACCTTTCTTCTGACATTATACAACTATTCTCTGCTGATTATTTGTACAGTGCTGCTCTGAACTCTGTCCCAAACTGTGCTTCAAGAGCTGGCTGGAATAATTGTTGCAGATCCGGACCTGTTCTCTGAGCTCAACTTAACCTTGGAATTGGATACCACCAGAGATTTTGTAGCCGAGTACGAAAAGTGTTCTAAGCTATATGCAACGAGCAGCAAGCCGCACCAAGTTAAACTATGTGAGCAGTATAGATACATCTATTCGTATGCAAGTAACAGAAATTTTCCACAGATTTTTAGTTTCTGATATCCTCGATTCAACAGTAGACATGAATGAAGACGAAGGAGCTACAAAGAGGCTTCTACTCTGGCCAAACGGCGTTGTTCCTACACTGCTTAGCAGTTCATTGTCCACAGACCAACAACGCAAACGTCGCTTGGCGTGTGCTATCTACTACTTTCATGCGCACACATGCATCCGATTTGTGGCGAAGAAGCCTCACCATCGAGATTACCTTGCTATAAAGAGGCACGAGTGAGTTTGCTTTGTGGCCAATGATGAAAAATTATCTCTCTTCCCTGTAGTTGCAACGTTTCAGGTATAAGTGTGCCTCAGACACAGTGGGCAAAAGTGCCATAGGCGGTGAGCAATCCATCTATCTGGCCAACAGGTGTTTCGAAAGCCACGGCATTCTGGTGCATGAGCTGATGCATGCAATCGGTTTCTTCCATGAACACCAACGCTTGGACAGAGACAAACATGTCACCCTGGAGAAGGCCAATATACCTCCTCATTTACTCTTTCAGTACAAAACAGTATCTGAGCGGGGTTACCAGGACTACAAAGACGTTGGCGACTATGACTTCGGCAGTATCATGCATTACTCACACGTGAGTGAAGGGAAACCGGTGTTGATGGCTAATGTGGAGACTTATCCCAATAATGTCATCGACGCCCTTAATACTCTGATGGGAAATAGAAAGGAACCAACCAGAATGGATACCATCAAAGTGAACCTGCGATACAACTGCACTGCTAGACCTACTCCTTCAATGCAGAAAGGTAATCAAGTGCAGAAGACAATGTATGAGGTCTAGTTTCTCGAAGTAAATCATCTCTGTTAGTTATTAAGCTACAGTACATGCTGCACAGTTGCATGAAACAGTGATGGCATTGATTGCAGGCTGTTATCAGTTTTCTGTCAGAGGCGGGTCGGTGAGCTTTAATCCACATAAAGAGCCAGTGCCAATAGGCGGAGTGGCTAATGTTAGCTGCACAGGCGACACACAGCTGTCTGGCAGTGCTGAGGTGTATTGCAAATTTGACAGCCGTTGGACTGAGAAGCCTCTCTGTATTGACAGCATAGCTGCAGGTCAGTGAAACCTCTGTTGGTAGAGGTAGACCTTCGTTATAACAAGAAACTTTTGCATAGTTCGCGTAGACAAAGAGAACTTGTTGTGCATTGACTTCTATTTAGCCATTTCATTTGGCTTTCTGATCAGTGGTGGTTGGAATCATGAAGCAGAAAGATCGATTGAAGTGTATTACCCATACAATCCAAAGAGAAACGCTCTACTCAGTGTTAAGCTGCCTCAGGCCAGACGCTACCACACTTCCGAATTATTGAATGGATTCTTCCACATAATTGGAGGTTGGGATGGTGTGAGTGGACTAAATAGTGTGGTCGCCCTTGATCCTGCCACCAACCTACTCTACATCGATTCAGTAGTGTTTCCAAGTAAATTTATTATATTATTAGATAACCGTTTGATGCAGACCATGGACAACCACGTCTTCTGGGGACAAGATGTTCCAGATGTCCCGATGGGGACACTGTCGGGGACAAGGCAGGACAAGCTCCAGGGACAAGGGGGTTTGTCAAGTAGAAGAGACAATAAGTTGCCCTCCAGGGGACAAAAAGTTGTCCCACCAGACAAGGAAAACATGTCCCCAAAAGTGGGGGACAAGGGGTATACTGTGTTTTGAAGCCTCGATACTGTAGAAGACAAAGGGTTCTCCCCGACTCTCGGGGGCAAGTTTGGAGCTTTTTCTCTTGGTCTGTATCAAACGGATAACTTAAATTGGTTACCCAGCCTGTTTAAAAGACATAATCATATTTGTGTTGAAAACAACAACATCTGCTGTCAGTAATGACGACAAGAATGTTTTTAAACGAATTAAACGATTTTGTCGATGAACTTGTTGCTGAATATTCTGTTCTAGGCAAGCATAAATGAGATATATTTAGTGCAAAACGTTTTACATGCTTTGTTTTTGTCACAGAATTTTGTCACATTCAGGACCAAATGTCACTGAACAGAAAAATCACAGATCGATTATTGACATCAGTATTAAAATGCACCTTTGCAGATATGCAACAACGTCGACTGCATCATGCCAGTACTGTCATGAGTGGAATGATTTATGTCTGTGGCGGAGAAGAAGAGTTTGTGAGTGACAAAGATCTGTCATCCTGTGAGCGGCTGCACAAGAACAGTTGGCACTCCATTGCCCCGATGGCCACTGCAAGACAACAACTGGCCTTGGTGTCAGTTAGGGGACACATCTACGCCATTGGAGGTGGAAATGAGATGAATGCAAGTCTGAGCACTGTGGAGAGATATTCTCTTCTTGATTCATGGACAGCGGTATCCTCCATGCTTACAGCACGACATGCTCATGCGGCCACAGTACTCAGTAGCCAAATCTATGTGTGTGGTGGATGTTGTTTTCTCTCCTCATGCGAACGTTACGACCCAATCATCGACCGATGGACTGAAATTGAATCAATGAATAAAGAGCGATATTTATTCAGTTTATTATCGGATGGCACTCGATTGTTTGCCGTTGGTGGGTGGACCGTCAGCAATTCATCAAGAACACTGGAAGCGTTTGACACATTCACAAATCGGTGGACTGAACTACAACAATCGCTGGTACACAAAAGAATAGCAAGTTCAGCTGTTGGAAACAAACATTAGTATTATCAATATTGATATGGTCCATTCATATTCGTTCATTACCATAAAGTGCTGTTTATAGTAGCCCCTATAAACGGCACTTAGTGCCACTGCATGGAGACAGATTTTTATTCGGAAATGAGCTGTTATATCGAAGGTCCCCACGTTCTATGAACTGGGGTGCATTTTATGACAACCTAAAACGGAGAATGAGTGATCATCAGGTGGGCATCCAGGACATACAAAGTTTAGAGGAGGAAGTGAACTTTCTTCAAAGTAATGTCCTGACTTCGTTTGAAGAGGTTTGTCCTTTAAAGCGAGTTAGGGTAGAAAATGGCCGGGTGCCATGGTGGAACCGGCAATTGTCAGCACTATGAAAAAACAGTAGAAAGAAGCTTCAATGGGTACTGCTCACTCAGGCCGAACAGGACTGGGCAGAGTATAGATTGGCCCAACGAGAATATAAGCAAACTACGTATAAAGTTTGCAAAGCAGAAATCCTGGAGAGAGTTCTGTGCGGAAGTCCAGGGGGTTAAGGCCACCTCACGACTAAACAGAGTTCTCCGCAGGGATTCTCCCATAGAAGCAGGTATGTTGCAGCTACCAGATGGGACATACACAGAGACACAGAGAGTAGGGAGACTGCTTTGTCACACCTACTGGAAGTGCATTTCCCTGGTGGTACTATGGTAGATACGGCACCACAACCAGACAACCAGGTTCTGAGAGGAGCTTTGGGGGACTGTGCACTGACTAACCGAATTGTTACTGAAGATAGGGTGAAATGGGCAGCAAAAATCATTCCAAACATATAAAACCCCTGGTCCAGATGGACTGGCTTACATACCTCAACTCTGGAGAGAGGTGAGTGTTGTTTTCATAGCTAAGCCAGCTAAGGAATCATATGCTAAGGCCAAATCTTTTCGACCAATCTTCCTATCCTCTTTCATGTTAATGAGCAGTCAACATGCTTACCAGGCTGGCAAGTCTGTAGAAGCGGCCTTACACTGCTTGGTTGGTCGTGTAGAAAGAGCTTAGAGCATAATGAGTATGCACTGGTAGCGTTCTTCGATATAGAAGACGCCTTCTCCAATGCATCTTTTGCATCATTTGAGCGGGTACTGAGGAGGCGGGGCGTGGAGTCTACCCTTATCCAAGACTTTTTTGCTCTTTGCAGCCCAAATTAGCGATTTTTGGCGATTCCCCCTCCCCCTTCGGCGGATGACCTGTTACATGTATTCTTCATTCTTCCTTTCTTTTCTGTTTTCTTGCTGTCTGCTAGCTAAGATAAAATAGGAGTGTTTCTCTTATCTTTATGTTTAGCGTCGGACGCTTATTATCGTGCTGTCAAGGCTAAAATCAGAGCGGAAAAGTCCACCCTGAATAAAGACAGGGAACGCGTTATTGGCCAGTCATAGTCAATCACGCTTTTTTGAAAATTTAAGTGAATGCAAAAACATTCCCTACGTGAATACCATTTTTAAGCACGAATCATCTTCGATAATGCTTATTTGCATAATACAGCAGGCTATCAGACACTAAACTAGCAAAAATCCCCCAATAAACTAAAAAAAAACGGACCATGAAAAACTGTGTTAGTTGTTCGGCCTAACCGTCAACAGTCTTCGACCATCCTTTCTTTCTGTTTTTTGTCTTTTCGGTGCTTTTTGCTAATTTAGTGTTATTTACTGCTTTATGATACTTTCGGAATTTTCGGCAATTGACAATTCTTTATTACCAGCGCAGCAAACAAACCATTTTTGATTAACATGTGGCTTCTTGGGATACAAACCAGTCTTACCAAGTGTACTACACCTAAGAATGTACAGCCAAATTTAGGGTCACTTTTAGACCCCTTTGGCCTTTTGGAGGCCATGATCTTATAGCAGTGGTGGTCTTACACTGTCAGGCACTTAACACCGTTCATGGTACCGGTACCTAGCTAGACTAGTGGCACCATATATGGTACCGTCCTCATATATGGTACCGGCACCGTACATGATACCCCAGTCATGGTCATGGGTGGCGGTACCATATATGGTATGAAATCTGAGCAGATTGGTACCATAATATGGTACCGGTACCGATCCGAAGGTAGGGGTACCATATCTGGTGCTCCTAGCCTGGGTACCGGTACCATATATGGCATCGGTACCATAAACGGCGTTCAGTGCCTGAGTGTTATAACCGGAAATCTCCTGTAGACATTGTTTCATACATGTAACAGGGGGGTCTGCCCCCACCCGACTTAGGCCAGACCCCCCAGATGGGAAACCCCCCCCCCCCCCCCGAGACGATTTCACCGACCCCCCCCCCTCCGATTTTTCTGGCAAGTAAATTTTCGAGCAAATTTTTGCAATTTTTTACAATTTCACACACAAAAATTGTCAAAATCGCCTGCAAAACAGCAGTTTTTAGCTGTATTTCAGCCCAAATTAGCGATTTTTGGCAATTTTTAGCCAAAAATTGCGATTTTTTCGATTTTTGAGCGTTTTTTAGTGCCCACCCCCTCCCCCAAAATTTTGGCTCAGACCCCCCCAACCCCCTCCCCCATCGGCGGATGACCTGTTACATGTATGCATTGTTTCGTTCTTTCTGCTTTGTTTGCTCAGTTCGTATTTTCTTTAGTAGGACGCAAAGTGTTCGCGTAGTTGTTTGTGAAGTCGCAGATCGGTAATATCCCCAACTACCTGTATGATTCCCAGTAAGCGGTTTCTGACAACGTAAACAGTCAATAAAATTTTCCAATAGGTGATTTCAACACAAGTGCAGCAATGTTCTGTCTGACAGACTGCAGTGCATAATTTCTGTGCATTTATGCTATAAAAATAGACACACTAGTGCACTGTAAAATAGAACCCCTTACCTAATGCACTGTACTGCATTGGTCAACTGCTTTCTGACAGAAAAGGCCAGAGCGCAGGGCAGGGGTCTACTATAGACAGACAGTGCCTATAATTGCATTTCAGCTTCTCTCGCGCCCAATATTATCATCAGCCATGGTGCAACTGATGTCTGCATTGACCTTTCTGGTAGTCACAAGCTCTGGCTTTATCATGTCTGCCTATGGAATGCAGTTTGGTGCAAATGCTGCAGTTTGTCAGCAGCAACCAACTTTGTGCAATGTTTACCAGTATGTGAAGATAGCAGAGGCAGAGATCACTAGCGCCTTGATGCAAGGACGTGAGTGCAGTTTGAGCTGTCCTTTGACTAATCTTGTATTAGCCATTTGTTATTTAACTCTAAACTAGTGTGGGTTTGTATATTCAAATATATGTACATATACAAATTTGTATATATATACAAATGTTTTGGATATACATATACATATACATATACAAACGGACTGTTGATGCAATATTCAATATACATATACAAACAGACTTGATATACAAACGGTTTGTATATTTTCATTTGTATATTTTTGCAGTAAGTAGTTTAGCACATTTTGGCCACTTTTGTACGGTAATTGAGATATTTTTACAGTTTCTTCGGGTGTTTTTGTATTTTGAGCCTATGTCTTCAACTTTTCCAGAAGAATTTGTTAAATTTGCGGTTTAGCCACGTCTGCATTAAGACCAAATATTATTCATCTTCGTTTTAGAAGTATTTCGCAATGAGTTTTGCTGTTTAAAACGAGAAAATGGAATAAATAGTAGGCATGCTCAATGACGAAATTGATAATCGAATCCCGCACGTTTCACTTTTCGTTTCATCCCAGTTTTAAACGTTTTATTATTTTTTCAGATAAACCCGTTTATCCATTCTCCCTATGATGCGTAATAACGATTTCAGGCTATTTCTGCTTAAAACTATACCTATGTACGAGCCTAGTAGGCCTGAATCGAAGACTAAAGCCAGAACCTAAGCCTTAACATACCTGTTAACCTAAACTAAGGGGTGTACCTAAAGCGTAAGTTTGAATTTTTTGCCAGTATTTGGATTACTTAAAGATTTTCGACCACCGGTGACTTACCCACACCGCACAAAATTTTTCTTGACATTACAGATCGTAAAAAGCCTGAGTTTTAGCAACAACATATATTTTAGCTGGTAAAAATCTTAGACTGAGGGCAGTGTCACTTAGTAGAGTTCGCACCAGTTGGGAGAACTGCCAGAAATCGGAATACACTCATGCAATTTGAGAATATTTCATGTTGGCTAGCCCTACAACACCCTACCATATGACAATGACACCCGTCATGGTACCCCTAACCCACCTGGTTTGTCGAAATCATGCTCTCCAGCAGAAAATTTATAATATTCTTAATATACAAATATGCAAAAAATATGCAATTTTGAAATTTTGTTTGTATATGTATATATACATATACATATACAAATTAATGTGCATTTATATATATACATATACATATACATATACAAACGAAGTAGGCATATATCGTCGCCACTATGGTAAAACGAGCCAAGTAACAAAATGAAAAAATGGAGTTAAGTACAAACACCTATGTATAGCTAAAGCACCTAAAAACGTTTTGGCGAAGGAACGAAGTCGAAATTGGCTCTGTGTCAGGAGATACAGCCATGTAATCAAAGGCATGTGCACGGACGTCACCAGATGATCCTGGTAAAATGAGCCAAGTGCTTTGTGCTTTTCCTGTTAGCTGACTTAATTTGGCACAACTAACACATGCAGAATGTTTTGCACACCAATTATGTACTTGTATTTTAGGTAAAAAATATTTAAACTGATATTGAAGCTAATTCACGAAAATGTAACAAATATTTAAAAGGCGATTTTCTCGATTTCGACTTTCTGTTACTTGGCTCGTTTTGCCATAGTGGCGACGATATGTGCCCACGTTACTCTAAACAGCTATTTCAGCTTATTGCCCTATTAGTCACCTTAAAATCGTAAAGGGACCATCCATAAATTTCGAAACTAAATAGGATAAGAGGTTGTGATATGTGCAAAACTTCAAAATGGGTAGGGGTATGTCCCTTTTTTCTCGATTTATTTTCTGCGTTCGACACCGAATAGATTTTTGAAATATAAAGTCCATAGTTGTAGGAGTCAAATCGGGCCCGGAAGTCATTCCAAAAAAAAATTTGTCAGAAATCTGGTCGGGTAGGTTATTGTTTGAGAGAGAACGCTCTTCTATTCCAAGTATGGAATTTCCAAGTTTCTTTCTACGTTCATTCTTTCCCGAGCTATAAGCCGAAAGCTGAGGTTGGGTCGAAACAGTGACCCTCTCAAAAATGGCCGCGAAGGTGAGAAAATGTATTTTTTGGTCAAATTATACAAAATTTTAGCCAAATCGGAGTCAAAAAGTTGACATTTGTGCAGAAAGAGTCGATACTTAGAAAACCTGGCTCTCAGAATTGTCAAAAGTGATAGAATTGCAATCTACACGGAACTACAGTTGTTCAGTCATGCTCTATGTTCAGAGGGCAGGAAAATTGACAATCACTTGAACTTATTCACAAAGCCCGAAAGATGCTCAGGCGTTCTTTTTTTGGCCAACATTGTTTTGTTGTTTGAATTATTGTCGACCAGTTAAGATATTTTCTAATTATGTAGCTTTTTTGAAGCTGTCGGAATCTAATTTACTAAATAGCTATTTACTTGCTAGACAGACACCATAGACACCTATTTCCACAGAGAATTTCAATTTGTAGTCTTAGTTTGTAGTCAAAATTTTCGAGAAAGTAATTTGCAGTCTAGGTTTGTAGTTGTCAAATTCCGGTTCAAAAATATGTAGTCTATTTAGTTTGTAGTCAATTTGTACTCTTAGTTAAATTGTAGTCTTGATGACGTCATAATCGCCGAAAATATGTAGTTTGTAGTTAGTAGTTTGTTGTAGTACTACGAATTAGGTCTAGGTTGCGAAATACCACAGTTTTTATTTCAGTTTCGAAATTTATGAAGCACCCAAAATGGAAAGGGTCTGGCAAACGGCCAGTTCACTAAAATTTCTATTATTCTTTCATACATCACAAAGCAATTTCGTTTCAGAGTTAGCAAAGAAGACTACTACGCTACCTTTTCCGCCTGGTGTGCAACGGTATGGCTAGTCGAACACCGGCTAATTCAAGATGATAGCTGACTGAGCAACGTGAGAGTGATGCAATGATAATTCTCTTCTGTTATTTGAATCATTGTTTTTGTTGCACTTTGCAGCTGGTCAGTAAATTGTTGTTCTTGTTGTTGCAACTCTTATCATTTCAGACTAGGAGTGTTGTTGTTTTTGTATACACACACATTTACCGTACACAACACTGTTTTTTCATGTACAGGGTGTGCCAAAAAAAAACAACCCAGCAGATTTTTCGCAGTAGCAACTGCAATTCTCAACCGATTTGAATGAATCCTTTTTTAAATGAAAGATAAATAAATTCTTGAAAGATTGGTGCACCGTTTATTAAGATAGCCTGCTTAGTTCCTGAGATATTGGCTCTCAAATTCAAAACAGTGATTTTGGCAGTGAACAAGCGGAATATTTTTATTATTCTGCACTTCGTAATAAAACGGATTCCTGCTACTGCTAAGGGCTCTTGGAGGCTTTACAGGTGACACAGAAACTTGGTTTACTTCAACACTAAAATATCATTAGCCCTAGCAGCAGGAATCTGCTTTATTATGAAATGCAACGGAATCGCTCTTGTTCTTTGCCAAAATCTGTTTCGACTTAGAAGGCAAATATCTCAAGAACTAAACTGTGAATCTCAATAAAAATTGCACCAATCTTTGAAGAATTTATCAGTCTTTCATTCAAAAAAGGATTCATTCAAATCGGTTCAGATTTGTGGTTGCTACAGCAAAAACTCTGCTGGGTTGTTCTTTATCACTCTTGTTCATTGCCAAAATCTCCGTTTTGACTTTGGGGACAAATATCTCAGGAACTAAGCAGGCTATCTTAATGAAAGGTGCATCAATCTTTCAAGAATTTATTTATCTTTCATTTAAAAAAGGATTCATTCAAATCGGTTGAGATTTGCGGTTGCTACAGCAAAAAGTCTGCTGGGTTGTTTTTTTTTGGCACACCCTGTATATACACAGACACTACGCAATTTACATAGTCTATATTTTTCTATGCTCCTACTTCAATAACGCTCCATAATAACGCCATAACAAGCGAACACCTATTGTACAGTGGCGCGAGGTTCTCCTTGAAGGGATGCTCTGGCACAACGTTATCCAATTTCGCATAAGAAATGCTCTGTTAGCCCCCTGTTACACACCGTTTTCAAAAGTGCGGAAAAAAAGAGGTTTTCCGATAGGTATCGGAAAAGAAATTCATCTGCCGCTATCTCTATACACATGTTTTTCTGTCGGCAAAGTTTGCCGATACCCAAAACTGTCGGCTAAAGTTATCGGAAAACGCCCAAAACCAAACCTATCGGCAAGCCACTGAAGTGGCAGGTGAGTTGCAAGGGGTTAACAATCACTGCTAAAATATTAACTGATACTCTGTGGGTGTACTGTAATAGCTCACACATGCGTACTGTATACACACTGCAAGTCATGACTGCTCTTCACACTTGCTTGATATATTGCCTCTGTCAGATCTTTAATAAACACCCAACCACATGCCACTTTGTCACGTTTCTACCTGAATCATATGAGGCATACATCTGTCTACAGTAGGTTTCTTCTATATTGCTTGCACAGTTCAGTTTTCTCTGTCGGTTATTAGTTTATAGAGCTGATGAATGCATCAGCATCACTTACAGTACTTCGAAATCCTCGCAAGTGCTCGCAGTTTTCTACGGCTCTATAAAAGTCAACCAAAGTGGATCTAGGTAAGAACAGCTATCACTGCCAGTGACACTGTGGACTGCATTTTGTAAATATGTTCTGCCGGTGAACTAAACAAGTGAAATAATCCTTGATTTTCTTAAAAACCTTGAGTTCTTGTCTTTAACTTTTACAGCGACTTTTTGGGCAGGACGTGCCACTGCTAACAATCAAGTAAACTTGGCCATTGCCAGGAACTAACGCGTTCGACCAAGAAACATGACCGACCTGGACCATTTATGGAGTGGGTTCCTGTTCTTCAACATGATCCTCTACACTACCATAGTGTTGGCGCTGATCAAGTACCACAAGCAGTTGGGCTCCAGCTTCTTCACCATCACCATTTGGAATGGGGTGGCTGACCTGGTTTACATGCTGGTCGCTCGCTATCTGATGGGGTCGGTGCTGTATGCCCTGGCCTATGACAAGGTCAGACACAGCTGGCTGGTGTCCACGATAGACACCATGCTGGAGTACGGTCTCTACTACGTGCAAGTGAGTCTGGTACTCATCACTGGCGTCAACCGGCTCACGGCCGTCTGCTGGCCCTTCCGACACAAATATGTAAGTCTACTGTTTCTGGTTACATAGTAGTGGGGCTTTGTCTTCCACACTCTGAACACTAGGGTGAGGGGTCTCCATTTTGGCCCTCTAGACTCCCCTGGTACACGGGCACAACAATGAGACTACTCATAAGTAGAAAGCATGCGCTGCGCAACGACTCTTTTCACTGAAACCAAAAACCAAAACACCGCGTTTGTTTGATTAACTGCATGTTGATCAGGAGACTTGATTGTTTTTAGTGGTGGGCGTTGCACATGAGAAAAGCGATCACGATCAGTTGGGTGTGGCCGGCCATTTACATGAGTGTGATGCTGTTGCCAGGATGCCGCACTGAATACGATGACCATCTACACTCCTGGTTCATCAGGCCGCCTAATGCTGGCAATGAGGTACGTTGAGCTTTTCTGTCACCTTTCGAAATCACCTGCAGGGTGTCTGTTATATCTACAAACCTTCACCGGATAGTCTGAAATTTGAAACACAGTTGAATCGGGAGTTTTGCGTTAAGGCTTAGGTAAGTAGCAGTCGATAAACTTAAGAGACCCAGGCCTCTAGGCTCTAGTACTCTGTTAGAGCCCAGAGGCACCTGAATTTATCGATGGTCCCTTAGGTCGAATAAAGAACATTCAGAGAAATGTCAGCAAAAAGAAAAGTTACCATCTTTCACACCAATTCTGGATCGGGGTGCTGCTGTACAAACAGTCCACAGGTGGTTTTAAAGGGCATCAGAATATGTAGTATGATAAAGGACATAGTTTGACTAATAAAATAAAACTGCTTTAGACTGGATTCTGGTCTTGGTATTGGGTAAGTGTATCATAAAATGATTATACATATCTTTACTCACACAACACAGTTGAGCTGCTTACAGGGTGAGCGAATGTTGATGATCGTTTTCATCGGATTCGACATCGGCACCCTGTTCCCAGTTCTCGCCGCCATCTATGCGGTGATTTTCGCTCGCATATTCCTCAGCAACCGGTCCACTGAAGCTGAACAGTCCGAGTCCGACAATGTAGAATGGAAGTTTGCCATGATAGGGCTGTGTTTATCAGTCGGTTACATAGTCATGAATGTGCTGATGGTGTTTGTGTGGGTAGGTAGGAATGCCGATCTCTACTATGTTTGGTGGGTCTCGCGCGATGTGTTCACCTTGGCCAATCCTTACCTGTTGATCGCTTTGTGCGACAAGTTTCGCCAGCGGTTTTTGGCTTTGTTCCGAATGAAAACAGGCCAACAGAGCCAAAGCCAAAGTAAACCGGCAGTCAGGAAGGTCAAGGTCGGACCTGTCGGCGGATAGCGAGCTGTGGCGCCAAGCTATAAGCCGATACTTCCGCCACCTGGATAGCACTGGCACTTCATCGCGCCGCTCTACTGGAGTGTCAGTGCCAGTGTGGTGGCAAAGGTATAAATCTGGCTTTAGGCTTTCTGTTTTTTTTTCAGTTTCCGTTATTTCTGTTTTAACCTATGGTGGCTGTTTGTTGTGCAATTGTAGGATTGTGGCAAATCCTTAGTACTTACAGTTACATGGGACAATGCTCTGGGGTTTGCCAGCTCCACCCATCTATTAGGTCTCAACCCCTAATTGCTAGGTCTATCCCAAAATTTCTATGACCGAAAAAGTTTCCACAACTTGAGCGATCCGTATTTTGTTGGTATTTATGCGTGTGGTCTGCGTGTTTTTGTCTACGTTTGTGGTCTATCAGTGAGCAATGTTGCTTCTATGCATGCGACATTGCAGTGACATAGCGGGTTCTACATTGTACATAGCAACTCATGTGGTTATGTTGGTTTTTGATGGATTATTTCTGGTGTGCATGTGCGTTGTATATTGTATGTAAACATATGTGACACTATGTGTGTGTTATATACATATGTGTGATGTGTGTGTTCTGATTGAAACAACGTGTTTGTATGAATTGTGCCGATATATTTGTTTATACGTCTTGTTTCTTAAACATAACAGTATGTAATGTCTTCTTATTGTAATGTGTATCCTGTTGTCTTACATTCGATGGCTCTGTAGCTTTTTATGGACAAAAGTGGGGTACATCTGGTACACTCATCGGCACACACAGCGCTTACGAATTTGCACTTGTAAAACTTGTTCTACCATGTTAGCTGCCAAAATTTAGGAATGCTTTTATTACACTATTTACGCGTGCACATTCCTACATTACACAAAAATCGGAAAAGGTTTGTGAACCGGTATCTTAAAGCCCCATGAATCGTAGTTATTACGCATAGGAAACGGTTTTTGAACTGGAGTCTTATAGCCCCATGAATCGTAGTTATCACGCATAGGAAACGGTTTTTGAACTGGAGTCTTATAGCCCCATCCTTTGTAGTATTCAGGCACAACCAACGAATGAACGGGAATTTTAAAACCAAAGTTTCCACTATCAAGAGGCGGAAAAGCTTTTGAAACTGGGCCGCCATACCAAGTCATTTCTGACTGTACATAATTCAAACAGCCAAACAGAACGACAATCAGTAGTTTGTCCATGTCCATGATTCGGTTACACACACTCAGGGAACTTTGGATAGCTGGTGCAAAGTAGCATTATTACTTACATCAAAGTTTGTATATGTACACGTAATACAACAATGTAAGTAAGTGGGATAGGTGTAATAATTTCATTGACTTAAAACGTTTAAAACTTTAAAACTGCAAAACACTTATACCTGTGCAAATTCTGTGATCTGTCATACACTATGGAATAGTTCGCAACAATATTACCTGAACCTCTTAGCATTTACCTCAAAATTCAATTTTGACAATCTCTATAGCCTGTTTGTTTCACGCTCTGTCTAAACTTCCCTGACTAGTGCATTGAGTCTGCTTAGCAAAGCCAGCAGGCACAAAGCAGTCATGGAATAATAGAATTTGCTTAGCTTTTAGCACTCACAGCCAAATTCAATCTCTTGCGAATGTTAACGCACTCTCAAGGCAGACAGTTGTGCAATTTACATAGTCTATCTTTTCTACGCTCCTAGTTCAGCAACGCTCTATAATAATGCCACCACGAGCGAACAACTATAGTAGCACAAGGTTCTCCTTGAAGGGACACTCTCACACAAGGTTCTCACAATTTCGCATAAGAAATGCTCTCATAAGAGAGCGGAGTGTTTCCACTGTCCAAAAGGACTGTGGACCTGAAACAAACAAAGGAAATGAACATCCACTATTTCATACAATCTTCTTTAATTATTCTTCATGTTGCACTGATACTCACACGCTTCTCTAGCATGAGTACAGATAAAATGGAGTTGTGTTCGTACATCTACATGTTGTCCACATTTTGTCTTGATGCAAAATCTGGCCTTGTTTTCATCAGTTTGCCGAAATAATGGCAAAGTTTCACGGTTAGAGCAAACGCCACTGACAGTGCCAACAAGGCGCCATCTGATCACTGTGTCATCTTCTTCTTCAGGCTGATGACACAAACCATCTCTGCACTGCACACCACTCCCCGAATCGCCCTGTCAAAGGTCTCTTGGAATCAATAAAGTGATCATCATCGTCATTGTCATCATCGTCCTTGTCATCATCATCATCATCATCATCGTCATCATTGTTGTCATCATCGTTGTCATGATTGTTGCCATCCTCATCGCTGTCATTGTCATCATCATTCTGGTCATCATCATCATCATCATTGTCATCATTGTCGTCATCATCGATGTTACTGTCATCATTGTCACCATCGTTGTCATCATAGTTGCCGTCATCATCCTTGTCATCGTCATCATAATCTTTGTCAACATCATCATCATTGTCATCATCATCGTTGTCATTGTCGTTGTCATTGTCATTGCCATTTGTTGTCACTGTCATTGTCATCGTTGTTGCCATCACTGTTGCCACCATCACCGTTGTCATTGTCATCATTGCCATCATAGTTGTCATCATCGTTGTCATTGATATCATCATTGTCATCGTTGTTGTCATTGTTGTTGTTATCATTGTTACCATCATCATCGTTGTCATCGTTATCATTGTCATCATTGTCCTTGTCATCTTCATCATCATCATCATCATCATTGTAATCATCGTCATCATAGTTGTTATCATCATTGTCATTGTCAACGTGATTGTCATCGCTGTTGTCATTGTTGTTGTCATCATTATTGCCATCATCATCGTTGTCATCATTGTCATCGTTGTCATTGTCATCATTGTTGTCATTGTTGTCATAATCATTGTTGCACAGATCAAGTGCCACTGCTGTTCTATCAACTTACATAGCAGGACCCAGCTCTGGAGTCGTACAAGCCTTCTGTCTGGATATAGTTGACATGAGAAGACCGTCTCAGCTTTACATCAGCCCAGTGAAGCTGATTAGGAATCTCAGCAGTATCATCTGAAAGAAGCACATAACTTTTTTCCAGAATGGAGAATTGCACCTTTCAGTCCCCATCCGAACAGTCTAAGTGGTGAAACTGGCACATTAGGAAGTTGTGTGGTCATGTTTCTTTCAGGTAGACAGATAGGCACCATATTTGGAATGTCGGTGCTCAGTTTAATCACTGCCAAATCGATGCAGTGGTCTGGTTGAAAGGCACACTTATGTTCAGCCAAACTATGATTCTTTGCATTCTGGTATGTCTGGTTGTAGTAGACATGGAAGTGGATTGATTCTATTTTGGCATACATTTTCTTGTCTATTTGTTCTTGCTTGTAAGGTGAACCGCCGTATACATAGGCACTGATCCTAAGATACAATGTTGTCTTGAACGATTGACAGAACTTTAAAAAAATCAGGCTAGAGCTCATACAGAAAGCATGAAGGCACCTCACATCTTTCTATTGAAATAGGCAGAATGGACAACATGCGCAGCTGTAAGAGCAAATCGCTTTCCAATGTACACTGCAGAAGCTGTAGCAATCGTATGTTTGCAATTCATTGAACAAACAAAAAACTAGACAGACCAGACAGACAGACAGACAGACAGACAGACAGACAGACAGACAGACAGACAGACAGACAGACAGACAGACAGACAGACAGACAGACAGACAGACAGACAGACAGACAGACAGACAGACAGACAGACAGACAGACGGACGGACGGACGGACGGATGGACGGACGGACAGACAGACAGACGGATGGACAGATGGACAGATGGATGGATGGACGGACATGTGGACGGACCGACGGATGGATGGATGGACGAACGGACGGACGGATGGATGAACGGACGGACGGACGGACGGACGGACGGACGGACGGATGGACAGATGGATGGACGGACGGAAGGATGGACGGATGGACGGACGGATGGACGGATGGACAGATGGATGGACGGAAGGATGGACGGATGGACGGACGGATGGACGGATGGACAGATGGATGGACGGACGGATGGATGGATGGACGGACGGATGGATGGACAGATGGATGGACGGATGGATGGATGGACGGACAGACGGATGGATGGACGGACGGATGGACAGATGGACGGACGGACGGACAGACAGACGAATGGATGGACAGACAGACAGACAGACAAAATAAACTAACTATCAAACAGAAATGCGCATACCGACATCTTCTTCTATCTTGGTTCGTTTGTTGAAGTAAGTAAGTCTGAGAGACCAAGGAAATCGCATATAGTCGTCATGATGCACTTTATTTCCTACCACCACTCTCGTCAGTCTCCGACTCTATACGACAATTACAATTAACTATACCCATAATTAGTAACCTTGATCTACTTTACCAATCGCCGATAGGGTAGGGAATCCGTGGCAACTCCGCACGTCTGACTGTTGAAAAGATCGTATCGTCTCTGCCAGTAGTCCATGAAATCGAATGTTTCTCTCATCCTTCAAAAACACCATTTAACTATACGATTAAATAAAGCAGTTTACTCTTCAATTGTAGATAGGGCGACATTTAGACAGTTACCGTTTTGTCTTGTATTGCTTGAGACAACCGTATGTAAACTTGTGTATTCCTGTAGAGTTAGGGAATTTCGGAATGCACGCTTTGTGCAGAATGTGCGAGTAGCGTTGGAACATCAGAACGGCGCAGTGAAGGGCACAAATAAGCATCGCTCGACCTTCTTCATCTGCAAACTCTTACTCTCATCCCCTTGCGCCAGACCGGTTGCAACATCGTGCCATTTTCCACATTAATTCCCGAAAAACCGAACCGCAGCCAAACTACTCCAATTGGAACGTATCCATCCCCAAAGGGGAAAGTGTGAAATTCTTCCAAATTTACTCAGACAAGTCGAAAGAGAACAGTTTCTCGCTCATCACTGATGGCATTTTCTGTTGTCAAACAATGCAACATTGTGATAATCTGCATTAATCTACAGTAAAACTTCTGATAAAAGCGCCGCTCCAATATTAGCGCCCTTTACGGACAGCCCGGAAATACAAACGCGGACGATCTAATAGTAGCGCCCTTCTAATAATAGCGCTCTCACGCGTTGTGCGTGTGTCCAATGTAGAACACTGTCCCTTTGAGACTATTTTCTTTGATTAAGCTTGCAAACATTGGTCAGACTAAAACTCATATGAAGATTGCTTGTGTTTAAGACAAAAATACCCTGTAGGTATTTTCAAAAAACTGAGCATACTTGAGATGGCCAATGTAGCATTCACATAATAAACGTGCACGCTCCAATGATTCGCCCCCAAAAGCAATCACCAAAAAGTAATAGCGCAGCGCTTGTATTAGAAGTTTTGCGGTAGTCATTGTCTCACCTTTTCCATAGAATTGAGGTCTTGCCGCGATGAACGAAACAGCTGAGTCCGTAAACTTGAGATAACAAAATAATATGGCAATTCTAAACCAATCGTACATCGCTACGCGCACTGTACACGTAGACCGTACACAGCTAGACAACAGAACAATGGAAGATTGGCATACTTGAATGTGCAAACTTATTGACCACCCATACTCACGAAGTTGCGCATGATTTTTTCTTTAAGGACGAAAAATCTCAATTTACAAAAAAAGCATTTGTAGTCTGGTTATAGGTGGAAAACAATTTGAATAACGTTGACATACTGAATTAGAGACCTGCACGGGCCGGGCCGCCCGGCGGGGATTTTTAGCCGGGCCGGGCCGGGCCGGGCCGCAAAAATTGTGTTTTCAAGCCGGGCCGGGCCGGGCCGGGCCGGTGTTTACTTGATTAAAGAAATTTGACCATTCTCATCAATGTACATACATACAATCAGCGCCCAGGTGTTTTACTGAAGAAAGGCGCCATGGATACTTCATTACGATTTCATTACACTTATCTGTTTGCGCTAGGGCGTCATTTTGTTTCTTTCGGTAAAAAGCTAAGTACGGCTACAGAAAGGATACTTTCACGCAGTGGCGTATCCAGGGGGTGTAGGGTGTGTACACCCCCCTTTGCGGTGGAGGTAGGAAGAAAAAGTCTGTCAAAAGTATAAGGAACTAATGAATTATGTACTAAAACTGTCTATTTTGTGCTCAGAATGCCTTCTAAATGCGTTTTTGAAGGCCAAATTTTCAAAATTTTCTCGCCCTGGTCGGGCAGAAGCCCAACCAGGCCATTATAAACTACTAAAACTTGTAATTTCTGTTAATTTTAAGCTCGGAATGCGTTTTAAACGCGTTTTTGAAGGCTAATTTTGCTAAATTTTCTTACCCTGGTTGGGCAGCGGCCCAACCAGGCACTTTCAAAATTTTACACCCCCCCTTTCCAAAATCCTGGATACGCCACTGCTTTCACGACAAACAATTTGACTTTGACGACCAATTTAAGTGTGACTGGTCATGTCAATTTAAGTGTCACCAACTTATACTCTAAAATATAAGGGCTAAAACGGCATTTCTGATTTTCAACTCACTCCCGAACAGTGACATGGATTTTCGTAAACATTAAACAAACGTTTTCGTTATTTAGCCTCTTCAACTGTTTTTCCTTACCATAAAACTTTCGTTTTTACTTTGCAATTGCTAAAAATAGCGATATTCAGCGTTTTTGAGCCATTCTAAATTTGCCGGGCCGGGCCGGGCCGGGCCTGAAAATTTTGAGATGCCGGGCCGGGCCGGGCTACCCGGCACGAAATGTCAGCCGGGCCGGGCCGGGCCGGGCTGGAAATTTGAAAATCCGGGCCGGGCCGGGCCGCCAAAAAGGCGGCCCGCGCAGGTCTCTATACTGAATTGCTATTTCTGCTTGAGGCTAAATTATATTTTCTGAGCAAAATAGAGCGCAGTTGTGTTGCAAAGAAAGAAATCAGTATTTGTCAAAACATTTTTAATACATGTCCAACAGCGATGTCTGGACCAGAGCAGAGCTACTGTTGTTTGTGCATACACGTACAACAAAAATACACAGTGAAAATTCCGATACACATTACAATGCACAAATAGTACTCAAAATGTGCATTTTTGTGTATGTGTATCTGATTAGCAAAAGTCATTAAAAGTTGGAACTACTGTTGTTTGGTATTGAATTATTTAGGGATGCAAATGGTATCCGGTATTATTTGGTATTATTCGGTATTATTTGGTATTTTCTAGGTATTTGGTATTATTTGGTATTTGGTATTTTTTTGAACCAAATAATACCAAATAGTTTAAATAACTAAACAGTTAGTTTTTAAGCGATAAATTCTGCATATTTTGCGACTATATACCATGTCAGAGATCTTCTGTTCAGAGTTTTCTCCTTATTTCTAATTTATTAAAAGTTTAACAATGCAGATACGGAGAACAAGACGTCTCTTTACCGTTCTGAGCAACAAAACAATAAAGAATTCTGACAAGTTTAGCTTATAACAAACAACCATTCATGGAAAATTCTCAAAAAGTGGGAGGGGGCCCCCATGAAACGATGCAAGGCGATTTTGGGGGAAGGGGGGTCCGAAATATCGGGATTTTGGTACGACGTCATTTATGGACGGCCCCTTTATCGAGACCAAGCCTAGACCGCAAACGTCACAACGTGCTTGCCCATTTCCCGAGTAAGTGAAAAACCATCAAATTCTGCTCGTTTTCTTTCTCGGCATGACTAGATTTCTTTTAGATGCAACAAAAACTCTTCCACTGAGGCAAAACTTATATATTTTTGCTGAAAATAACAAAAGTATGACTTTGCGCACATTCCAAACAGCTAGCGACCTGTTTATCAACTATTTGGAATTATTTGGTATTATTTGGTATAGAAAATACCATCTGCTATTTGGTATTTGGTATTTGGTATTTTTTATACCATTTGCATCCCTAATTGAATTTCCCGAATGGGTACGTGTATAAATTTACTGTCAAATGTGTATGGAAAATTGTGTATATGTACACTACACGCACATTCAGCAAACCAATGTGTATTTTTGTGTATATTTGTGTGTGTATTGTACTGAAAATGCAAATTTTTCGTAAATTTTGAGCTACAAATGCTAAAGCCCATGTGCGCAAAGCTTGTAATCTCTGAACGCCACTCTGTCTTTGATCGTTTGGTGGGCCATCATGGTTTATTATCTCAACGCGAAAGATAAGGCCACGTAAACTACGGTAAGCTACGTAAACTACGCCGCCGATCTTACGCAGCGCTCAATGCTGGAGAGAAAAATAAAGACAAAAAAGAAAAATCTTTTTTATCGGATTCAATCAGAGGAATCGAGCCGGTTGAGGAAGAAATTATTGCATTCGCATAATACACACAGTCATTTTGTGCGTGGAAGGTGCTAAGCTGGCTAACAACTCTTCTTTATATTATTTTTATTCGTTTCTTCACTTCGGTCGGCGCCAGCACTGCAGAGTGGGAGAGAGAGAAAGGAGTGGTTAGGTAATAAGAGCAGCTAAGCTTCAATGGATTCCTAAGGTAATACGTCGCCTTCCTAAAATACGTATTCTGCTTGTTCTTTTGCATTTTTTATGTTCGCTATCTTCGTCGTTTATTTTTTTCCTCCGAAAAAACAATGGCGGAAAATAGGGCGGCTGTTCTTAATTTCACGAAGACCGGCCCCCAGCGTGTTTGATACTGTAGCTCATGTTTTGTCAATTTGAAATGGATTTGGATTCAAACGGAGCTGTTTTCAGAGATTACAAGCTTAAGTAGAATACGCTTTAGAAGAATCAAATCTCCCAAAATCCGCTGCTTGAAAACAAGAGTGGGTTTGAAATTGAGGTACTTCAGGCTTTTTTATATACTACAGGGTGTGCCAAAAAAACAGCCCAGCAGATTTTTCGCTGTAGCAACCGCAAATCTCAACCGATTTGAATCAATCCTTTTTTAAATGAAAAATAAATAAATCCTTAAAAGACCGCTGAAATTTTCATGAATGTACTCTGCTTAGTTCCTCAGATATTGGCTCTCAAAATCAAAACATTGATTTTGGCAGTGAACAAGAGGGATTTTTTATTATTCTGCACTTCGTAATAAAGCGGATTTCTACTACTGCTAAGGGCTCTTGGAGGCTTTACAGGTTACACAGAAACTCGGTTTACTTCAGCACTAAAGCATCATTAGCCCTAGCAGTAGGAGGAATCTGCTTTATTATGAAATGCAACGGAATCGCTCTTGTTCTTTGCCAAAATCTGTTTCGACTTAGAAGGCAAATATCTTAAGAACTAAACTCTGAATCTCAATAAAAATCTTTGAAGAATTTATCAGACTTTCATTCAAAAAAGGATTCATTCAAATCGGTTCAGATCATACATGTAACAGAGGGGTTTGGGGGGTTGCCCCCCCCCACCCGACTTAGGCCAGCCCCCCCCGGGATGCCCCCCCCCCGAGACGATTTCGCCGCCCCCCTCCGATTTTTCAGGCAAGTAAATTTTTGAGCAAATTTTTGCAATTTTTTACAATTTGCCCAAGTTAGCAATTTTTGGCGATTTTTACCCAAAAAACTGCGATTTTTTCGATTTTTGAGCGTTTTTTAGTGCCCAACCCCCCTCCCAAAATTTTGGCTCAGACCCCCACAGCCGGCGCCAGGCCCCCCTAAACACCCCTCCCCCTTCGGCGGATGACCTGTTCACGGACGGCGGAACATGAATAGTTCAGATTCATGGTTGCAAAAGTAAAATATCTGCTGGGTTGTTCCTTATCACTCTTGTTCATTGCTAAAATCTCCGTTTTGACTTTGAGGACAAATATCCCAGGAACTAAGCTGGCTATCTTAATAAACGGTACATCCATCTTTCAAGAATTTATTTATCTTTCATTTACATACAAAAGGATTCACTCAAAACGGATGAGATTTGCGGTTGCTACAGCAAAAACTCTGCTGGGTTGTTTTTTTATGGCAGACTCTGTATATACGTTTATACCCCTGGTTTATACGGAAAAACCCAGTAGATTTATGTATTCAAGCAGCAACCAAAATTGTCAAGTTTATAGAGCAAGTTAAAAATGACAACCAAACATACTGCAGAGCAAGCCAACAACACAATGCTCAAATCTTTTGTATCATGTTATATATAGCAGTATGTTTAGCTCAGTTTGGTGGCTCTTTTACGCTTCACGTCTTTTTTGCAGACATGTCTGACTGGGTCACAAACCCAATCGCGTCTGCAGCAACTTTTTCTGTCGGGACAACAAACGGCGTCCGGGAGTGGGCAGCACTTCCATTCGTCCTCTGGGCCCTTGCAACAAGTTTGCTGCTCTTCACAGCTCAAACGCGAGCCTGGACACGCAGGATCACCAAGTGACAGAACAGACAAGATAGCAACTGAAAAGCTTTCTTTGAGAACCCATCACACTTTCGCAACCATACATGGAACTGTGTTATGGTTATGGACATACATGTGGCTAGGGGCAGGGATGTGCGGTGTGTTTTTTCCGTTTTTTTTCAGTAGTTTACTGCAAAACAGTATCTTATGGCACTTATAAGTTCAATATTGGTTTTAAAACAATTCAACAAAACTGGAATAGGGCCCCTCCACAGAAAACCAGGCCACATACAATGTACATGGCACACATTTATGGTTAAAAAAACGGTACTTCACTCTTTAAGAAGTTTAGTTTTTACAGCTTCTTTAATGATATCAATGTTTTCCGATGCCCGAAATCGAGAAGGAGATTAGTCGGGGTCTGCCAAAATCGTTGTTTTAGGGCGGTTGTGCTGAATGCGTCGGGAGGGGGTGCGATAGAAAATATTAATCGTTGTAGTTTACGGACGGCACTTATAATGCATCAGTTCCATGTTGTTGTAATATAGTTGCGTATGCAATTATAACTTTTCCTACTCAAAAAACAAAACAAAGTCAGGTACATGTATATAGTCAATTTTTGGTTCGTCAGATCAAGTACTATAGTTAGGCACTTAACGCCGTTTACGGTACCGATACCAGAAGGAGCCCTCTGGCATATGGGGCACCGGCGGCCGTCGGGAGCTGTCAGCATCATGGCATCAACACGCCCGGCCTACCCTATGTAGCTACCGGTACCATCCCACCCGACTTAAGCCAGACCCTCGAGACCATTTTTTCGACCCCCTCTGATTTTCTGGCAAGTAAACTTTTGAGCAGATTTTTGCAATTTCAGACACAAAAATTGTCAAAAATCCCCTGTAAAGCAGCACTTTTTAGTTGTATTTCAGTCAAATTAGCGAATTTTGATTTTTTGCTAAAAAATTGCGATTTTGTCGATTTTTGAACGTTTTTTGTGCCCCAACCCCCTCCGAAAATTTGGGCTCAGATCCCCGGCGACGGACCTCCTCTTGGGCGGGTGATCTATTACATGTACGTTTATGGTTATGGTTACACATGTGGTTGGGGGACGGGATGCGATTAAGGTAACATAGCAAATTTAGGTAGTTTCTCAGTAAAAGATTGGAATTTTGCCATGTATAATATGCCGAAACTGTCTCAAGACACTTTAACAAAAAGACAAACTGTTGTAAGAAAAATTGCATATAGCGCTTATTAATAGGGGCCTTATAGGGGCCTGTCAAGCACTGTTTAATGTCTGTTTCGTTCATAAACGCATTTCAAAAAGAAATGTATATGTAATATTCGGATTTAATGCGTGGTTTGCCTTCAAAACAGTGCTTTCATGGTTTTTTCATTCATTTTAATTAAGACAATTCAGCAAAACCACTTTTGACTTGATCCCGAAACCCTACTTGTTATCTGAAAAAGGCCCATGCACGAAAACCAACCAAACCACATACATGGCCACACATTTGGTTCAAAACTGGTAGTTCACTCTTTAAAAAGCTAGCTTCTAATACAGTCAGGCACTTAACGCCGCTTAGGGTACCGACACCATATATGGTCCCCCTACCTTCAGGGCCTGTGGTGGTACCATATATGGTGACGGTACCATATAAGGTGCCGGTACCATATATGGTACCCCCACCTTAGCGTTGTTACCAGTACTGGTACCATATTATGGTACCACTCTGTTCAGATTTCGTACCATATATGGTACCGGCACCTTATATGGTGTCGGTACCATAAACGGCGTGCCTGGCTGAAATAATGATACAGTTTGTGTGTACGTTTTCCGATGTCCGATGTAAATGGACAAGGAAGATTAGTTGGGGCAGCCAAACAATCGTTGTATTTAGGGCGGTTGTGCCGAATGCGTCGGGAGGGGCTGTGGTAGAAAATTTTGAAAATTTGAGCGTTGTAGTTTACGTACAGTACGGCCCTTATATCGCATCAGTTCCATGTTGTTATATCTACAGTATGGCTGCATATGTAATAAAAGCTTTTCTTACTCAAGAAAATTCTCAAAGAAAAAGTCAGTTCCATGTATATAGTCAATTTTTGGTTGGTCAGATCAACTACTACTATTCAAACTATCGGTGGTGACTGAAAGAGCTCTGTATAGCAAGATACACTGCAGACCGATAGAAGTAATAAATTCTAATTATATTCTTCACATTTGTATGGATTTAAAGAACGAAAACAACCGAATTGCAGAGGCAGGCTAGGCAGCCACCCAGTTTCCAGGGTTATTGTGGGCAGGTATTGGGAAAGTACCTAATATCAGGTATCAGGTACAGGTATTTCAAAAAATACCCAATCAGGTATCAGGTACAGGTAGCTATTCACGAAAATACAGGTATCAAGTATTAGGTATCAGGTATTCTCCCATAAAAAGTTAAAATCCGGTTTTTTAACCGAAAAGTCGCTCAAACCACCAATTTATGCTCAACAGTAGTGATGCAAAATTATGGAATTTGAATTTCAATTCAATTACAATTAAGAGTCAGTCTCTGGGCCAATCGAGTTTCAGTATTCAGACCCAAAAATGAAACTTTGGCGTGGAGGGCTCAAAGTTGTAGAGGACTAATACGTATGGATAAGTTATATAACCACCGCAAAGGATATCCCGATTCGACGCTCCACGCTCGAGATACGGCCTTCTGAAAATCGGTCCGCTTAACTATGGGACCAAAATTTCAAAATCGAATTTCTAGCGCACTAATCAGTGTTGGGACTTAAAAATTTGGGGTTTACGGTAACTTTTAGAGTACTTTCAGAATCAACGGTCGAATTCCATTTTCAATGAAAAAAAATTTTTTTCGACCCCCTTTGGAGCCCCCTAGCTCGTCTGGAACCCCCCTACACCGTTTTTTTATATTTCAGAATATTGTAGCGCTATCAATTCCCTACAGTTTAGTATAAGCCACATTGGCTGACCCGTGGAAGAAAGTGGTGAAATATGGCTTCAAAGATGAAAAATCCTCAAATTTTTAGTTTTGGTACTGCACCAAAATTTCCTGGTGGAGTTTCTAGCGCACTAAGGATTTTTCAACTTTGAAGCCATATTTCACCACTTTCTTCCACGGGTCAGCCAATGTGGCTTATACCAAACTGTAGGGAATTGATAGCTCTGCAATATTCTGAAATAAAAAAAAACGGTGTAGGGGGGGTTCCCGACGAGCTAGGGGGCTCCAAAGGGGGTCGAAAAAAATTTTTTTCATTGAAAATGGAATTCGACCGTTGATTCTGAAAGCACTCTAAAAGTTACCCGAAACCCCCAATTTTTAAGTCCCAACACTAATTAGTGTGCTAGAAACTCCAGCAGGAAAATTTGGTGCAGTACCGAAACTAAAAATTTGTGGATTTTTCAAGTTTGGAGCCATATTTCACCACTTTCTTGTATGGGTCAGCCAATGTGGCTTATACCAAACTGTAGGGAATGGATAGGATAGGAAGCAATAAAAAACGGTGTAGGGGGTTCCAGACGAGCTAGGGGGCTCCAAAAGGGGTCGAAAAAAAATTTATTTCGTTGAAAATGGAATTCGACCGTTGATTCTGAAAGCGCTCTAAAAGTTACCCTAAACCCCCAATTTTTAAGTCTCAACACTGATTAGTGCGCTAGAAACTCCAGCAGGAAATTTTGGAGCAGCACCAAAACTAAAAATTTGTGGATTTTTCAAATTTGAAGCCACATTTCACCACTTTCTTCCACGGGTCAGCCAATGTGGCTTATGCCAAACTGTAGGGAATTGATAGCGCTACAATATTCTGAAATAAAAAAAACCGGTGTAGGGGGGGTTCCAGACGAGCTAGGGGGCTCCAAAGGGGGTCTAAAAAAATTTTTTTCATTGAAAATGGAATTCGACCATTGATTCTGAAAGTACTCTAAAAGTTACCTTAAACCCCCAATTTTTAAGTCCCAACACTGATTAGTGCGCTAGAAATTCGATTTTGAAATTTTGGTCCCATAGTTAAGCGGACAGTTTCATTTTCGGGGTCTGAATATGGCAAAGGACCAAGACTCGATCGGTTCAGAGACTGACTCTTAATTTATGGGCTCCATTTTTAATTTCAATTAAATTAAATTAAATTAATTGAAATAGTTTTCCATTATTTTCAATTAAAGTTATATTTTCAATTAAATTATGGAACCTCGGAAAATTTCAATTATGCAATTTTTTCAATTTTTTGAAAATTGTTTTATTTTTGCTGATGAAAGACAGTAACAGTGATCAAAGACTTCGAAAATGTCCATGTACAAGCTTACAGACACCTGGTTAGCCTGTTAGCCAAACAGGCGAGAAAATTTTAAAAAGATTCTTTTAAAAACGCATAAAATGGGATTCTGGGGGAAATTTACAGATATTTCATTATTTTCAGTACTTAATCTAAAGTTTTCAGCATTTTTGAGCAACATCACTTCCTAGGTACCTTCGCCAAAAGGCGGCGTAAACCCACCATACACCAAAAAATCATTGTTTTGACTTTTATGAACTACAAAATAAAAAGCAGGCAGAGCACAAAATATTACAAAACAAAGTGAGGTCAGTATAAAGAGGTGACAAACCTTAAGAGTCAGTCTCTGATTCGATTGAGTCTCCGCCCTTATCCCTATGTCAAGTTGAAAATCGAACTTTTGCGTAGAGACCTGTGCGTTGGTGTATTAAGAGTCGTTCTCTGGTCAGATCGCATTTTGGTCCTTTGCCCTATTCAGACCCAAAATTGAAACTTTGAGCTAGAGAGCTGTAAGTTGGTACACTAATAGATACTAATGAGTTATCTTTCAGCTGCAAAGGATTAATGGATCTGACGCTCCTGTCCTGAGATATAGCCTTCCGAAAATCGGTCTGCTTAACTATGGCACCAAAATTTCAAACTCGAATTTCTCGCTTCATACTCGGAATTCGGACCTAAAAATTGGGGGTTTTAGAGTACTTTTAGACTGCTTTAAGAAACTTTCGTCAAATTTTCGTTTTCAGAAAAAAAAATTTTTTTCCCCCCTTTGCGCCCCCCTAGCTCGTCTGGAACCCCCCCAACCCAGTTTTTTTTATTTCAGAAAAATGTTGCGCTATCAATTACCTACCGTTTGGTGTGAAGCATTGTTTGCTCAGACCCGAAGAACGTGAGAAAATTGAGGTCAAACATGTCCCGGTAGCAAAATTTTCGAACTTTTCTCAGGTCAAATATTTCCAAGTCCGGTTTTTTGCGTGTGCGTGTGTGCGAAAGTGCGAAAATTTTGCGACCGGGACATGTTTGACCTCAATTTTCTCACGTTTTTCGGGTCTGAGCAAACAATGCTTCACACCAAACGGTAGGTAATTGATAGCGCAACATTTTTCTGAAATAAAAAAAACTGGGTTGGCGGGGTTCCAGACGAGCTAGGGGGGGGCGCAAAGGGGGCGAAAAAATTTTTTTTCTGAAAACGAAAATTTGAGAAAAGTTTCTTAAAGCAGTCCAAAAGTACTCCAAAACCCCCAATTTTTAAGTCCGAATTCGTACTAGTAGGTGGAAAACCGGACTTGGAAATATTTGACCTGAGAAAAGTGCGAAAATTTTGCGACCGGGACATGTTTGACCTCAATTTTCTCACGTTCTTCGGGTCTGAGCAAACAATGCTTCACACCAAACGGTAGGTAATTGATAGCGCAACATTTTTCTGAAATAAAAAAAACTGGGTTGGGGGGTTCCAGACGAGCTAGGGGGGGCGCAAAGGGGGCGAAAAAAAATTTTTTTTATGAAAACGAAAATTTGAGAAAAGTTTCTTAAAGCAGTCCAAAAGTACTCTAAAACCCCCAATTTTTAAGTCCGAATTCGTACTAGTAGGTGGAAAACCGGACTTGGAAATATTTTACCTGAGAAAAGTTCGAAAATTTTGCTACCGGGACATGTGTGACCTCAATTTTCTCACGTTCTTCGGGTCTGAGCAAACAATGCTTCACACCAAACGGTAGGTAATTGATAGCGCAACATTTTTCTGAAATAAAAAAACTGGGTTGGGGGGTTCCAGACGAGCTAGGGGGGCGCAAAGGGGGCGAAAAAAATTTTTTTTCTGAAAACGAAAATTTGATAAAAATTTCTTAAAGCAGTCTAAAAGTACTCTAAAACCCCCAATTTTTAAGTCCGAATTCGTATTAGTAGATGGAAAACCGGACTTGGAAATATTTAACCTGAGAAAAGTGCGAAAATTTTGCGACCGGGACATGTTTGACCTCAATTTTCTCACGTTTTTCGGGTCTGAGCAAACAATGCTTCACACCAAACGGTAGGTAATTGATAGCGCAACATTTTTTCTGAAATAAAAAAAACTGGGTTGGGGGGTTCCAGACGAGCTAGGGGGGCGCAAAGGGGGCGAAAAAACATTTTTTTTATGAAAACGAAAATTTGAGAAAAGTTTCTTAAAGCAGTCCAAAAGTACTCTAAAACCCCCAATTTTTAGGTCCGAATTCCGAGTATGAAGCGAGAAATTAGACTTTGAAATTTTGGTCCCATAGTTAAGCGGACCGATTTTCGGAACGCTATATCTCAGGACTGGAGCGTCAGATCCACTAATCCTTTGCAGCTGAAAGATAACTCATAAGTATGTATTAGTGTGCCAACTTACAGCTCTCTAGCTCAAACTTTCAATTTTGGGGTCTGAATACTGAAACTCGATCGGTTCAGAGAACGACTCTTAAGAGGCATTCATGAGTTATGTTAAACCTTCAAAGGGTTTATGGATTTGACGCTCCATTCCCGAGATACAAGCCGCCAAAAATCGGCCCGCTTAACTATGGGACCAAAATTCTCAATTCTAATTTCTTTCGTACCAATAAGAGTTGGGACTAAAAAAATGGGGATTTTGGGTAACTTTTTGAGTAGTTTAAGAATTTTTGGTCCAAAATTATTTTTGAGTAAAAAAATTTTTTGCTACCACATTTGGCCGGTCCTAGCTCGTCTGAAACCCCCCTACACAGTTTTTTTATTTCAGAATTTTGTAGCGCTATCAATTTGCCAGACTATGGTGTAAAGCATTTTGGGCTGCGACCTGACATTCGTGAGATATTCGCCTCTGAATGGCCAAAACCATGCAGAATTTGCTAGTTTTGCAGTACACAAAGCTATGATGCCGGATTACTTTCATTATAATAACAGTTGGTTTTGAGTAAAAATTTTTTTGCGACCACATTTGGCCAGCCCTAGCTCGTCTGGACCCCCTACACAGTTTTTTTATTTCAGAATTTTGTAGCGCTATCAATTTGCCAGACTTTGGTGTAAAGCATTTTGGGCTGCGACCCAACATTCGTGAGATATTCGCCTCCGAATGGCCAAAACCGTGCAGAATTTGCTAGTTTTGCAGTACACGAAGCTACGGTTTTGGCCATTCGGAGGCGAATATCTCACGAATGTCGGGTCGCAGCCCAAAATGCTTTACACCAAAGTCTGGCAAATTGATAGCGCAACAAAATTCTGAAATAAAAAAAAAACTGTGTATGGGGGGTTCCAGACGAGCTAGGGCTGGCCAAAGGTGGTCGCAAAAAAATTTTTACTCAAAAATAATTTTGGGCCAAAAATTCTTAAACTACTCAAAAAGTTACCTAAAATCCCCAATTTTTTAGTCCCAACTCTAATCATAATAAAAGTAATCCGGCATCGTAGCTTGTGTACTGCAAAACTAGCAAATTCTGCACGGTTTTGGCCATTCGGAGGCGAATATCTCACGAATGTCGGGTCGCAGCCCAAAATGCTTTACACCAAAGTCTGGCAAATTGATAGCGCTACAAAATTCTGAAATAAAAAAAACTGTGTAGGGGGGTTCCAGACGAGCTAGGGCCGGCCAAAGGTGGTCGCAAAAAAATTTTTTACTCAAAAATAATTTTGGACCAAAAATTCTTAAACTACTCAAAAAGTTACCTAAAATAACCAATTTTATAGTCCCAACTTTTTATCTAGTCTTTCTACTCTGTATTGACTCAGTGAAAAAAGCCTATAGTTTTTAACTGCAAGTTATTGGCATCCCTGTACCTAAAACAGCATCACATAGATCAACCTCTTCAGTCATATCAGGTTCAAGCAGAAGATGTATCAATATCCACATCTCACTACAAGAGCCCTCAACGTACTGGCGTACAAGAGCCCTAAGCCTAGCTTTAGTTTGTTTGTAGAACGTAAGCTTAAACGTCAGCTAGTGAACTTAATGCCGGAACTTAGAGTTTGAAATGAACATTCCTGGAGTGCATCAGGGTTTCCTACTACATACAATGGCGATCGGTCCGTCATACCGCAAAAATTGTCTTGCCTTTTTCTCGTTTTCGTCGAATTGTTGGTTTGTAAATTTCGATTGCTTTGAACATGGATCGTTTTCTTAAGAAAAGGAACAGGAGCGCTATTGATTTAGCTCATAGCTTAAAATTTGTGTCTTTATTTGAAAGTACCTGAACCTGAATCTGACACCTGGGTACTTTTGAAAAATGTACCTGAACCTGAACCTGAACCTGAAATTGGATTTTAGAGATACCTGAACCTGGACTTACCTGAAATTTGGTGGTACCTACCAACTGTAACCAGTACCATATGGTGTTGGTACCATAAACGGCGTTAAGTGCCTGACTGCACTACTTTTCAAACTATCGTTGATGACTGAAAGAGCTCTGTAGAGCGAGATACAGTGCAGACCGATAAAAGTAATAAATTGTATTTATATTCTTCACATTTGTATGGATTTAAAGAACTAAAGCAACCAAATTGAAGGGTAGACAGACAGCCACCCAGTTTCCAGGGTTTTTACAAAACTAAATAATCAAAACGGCAAAAGTGGCCTTTAAAACACTATTTTTGTTTTAAACAGTGCAAAAAAGCTTTATTTTATTCGACACAGTACAGCTAAAAGCAATTATTTCTGTAACCCTATCAGCCATTTTGAAATTCAAATTAGGGTTCCAGAACAAAGTTTAGGGTTTGAGAAACCAAAATTTGGGTTCGGCAACCCTACTTACCTCAGGCTTCAGAAACCCAAATTAGGGTTCTTGAATTTGATCCTATAGTCTGTTCAAAAATTATTGGCGATGGGCGGTTTTTGATTTTTTTCTCAAAAATTCTCTAGACCCCCTTATATTTTTATATGAACTTGTAGCCAACGATCAGCGCTACATTATGGAACTATTCATTCTTGTCCTAATTTGCATATTAACTATGAAAATGGCCAAAAACTAAAATTTGTGCGAGTTGACCCCCTCCAAACGTGCTTGAAATTTCACGCCGATACCAGATTCGGATTCCTCAGAGCCTTGCGGTCTCGAATCATACCACTTACATGGGTCTACGACGATTTTGAAGCAAGTTACGAGCGATTTCCCGAGGGGTACTCGCTCAAAAATCGACCAAAATTTTTGCCCTCCCATAGTAAAACCTACTTAGTGGTGCAAAACGACCTTTTTTACCCGACA
Source organism: Sabatieria punctata (assembly GCA_030248155.1). Lineage (NCBI taxonomy): Eukaryota > Metazoa > Nematoda > Chromadorea > Araeolaimida > Comesomatidae > Sabatieria > Sabatieria punctata. The sequence goes on along the minus strand of JASANB010006031.1, from coordinate 199,225 downwards.
GATTTCCAGAAACCACTTTTTCTAGTCAATTCGGACCCGAGGAATTCAGTGGTGCCGTCCGTTTCGGCATGCAACTCTTGTGGAGGGTGCTAGAGCCTCCTAAAGCTCTAAACGGCCCAGTTCCAGTGCTTCAAATAGCCATTCAATAGAAGTGCAATATAGCTTCTAGGGGTATTTTTTTGCGCCAAATCCACAGAAGACAACCTCGAAAAGCCATTTCTCACTCGTGGCCGTTGGGCCGCACTCCAAACGGGGTTGGGGGGCTCCAGACGAGCTAGGGGGGGCGCAAAGGGAGCGAAAAAAAATTTTTTTCTGAAAACGAAAATTTGACAAAAGTTTCTTAAAGCAGTCTAAAAGTACTCTAAAAACCCCAATTTTTAGGTCCGAATTCCGAGTATGAATCGAGAAATTAGACTTTGAAATTTTGGTGAAATTTAAGCGGACCGATTTTCGGAAGGCTATTTCTCAGGACAGGAGCATCAGATCCACTAATCCTTTGCAGCTGAAAGATAACTCATAAGCATGTATTAGTGTGCCAACTCAGAGCTCTCTAGCTCAAAGTTTCAATTTTGGGTCTGAATACTGAACACCGGAACTGGGCCGTTTAGAGCTTTAGGGGGCTCTAGTACAGTGGGAAAATATCGAAATTTTTAAAACATATTAATATAACTATACATATATGTTTTTCGCCAATCAAACATATAAATATCACATATAGTTATATGTTTCTGAAAACTGAATATGCACATATTTTTAAACATAAAACATATTTGTGTAAAAGTCGCTTATTCACTTAAATTTTGTCTTAATTTTCGATAATTCAAGCTTGAGATTCTGAATTTCCTGTTTAAAACGGTTTGTAACAATTTAGATACAGTAGCACACTCAGATTCAATAAGTTTAAGTGAAAGTCAGATTTTGGAAAAGTTTACTGTCAAACAGCAACCAAAAGTCTTGAAATCATGAATTCCTATAGCAAAAATATGTATATGTTTCCAGAAACATATTGGCCTCAAAACATATAAATACAAAACATATTTGACATGCAAACATATTGAGAAACATAAACATATATGTTTTCCCAAAAACAAACATATTTATGTTTTAAAACATATACATAAAACATATATGTTTCCCACAGTAGGCTCTAGCACCCTCCACAAGAGTTGGATGCCGAAACGGACGGCACCACTGAATTCCTCGGGTCCGAATTGACTATCGAAAAAGTGGTTTCTGGAAATCTGTCGGGTAAAAAAGGTCGTTTTGCACCACTAAGTAGGTTTTACTATGGGAGGGCAAAAATTTTGGTCGATTTTTGAGCGAGTACCCCTCGGGAAATCGCTCGTAACTTGCTTCAAAATCGTCGTAGACCCATGAAAGTGGTATGATTCGAGACCGCAAGACTCTGAGAAATCCGAATCTGGTATCGGCGTGAAATTTAAAGCACGTTTGGAGGGGGTCAACTCGCACAAATTTTAGTTTTTGGCCATTTTCATAGTTAATATGCAAATTAGGACAAGAATGAATAGTTCCATAATGTAGCGCTGATCGTTGGCTACAAGTTCATATAAAAATATAAGGGGGTCTAGAAGAGAATTTTTGAGAAAAAAATCAAAAACCGCCCATCGCCAATAATTTTTGAACAGACTATAGTTTGATTTATTGTCGTGCCTTTTCGACTGCCCGGGCTGTCCTTCTTCATCGAAGATGATCCTGTTTTTCTAATAGCGCAACGCTATTATTATAAGTTTTACGTACTGTTATTTTAATAGTGAAATTTTATTTTAATTTAATATTAATATAATAGAACTAGCCGATTTTAATTTTAATTTAATATTAATATAATAGTCCCCTGTTAGTTTTAATTTAGATTTAATATTAATACTATTAAATAACAATTTTAATAGTATTTTAATAGCATTTTAATAGTAGATTCTAAAATGAATTTAAAAGGTTTTGGACACACTTTAGCGTATTTGTCTGAACATGGTTTTAAGCATACCTGTAACAGAGGAGTCTGGGGGTCTGCCCCTCCACTCGAGTCAGGCCAGACCCACCGGATGGGGACCTCTCCCTCGAGACGACTTTTCTGGCCCCCATTCCGATTTTTCTGGAAAGTAATTTTTTGAGCAAATTTTTGCGATTTTCCGCAATTTCAAACGCAAAAATTGCCAAAATCGCCTGTAAAACAGGACTTTTTAGCTTTATTTCAGCCCAAATTAGCGATTCTTGACGATTTTAGCCGAAAAATTGCGATTTTTTAGCGGTTTTTAGTGCCCAACCCCCTCCCAAAATTTGGGCTCAGACCCCCCGGCCGGCGCCAGACCCACCAACCCCGTCCCCCTTCCGCAGATGATCTGTTAAGATATTCGAAATTGCATTCGAACAGAACCTAGGCCATAAAATTTGAAACAAAATATGATGCATAGTTATAGAGGCATTTTTGACAGGAAAAGACTGTTACATAGGTTATTGAGTAGATTAAGGTCCTTTTGTCATTCATGCCTGTTACTGAGAAAAGTTCCACAGTTTCCAAGATTCGAGATTCAGAGTGCTGTCAGACACCTTCAATTTTTATCATTTTCTGAGGTAAAATTCTGATTTAAATTCTAGTAATGTAGGTAACTCCGTCATTGTCAAACAAGGTGAAACTATTAAAATGCTATTAAAATACTATTAAAAATAAATTTTAATATTCAGCCCCTCTTTGTATTTTTAATTTAATTTAATATAATAGTAGGCCCTCTATTTTAATATTAATATAGATTTAATACTATTAAAATGGCACTATTAATAATAGTTTTATTTTAATATTAATATATTAAAATAACAGTAGTTTTACGGTAGTCACTGTCTCACCTTTTTCCTAGAATTGAGGTCTTGCCGCGATGAACGAAACAGCAGAGTCCGTAAATTTGAGATAACAAAATATTACGGCAATGCCGAACCAATCGTACATCGCTGCGCGCACTGTACACAGACAATACACCATTAGAAAACAGAACGATGGAACACTGGCATAACTGAATGTGCAAACTTACTGACCACCCACACTCACGAACCTGTGCATGCTTTTCGTAAAGGACGAAAAACCTCAATTTACGAAAAAAACATTTGTAGTCTGGTTATATGGTGGAAGAAAACTGCACTTTCTGCTTGAGGCTTTTTCATTTTCCGATCAAAATACGGCGCAGTTGCGTTGCAAAGAAAGCAATCAGTATTTTATTTGTCAAAAACTTTTTCATACATTTACAACAGCGATGTTTGGACCAGAGCAGAGTACTGTTGTTGGTGTATATGTCGCAGGTAGAAACGGAATTCAGGGAGATTCAGAATCTCCCTGGGGAGAAGTAGAATTCCATCTCTCCCTAGGTTTTTAGGGATTGTGTGTGACCTTTATCATGGGCCTTTATTTGGAAAGGCTTTTAGGGGGCCACTATTTGTTGAGTGGCGTTCATATGGAAAAACCCAGTATTCAAGCAGCAACCAAAATTGTGAAGTTTATCGAACATATCGCAAAATGACAACCAAACATACAGCAGGACAAGCCATGCTCAAATCTTATATATCGTATTATTCCTGTATACTTATCTCAGTTTGGTGGCCGGAACACTTCTATGAAGATAATAACCTGGGCCTCCTGGTCCTGTGCAGCAACGAGACCCTCGGCAACAAGCCCAATTGTGTTTGCAGCAAGTTCTTCTGTCGGGACAACAAACGCCTCCCGGGTTTGGGCAGCACTTCCATCCGTCCTTTGGGCCCCTGCAACAAGGTTCCTGCCCTTCACAGGTCTGACGCGAGCCTGGACATGCATGACGACCGAATGACAGACCAGACAAGATAGCAACTGAAAAGCTTTCTTTGATCGCACTTTCGGAACCATACATTAACTGTTTTATGTCATACATATAACACTGGGTCTGGGACGTCTGTCTGCCCCCACCCGACTTAGCCAGACCCCCGAAACCATTTTTCTCACCCCCTCTGATCTTCTGGCAAGTAAACTTTTGAGCAAATTTTTGCAATTTCAGACACAAAAATTGTCGAAAATCCCCTGTAAAGCAGCACTTTTTAGTTGTATTTCAGTTATTGTTGTTTGTGTATACACATACACATTTACCGTACACAAAAATACACATTGTTTTTTCAATGTGTATACACATACACATACACATACAGTACACATAACAAACGGAAAATCCAATCCCAAACAACAGTAATTTTAGTCAAACTAGCGAATTTTGATTTTTTGCCAAAAAATTGCGATTTTGTCAATTTTTGAGCGTTTTTTGTGCCCCAACCCCCTCCGAAATTTTGGGCTCAGACCCCCGGCGACGGAACCCCCTTACCCTCTTGTGCGGATGACTTATTACATGTACGTTTACGGTTATGATTATACATGCGGTTGGGGCACTGGATTCGATCAAGGTAACATAGCAAATTTTGGTAATTTTTCAGTAAAAAATATGAATTTTGCCATGTATAATATGCCAAAACTGTCTCAAACACTTAACAAAAAGACAAACTGTTGTAAGAAAAATTGCATATAGCGCATATTTATAGGGCCTGTCAGGCACTGTTCAATGTCTGTTTCGTTCATAAACGCATTTCAAAAAGAAATTTGTATGTAATATTCGGATTTAATGCGTGGTTTGCCTTCAAAACAGTGTTTTCATGGTTTCTTCATTCATTTTAAGTTCAATTAAGACAATTCAACAAAACCACTTTTGACTTGATCCCAAAAGCCTACTTGTTTTCTGAAAAAGGCCCATGCACGGAAAACCAAACCACATACATGGCCACACATTTGGTTCAAAACTGGTAGTTCACTGTTTAAAAAGCTACATAGCTTCTAATAATGATACAGTTTGTGTGTACGTTTTCCGATGTTGGATGTAAATGGAGAAGGAAGATTGGTTGGGGGCAGCCAAACAATCGTTGTATTTAGGGCGGTTGTGCCGAATGCGTCGGGAGGGGGTGTGGTAGAAAATTTTGAAAATTTGAGCGTTGTAGTTTACGTATGGTACGGCCCTTATATCGCATCAGTTCCATGTTGGTATATCTATGGCTGCATTATGTAATAAAAGCTTTTCTTACTCAAAAAAATTCTCAAAGAAAAAGTCAGTTCCATGTATATAGTCAATTTTTGGTTGGTCAGATCAACTACTACTATTCAAAGTATCGGTAGTGACTGAAAGAGCTCTGTATAGCAAGATACAGTGCAGACCGATAGATGTAATAAATTCTAATTATATTCTTCACATTTGTATGGATTTAAAGAACGAAAACAACCGAATTGCAGGGGTTAGCTAGGCAGTAGAGATGTTCATGAGCCTGAAAAAGCTCAGCTCAGCCCGGCTAGGCTCGCGAGCTTATCATGGTTAGAAAGCTTGCGGTCCGAGCCTAGCCGAGCCCAGAATACGGTTCACATTAAACATGTGTAAAATACAGTATAGATAAAAAAATGTCCCATCGCTTTTTCGGCCTTCACTCAAACGTTTCGTTCTCAGTCACTTCTTTACCGATTCGGCTCAAATTTTCAGCAAAAAATTAACAACATGGTTGGCCAAATATTCTGCAAGTTTAGTGCCAAAATTCTGACTCACTGGTTTTTGAGTGAAAAAAGTGGGGGAATTTAAAAAACATGAGTGAAAATCCCATAGTTAAGAAATCTGCACCTTCTAGAATCAAAGCACTGAATCTGTTGTTAATCAACATAGATTGTAGGAGGAAGTTCGACAAATAAATGAACCTGATATTTAAGCTCTGTTCCACACCATAGTAACCATCCCTGCAGCGTTTTTTGAAAATTGAAAATCTTTAGAATCGTCATTTTGCCGGTTTTACGAAGAAAAGTCATATTTCGTCATGTTTTTGAAATTCCCCAATTTTAGTGCCCTTTGAGATACAGGCCTGTCCGCTTAGTATGTTATGCCCAATGGCAACACCAATCATTCCTGCAAGTTTCAGGTCTGTACTACTTGTACGTATTACCGAAAAGGAATAAACTTGCGTGGACCACTCTCATTCCTAGTTTTCGGGTCATAAAACCAGTATGAGTCAGAATATTGGCACTAAACTTGCAGAATGTATAGCCAACCATGTTGTTAATTTTTGCCGAAATTTGAGCCAAATCGGTAAAGAAGTGACTGAGAACGAAACGTTTGAGTGAAGGCCGAAAAAGCGATGCGACATTTTTATCTACACATACTGTATAATAGTGTTGTTATGACTATAGTCAAAGTCAAAGTCATAGTTAATACTTTTTGTGATATCGCAGTCAAACAGGCAGGTAGTCAAAGTCAAAGTTTGACTACCTTGGTTACCATAAATACGTAGTCAAACGAAGACGAGGTAGTCAAACCGTTTGACTATGACTACATTTTCTTATAAGCAGCGGCTTTTCAAGCATATTTTCCACATTTTTACGGTTCGCAACTAAATATTTTATAAATTCGTTTCATTTTTAGCTCTTTAGAAGACAAACAACCTTTTTCTCTAAAACTGTGAACTGATGACCGGTGTTAGCATACATGTAACAGGGGGTCTGCCCCCACCCGAGTTAGGCCAGACCCCTCGGATGGGGACCCCCTCCCGAGACGAGTTTCCCGAGCCCCCTCCGATTTGGCTGGCAGATAATTTTTTTGAGCAAATTTTAGCGATTTTTTACTATTTCAGACACATAAAATGGTAAAATCGCCTGCAAAACAGGATTTTTTAGCTGTATCTCAGCCAAAATTAGCGATTTTTGGCGATTTTTAGTCAAACATACCCCGCCGGCACCAGACCCCCAACCCCCATCCCCCCTTCGGCGGATGACCTGTTACATGTATGGGTTGTCAGTCAGCAAATCTCTGCTTGATGCAAGGCAACTTAAACAGTTTGGTCAGATTGAAAATTATGACATACAGTACAATACCTCTCTTATGGAGCAAAGAAGTACAAGAGAAAAATCAAAAACTACTTTGATTTTACACCAAACTAAACCGGGTATTTGCCTATTTTTGCGCTGTCTTCCCGAAAGATGCTTTTTACATTGAAATTTTTGAAAATTAAACAATTCTGGGTTAATTTGTAGCAGTTAACTATACTGTTTATTTCAAAGTAAACACTTTGTGCACTCAGTCAAAGTCATTTTTGACTGACACTTGGTGACTGAAGGTTATAAATCGCAGAAAACGTCAATTTTGCCATGTCTCAAAAAGTAGTCAAAGTAGTCAAACCGGTGGTCTTGGTAGTCAAACGGTTTGACTACAATATAGTCAAATTTGACTACCTTGGTATTGTACTCAAACGAGTGGTAGTCATAGTCATACTCAAACGGAAATTTTGGTATTGTAACAACATTACTGTATAATCAATTTATTCAAAAATCTTTTGTTTTTAATGCAAAAATCTTGTAATTTGTATACTTTACTGCATTATATAAGCCAAAGAAACATTAAAACTGGCTAAAGCAGTCGAAAAAAGCTTTAGTATTGATTTTATGGCGTTTTTCCTTTTTTTGCGAGATTTCTTCCCTGATGCAAAGCTCGCGAGCCGAGTTTCGAGATACCAGTGTGGTGCACTTTTTATCTAGGTAACTAGGTATACCTAGTATTACCTAGTTAATATGCGGGAAAAGTACCTACTGTAGATTTACTTTATCTAGTTGCTGGTTACTCTATTTTACCTAGTTTTACTTTACCTAGTTTTAAATCCACATAACTAGGTACTTCTAGGTAGAACAAGTTTACCTAGTTTGATATTTTCAGTTTTACTTTGCTCTTTCAGTCAGCAAGCCTTCAAATTTCCGGCTTTCCCACAATTACAGTGGCCCAGAGAATGAATTTCTGACTTATTTGATCAGTAAAATACAAATATTTACTTGAAATGTGTCAAATTTCGTAAATTTTAACTCCACTAACTTCATCATTGTTCTATTGAACCAAAAAGATATTTTGACTTGAATTCGAGCGTTTTAGGTTTACCGAGTATTACCTAGTTTTTCTGGGCTTTACCTAGTATTACTTTACCTAGTTTCTTAGCTGAGAACTTTAACTAAGTATTACTATACCTAGTTTTTTAGGTGACAACTTTACCTAGTATTACTTTACCTAGTTTCAAATTTTCAAAATGCACCACACTGGCAGATACGAACAAACCAGTTGAACGAGCTGACCTAAACAGAGCTCATAATCGAGCCGAGCCGCGATTTTTAGGCTCGTGAACATCTCTACTAGGCAGCCACCCAGTTTCCTGGTTTTTAGAAAACTAAACATTCAAAAAGGCAAAAATTCCCTTTAAACCCTATTTTTGTTTTAAACAGTGCAAAAAAGCTTTATTTTATTCGACACAGTACAGCTAAAAGCATTTCTGCAACCCTATCTACCGATTTTGAAATTCAAATTGGGCTTCCAGAACTAACTTTAGGGTTTGAGAAACCAAAATTTGGGTTCGGCAACCCTACTTAGGGCTTCAGAAACCCAAACTACATGTAGGGTTCTGTAACTCTATTTAGGATCTCTAAAACCTTATCAGAGCTTCTGTAATCCGGTTTACCGGTTTAAAAGCCCAGAACAGGGTTTCAAAAAATAACCCCACTAAAAATCTGGCTCTATGAGAATTTTCTCCGATAATCGGGTCTAGGGGATACCCTTAATAAGGGTTTGTAAGCCTCACTTTACCGCTTATGCCCAACTACATGTAGGGGAGGGGCTGCGACAATGGGTAAAAAGAAATACATAATTTTTGCAGTCCGGCCCATAGTTTATGCATGCCTGTAGTTAAGAAGACAGATTCCCAGAAAGGCTTATAAGGGGCCGTTCATAAACGACGTCGTTCCAGAGGGGGGGAGGGGGGGGTCGGCTGAAATGCGACGATAGACGACGCACCAGGAGGGGGAGGGGTTTAGCAAAAAACGACGTCGCTTTTTTCGGAATTTTAGGGTACTTCAATTACATTATTTTCGATTTATGCACATTCTATCAAACGTTTCTCCATACAGAAAAGCTTCCCAGAGCGGTTGTAGGGATTTATTCTATTGATTGTGCAGTATGGTAACAAGAAAACGTCACAGTACTCTATGTACTGCCGTTTTATTGGGGGGGGGGTAAACCGAAAACGACGTCGCCGTAGGGGGGGGGTCCCCAAGAAACGACGCAAGGCGATTTTGGGGGGAGGGGGGGTCCGAAAAATCGGGATTTTGGAACGACGTCGTTTATGAACGGCCCCTAAGAGCTGGAGCGATAAATTTATATATCCTTTACAGGCCCATGACTATAAATTGTTATTAGTGCACCAGTTTACAGCTTCATAGCCACAAGATTGAATGTTGGATCTGAATACTTTGACTCAACTTGTCCAGAGAACAACACTACAAACATCGATAAGGTGACGATTGGAGTGCTTGGCTGGACAAGTTGAGTTGTCAACATTCAACCAACTTCAACATCGATTGAGTTAATTTATTAGACAGAAGGATATATAGAAATGACAGGTGCAGCACTAGCATTGGATAGACAAGGTTACAACGGCAAGTAAGCTTCAATCGTATTTCAATGACTTTGCAGAATGAGATTATTCAACACAGTACACAGTTTAGCTCCAATCAGTCCTCGGAGTCTAAAGTTCAGAGCAGTGAAGTCAGAGCGTTTTCATTGATCAGCGGTTAAGCGCTTCAACAAAATGTGCACGCATATTTTTGACAGCTGATAAGGCAGATCCTAGACCGTCTGGATTCGTATCCTTTAACTGAGCAGCCAGTGTTTTTAGTTCATTCAATTGCTCCTCCAACGCATTCATTTGTTCCTGGCCAAGGTCAATTTGAGGTGGAGGTGGGGGACTGGAGTGTTCAGGTTCAGCCTGGGGATCAGTGGTTCGGCTTGCCAGAATGTTGTGCACATCCTGTGTACTCAGCACCTGCTGTCGATCCAGTGTTAGCGCAGACTGCGCTTCAGCTAAACAGCAACTCTAATTATAACTAAAAAACTATAATTTTCTGTTACAGCAGCACACAATCCAGGGCTGTTTGTTTTCCGGAAAAAAACTCAAGCCGGTTTTTTTCCGGTTTTTTTTCCAAAAGTTATTTTCCCAGATGAAGGAAAAAAATTTTTAACAATCGCTTTTTATTGCAGAATTCAACGAAATAGCGTAAGTTTTATTACGAAACGCACAAATTTCATCTTTTATAGTAGTAATTTGATTTTAAAACAACAAAAATACAATAATAAAAGTTGCCTGAAAATGGTGCAGGTATTTTTTGCCAAAAACAGCTTAGTTATGACCTGGAAAGGCTTCTATTAACGTAAATTCAAAGCATTTGAAGCGAATTTAACCAGTTATTGTGCCTATTTCCGTTAAAAACTTACTTGAGTTTTTTTCCGCATTTTAGTTTCTTTTCCGAGCCCTAGGGGGCGTGCAAAAATTACGTAATGGTATTTTTGCCCATTTTCGGACCCCCCCTCCCCCCCGGATAATCGCCCGTAATAATTTCCTGACCCCCCTCCCCTAATTACGTAATAATTTGGCTACCCCCCCCCCCCGAAATTTCAATTTTTTGAAGAGTTAGAGCCGAAAATTTTCCGTTCAATTCCATGTAAAATGACGTTCTTATTAAAATAGCATCTGTATACAGTAACAATTGATAATTTTCTTAGTTTTCTTTATTGATGAGCTACAACTACGTACATGTACGTATAGTCTTAGTTTTACGTAGAAGCCATCATTGGATGGCGTTTTGTTAAAGATGAAACCAAAGTGTTTTATACAGGATTTTAGGGCTGCTTCAATATTGCTTGACTGATAATCGATAGTCATAAACCAGAGTTCGTGCGTGACCCGAAAAGTCAGGGAATTTGGTGTCCAGTCAGGGAAAAAATTGATAGCAGAAGAATTCTCTCTCGCCCAAAGGGCCCTGTCCTGTCAGAGCTTTACACGCCTCCCTTTTGAAAATGGGATTTCTAACTTTCCACAACTACTACAACTTGAAATTTTACCCTCAGAATACCGTTTAAATGCGTTTTTCAGAGCTCAATTTTTAAAAATTCCGACCCTTGTTAAAATGTTCTCACTTTGATTGGTCGGGGAAATTTGACTTTGTTCAGCGAATTTTGCTCGGAAAAAGCCGCACGAACCCTGCAAAAGATTGAGTCGATAAGTGTTATACCCTTATAAACACTTAATAAGATGTCAAAGGTCACTCTTGCCATTTAGCATATGAAAAATTGGAAAGCCCTGACATAAACGGTAGCTACCTTCTCTAATCTAAACGTTCATCGAAGTGAAATTGAGAAAATTTAAGCCCAAAAGCTTCAAATCGAGACTACAAGTACATGTACTGTACATCAAAACAATTAAAATTATGCCCACTTTAGTGATTTCTCCACTTTAAAAAATTACGTAATGAAGTCGCCAACCCCCCCTCCCCCCACCGTAATGAATAGTAATCTTTTGGCGAACCCCCCCTCCCCCCTCATGCCATTACGTAATTTTTGCACGCCCCCCTAGGAAAAAAACCGGTTTTTTTCCGAAAAAAAACGAAAAAAACCGACCCAACAGCCCTGACACAATCCTTCATTTCTGATCTGATCAGACTATTATCTGCTAGGGAAGCTTTTTTAGAAAGGCCTGTGTAAGTCAGCGCCCAAGCTATTTAAAGGCAGACATGGGCTAGCATTTCGGCTGAGGGGGGGGGTGATAAATTCCGAATCCTGAGACGGGCTGAGGGGGTAGCGGCGTCTGAGGGGGTTGAGGGGATTGGGAACTGTAAGCTGAAAAGTCCGATTTTTACTAAAATCAAGCTTTTTAGGCTTATTTTTAGCTAAAATAGGTTAAAATAACCTATTCTGAGCTCATTTATACCTAATCTAGGCATGCGTTTTATCACAATTTACTATACAAAATTCTTCCTAAAAATTCCTGAGGGGAGTAACGGCGGCCTGAGGCCCCCTCAGCTCCCCTTTGCCCATGTCTGTTTGTAGGACACCAGGGGTAGGGACCAGTGGTGAAACCGAGGGGTGTAAGGTGGGTACACCCCCTTCCCTTTTGTGGTGCTAGTGGAGCTAGAGCTACAGTAGGAAGAAACAATTGGACTCAAATAAGAGAAACGAATAAATTTTGCCTAAAACTGTCTATTTTATTATATATGTGCTTTAAAGACGTTTTTGAAGCCTAATATTCGAAGTGTTTTAGATAGCAAATTTTTCCAAAGTTTCCTTCCACAACAAAATTGTTTACAAATCTTTGGTATGCTACTGGGAAAAAAGAACCTATGTTTTTTACTGATATCCGATCCAGATCTGGTTTAGCGTTACTGTTATTTTACTATAGTATAGTAAAACAAAAATTAGTAATACTAGTGGCATTTTACTAGTAGTAAATAATAGTAAAAAGTAAAATTAAGAGCCAATAGTAAAGTAAAAATTAAATTAAATCAACAAAGACCGTCAATAGTAAAGTGAAAATTTTACTACTATTTTACTAGTTTTTGGTGAATTTCAGCTAAATGCTTGATCAAATTTGCAATAAAAGATGTGTGCGAGCACTTTTGTCAGTCGAATTTAAAACATTTTGCCTCTAAAGTTTTTGAGAAGCTCGTATCATACTCAAATTTAGCAACTATTTAGCACCAACATTAATTATTCATAAGAGCTTGTCATCAATGATGCAAAATTGCTCCTAATGACTAGTAAAATCGTAGTAAAATAGTAGTAAAATTATTAGTAAAACAAAAATTAGTAAAATCGGAGCTGCCTTGTAGTAAAACAAAAATAAAATTTAAATTGAAGAGCTGAATTTATAGTAAATTTAGTACCTAAATAGTAAAATAAAAATCCACTAGTAAAATAACAGTATTTAGCGGATATTGAGTTATACAGACTAGGACAAGACCTAAACGCAGTAATGATGTTAACTGAACTCACAGCGTAACTGGTCTGCAATGTCAGAATTGGACATGCCATCCTTAGCTAGCCGTCGTGCTTTGCAGACTGTCTCTTTAGAAATTGGCATTGTCTTAGCAGTATAATCGTGTTTGTAATGCTCAAGACAACCGGATACAATGACACTGAAAAGCAGCTTACTGTGCATGATGAATGAATCAGATTCAGCTAGATCCGATCCCATGTGCCTTACAACAGCCTACGATCAGACTCGTGGTCCATTTCGCAACCCTTGTAACGTTTCATCTGAGATGTTTGCCCTTCTTTCACTGCCAGCTGCCGGTCACTAAGAGAGTGCCCGGCGCGTTGATGTCATGATGCTGTCAGCCCGTATACCAGAGGGCTCCCACCAGCATAGATGGTGCCTTAGACAGCTTTTGATATCATTGATCTTCTTCTTCAACGCGGCAGGCTTTGGTGCAATGGCAGATCCAGTCGGCTCCCATTTACCTACTCACTGTCAACACCTTTTGGTAACCTGTGGGGGGGGATTTGCGTCATCTAATACCAGTTAGACTGGTTTCGAACCCACTACAGCCGCTAGGGATGCAGAGGCAGCGAGTTACCCACTGAGCCAAGGAGGTGAGAATTGAGTTAGAATGTGAAGCACCTTTTATCCTCACTAATGACTACAGACAGATGTGCGGAGCAGTGGAAGCCGAGCTTTATCGTTCCTCCTGGATGAGACTTGACAGCTCGCTCTCTGCTATGGGAGTCCTTGATGGTGTAGGTGCCACTGCGATTGCAGTCATAGCCCAGTTTGCCACACTTGACTGAGCCATAGATGGAGAACCACCGGAAACCGCCTGAAACAGTAGCCAGCAGTGGTTTGGCCGATTCTACTACTTAAAATGATTCAAAAAGGACAAAGAAAACAGTTTCTTTATCTGCTTGTTTGCAACCGGTTTTGAAACCAAGAGCAAACACTGACATGAACTGAACAGTCTTTGTTGAGATACGCATGGGCCTGCCTGCCGGCAGGTCCGCCCATGGAAACAATTGTTGACTAAATAAGCAGAACTTTGGAAGCAGAATCTTGTGAAGTTTTGGGTTAAAGGTTGGTGTACACACAAAGCCATGCCTCAATCCTACGAAAGTAAACATTGGGTAATTTCAAAAACCTAAATGTAGCCAATGAAAATGAAAACCATTCCGCAAATCCCAACCAAATAACGTAAAATTTGCAGAATGCCTGCAAAAATGAAGGGAATTTTGTTTGTTAAAGTTTCTGCATCATATTTGAATCAGTCTTGAGTAGTAAAAAATTTTCTGACTAGCAGAAGTAAGCCGCAAAATTTGGAAAAAGGGGCAGGCTGGGCCAAAAATTCCGGCACGAGCGCATGTCTAGAACAGTTTGTGCTCAAAGTAGAACATTTGTCAAGGTGTATATTCTCAAAACTTGTTAAAACAAAGTTCACTCCAACCTTGTTTGGCAACGACCGTTCTCCATCGATTAAAAGCAGCAATGTCTTTGAAGTACTTGTTCTTGAAGTAGTAGATCTGCATGTTGTGAGCCGACACCAGATGTCCACATAACTCTCTTCTTGAACTATGTTTGGTATCTAAATTGTTACAATAATGTCACTGAAATTATGCACGCACCATACATGTACTAGGGGGTTTGGGGGGTTACCCCTGCTGGAAAGGCCAAACCAGCCTCACCCCCCAGAGAGGTTACAGGACCCTCCGACCAAAAATAAACCTTTGGAAACCAAAAAGTTGGCGTTTCCACTGTTGATATTTAAGAGAAATCGGTGTTTTACAAGCCGTTTTGTCATTGTTTGCTTGTTTTTAGCTCTAAAACGCTATTTGGCAGCGTAAAATAGCGATTTTTAGCGTCCTTACTGAAAAAACGTGCTAAAACGCATTTCCAGGCGTTTTGGAACTTTTTGAAATTTTGAACCCCCCTCAACCCCACAACTGAGGAAAACCCTCCTACCCCCTCCCCACAGGTCGGCCCGGAGCTGTTACATGTATGGTACTGTCTACCCTACCTTATGTTTGTTTACACGCTGAAAATCTACCCCAAAATGCAAAACAACTATACTTACTGCATTCGCCACATATTACTTTGCCATGATTGCGGTTTCTCGCTTCATTTGGATGGGCGCGACTTAAGTGTCTGGACAGTGCTGGTTGCCAGGCAAAAGTCTGCTCACAGTGTGGACACTGTCTTCGAGCAGACGCTGTAGATAGCATTACATACAGAAACAAGAAGAGAGCAGCAATCAGAGAATGAATACCTGAGTGAACTAGTTGCATGTGGCTATTAAGCATGCTGTAGTAGGAAAATTGCTTGCCACAGTGAATGCATTTGTGGTTAAGCTCAGAAGACGCAGGAGGGTTTGGTGTAGACTGGACCACAACCTCCGATGCAACCTCTGCTGAAATGGCCCTTGTTGAGAATAGCTGATCAAAACTCTGCATAGAAAAATACAGCACTGCATTTTGACAGTCTGTTTGGCTATTTGGGCATCACGAAATATAAAAAAATAATTGCAGCTATCGGATTTTTGGCAGCCAGAACAATTGAAAAATCCACCAAAATTGAGGGTTTGCTGTACAAAGAACCACTACCAGCTGGATCAGTTTCCTGCAGCGCTGTACCAAGTTTGACGATGTAGTCCGCCTCTTTGTTTATCATTTCGAGCTCATCAGTGGGTAGCAGCTGTGAGGGTGTAGCCTGCTCTGCCATCTCATCATACTCAACAACAGGTGCATCTGTGTGTACAACTGGCGAAGAAACTAAAGAGTGTGTTGAATGCATTGTTCAGACCATTTATCATAGTATGTGTGGATGGATGGATTGTCCAGGTAGGGCCATAGCCCCTGCGTTAGGCCACACTGCAGGCCCATCCTGCATTCCTACATCCTGCCCTTACTTCGCTACTAGCAGGCACACACGCTTGGTTCCAAATTACCTACTCGCTGTCACCAGCTTTTGGTGGCTTCGGTTGGGCTTTGTGCCAACAACCAACTCTTTGTGGCAACAAACTTGTCCCACCAAGTGGATGAGCGCACAACCACATGCACAGTGGCTTTGCGACTTAAACCACTACCACAGTATGTAAATAAAACCTTTACCTTCATTCGCCTGACCATAGTTTGAATGCACCAGGTGAATGTGTTGGCAAGGGATGCGCTTCCTTTTTCCCACTTTACAGTCGCAGCTGTACTGATCAGCACAGGCATCACAGAATCGACACCGCAAGTGGCACTGACACTCAGCCAGATATGTGACTGTGTACAGACTACCTCCATCTGCAGGGGTGACATGCCACTCCTGACTTGGAGTGACAACAGTTACAGAATCAATTGAAATTTGCATAGCGAGTTTGTGTTGGTGATGGGACGCCCTCAGACGATGGTCGCGGCTAACCAGAGGTTGTTCCAGTTGCAGCATGGAACGCGTTGCGTAAAATTCAGCTGCAGTGTTAGGAGCATCAACCTTTGCTCTTTCACAAGGTGAAAGGTCAAGGCTCGCAACCATGTTGTGCACATCTCTGTCTGTCAACAGCTGTTCACGACTAACTGGTGCTGTGGGAGCTCGGGCATCAGCTGAACTAACAGAGGTTATGCCACTTGACAGATTAAGGTTGCGTTCATACTAGTCACATCTATGCAGTGCTCATCTTAAGAGTCCTTTGCCTAGTGCGACCGACAGCCATTCTTTTGTTTCAGAAATTTTTTATCTTCTGATTTGGTGCTCAATAATAGCAAGAATGCATAAAAGAGTAGCAAGAATGTGCCACTCAGCGGCCGGCCGAGTGTCGATGCGCTGTACCAAAACTCCAGTAATTGCGCATGCGCTTTATTGCAGTGCAACCTGATTTTTTAGCGGGTTATTCAATCTGTCTTTGGGAATATAGCTGCCGCCGTTGATTTCCCAAGTCTACGGCAACATGATAAAGGGAAAGAAAGGTAAAAAAGCTGGAATATGCAAGCAGGTGGCATGTGTACATGGCCAAGCTCATGTGCTGCGTTCAAAATGGAAAAATTCACAAATGCAAAAAGCCTGATGCATTTCACAGATATCTTGCAATCTCGCCTTGCAATTGGACACTTAATATTTTAGTTATTGTGATGATTGAAGATCTTACACCAACTATGCAATGAATTGCCGTTGTAGAAAATCACTAAACATTTTGTTGATGTCATTCTTGCTCAGAAATCAGGTTGCGCTGTAATAAAGCGCGTGCGCAATTACTGGAGGGGTCGCGAAATTCTCAACCTGTCCTGAAATTACTGAAGGGTCGTGAATTTCGCTTTCGAATTTCAATTTTGGTACAGCGCATCGACACTCGGCCGGCCGCTGAGTGGCACATTCTTGCTACTCTTTTATGCAATGTTGATAATAGGCATACATGTACTAGGGGGTAGGGTAAAATAGGGTTCCGGAGCCCTAACTTCCGTTTCTGGAGGCCCAAAATAGGGTTACAGAAACCTAATTTGGGTTTCAGAGACCCTAATTTGGGCTTCAAAATTCCTTAATAGGGTTCCAGAAATGCATTTTAGCTGTATTATGTCGAATAAAATAGAGCTTTTTTGGAATCTTTTTACGCTTCCTACTCGCTGCCATGAATGGCGGCCATCCTGGATGTCATCCTAGCAACGCCATCTAAGATGAGCACTGCTTAGATGTGACAAGTGCGAACGAAGCTTTAGGCCTTGTACCGCGCAATTTCTTGGCTATATAGGCTGGCGACCGGCCATCCCTAAACAATCGCTCTACTTCCTCTCTAGTTTCAGGTGCGATCCGTAGGGTTCTGGCACTTTGATCATGTCCATAATGATCGAGGCAACCAGCTACGTTGACGCTGAATTAATTACCACCATATAACTTATTACACCCACCAGAGAGCTAACCTGCCATCCTCAGCTTTGGTGACATTCAGATGGGCAGAGCAGCTGAATCCTATTTTGATCGTCCCATCGACCTTCTTGGCGCGTTGACGTTCGTAAGATTGCTTGATTGCGTAGCTGCCACTGCGGTGACAGTCAAAGCCTTTCTTTCCTAGCTTTTCTGATCCGTAACTGGTATGCCAACCAAATCCACCTAAACTTGCAGTAGTTACTGTAAGTGCACAGTCCGTGGATTCCTCCGAATCATACCTTGTTTAGCTACAGACTTCTGCCACTCTTGGAAGGCCACGTAGTTCTCGAACTTCCTGTCTGTGAAATATTCAACAGCAATCGAGTGCACCGCTCTCAAATGCTCGCACAGCTCCTTTCTGGTGGCTAACTTTTTGTCTAAAAGAAATAATGTTGAACTCATTGATAAGTTTGTTTGCGTGCATGCAGTCCTAAACAGGGTTCCGCAGCTATCAGTAGGGTTTCTGAGGCCCTAAGTAGGGTTCCGCAGCTATCAGTAGGGTTTCCTTTAATCCCGAAATCATTTGAAAGTCAAAAATTCTTCTGGTCTGGTTCCGCAGCTATTTTGCCTACATTAAGCTAGCTGTCAGCTGCATCCAAGCGTAAGACTCCGGTAGTTTCTCAGGATTGGGTCAAGCATACATCTGACAGGGGGGTCCGGGGGTCTGCCCCTCCACCCAATTTAGGCCAGACCCAACGGATGGAACCCCCAAGACTATTTTTCGAACCCCCATCGAAGCAAGCAAATTTATAAGCAAATTTTGAGGATTTTTTGCAAGCTCAGGCATAAAAATTGCTAAAATCGCCTGTAAAACTGAATTTTAGCTGTATTTCAGCCCAAATTTGCGATTTCTGACGTTTTTTAACAGGAAAATTGCGATTTTTTGCTGTTTTTGACATACATGTAACAGGGGGGTCTGGGGGTCTGCCCCCACCCGACTTAGGCCAGACCCCCCGGATGGGACCCCCCCCCCCCCCCGAGACGATTTCACCGCCCCCCTCCGATTTTTCTGGCAAGTAAATTTTCGAGCAAATTTTTGCAATTTTTTTACAATTTCACACACAAAAATTGCCAAAATCGCGTGCAAAACAGCACCTTTTAGCTGTATTTCAGCCCAAATTAGCGATTTTTGGCAATTTTTAGCAAAAAATTGCGATTTTTTCGATTTTTGAGCGTTTTTTAGTGCCCACCCATCCCCCAAAATTTTGGCTCAGATCCCCCCCGGCCGGCGACAGACCCCCCCCTCCCCCCATCGGCGGATGACCTGTTAAATGTATGGTTTTTGAGCGTTTTTAGTGCCAAATCCACTCCATATAATTTGTGATCAAAGCCCCTCCCCCTTCGTTGAGAATTGAGTGAAAAAGAGTGATTTTAGTGAACCCGAAAAAGTGGAGAGGACATTATTTTGTGCACCACTGTATAGTACCATGACGATTTATGTGACACCCACGTTCAGGGCACTGTGGTGACTGACTGTAAGATACAGTAGAGTACTGACCGCATTCTCCACATGAAACCTTCATTGGTGGAGTCCTAGGAACTATGTCAGGATGAGCGGAACGAATGTGTCGGTTAAGTCCACCTCTCTCGGCGTAATCATTCTCACAATGTGGACATTGTCGTCGGCCAGAAACCAGGGAAGCCTCCTTTTCAGCTGCAGAAAAGAATACATGTAATGACAACCCCACCCTAAAAGGACAACCCTCCCCTGACTGTTTAGGTTAGGAGTCCGACTGGTCGCACATTTAGACAGTCGAAAGTCAATACTCACAAGTCTGAATGGATTTAGCTAAAAACTACAGCAAAAGGTTTAATGTGAATAAACAATGGCGAGAAATTTCAAACTGTATACGACTTTTCACCAGAATTCTTAAGCAAATTCTAGAGTTAATCCAAATTTTGTGCTTTGTTTTAAAAGTACAGAGAAGCGGTACCACCACACATGTCATTGGGGGTAAGGAGGGTAGGGTCCGCCGTCCCCAAGCCAGATTTTTGGGCAAAACTCCTTCACAGCGGATTTTTCGGGGGACCTGAAAACCAACTGTGGGGTTCCAAAGTAAAGCAAACTTTAGCCCAGACAATAGATTCTGCAGCACAAAATCGGGTTTTCGCCTACTCTTAGAACCCAACACAGGGGTTTAGCAAACCTACTTTGGACTTGGTCCCAAAACCCAATTTGGAATTTGAAATTGGCCTACTTCATATGTCCTCCTGAGGATGCTGTAGTATTGCCAAGGCAATCCGCTGAATAAAAGAAGAAAAAGGTCCCACCAAACGCAACAAAATGTGTGAGTACCATACCAGCCGGATCAGTTTCCTTTGGTGCAGTTCCAGGCTCGACAATGTTGTTGACTTCCTTGTCAAGCGTTTCAAGCTCCTGATCATGTGGCAGCTGTGAGGGTGTAGACTGGTCTGCGATCTGCTCAACAGCAGCAGAAACTAAATAAGTGCACAACGTCGGGTTGTTGGTGATTATGTGATGGTAACGTTTCACCTTCATTGGTCTGACCAAAATTAGAATGCACCAGGTGTATGTGTTGACATGGAAAGCGCTTCATTCTTCCTTCTTGGCAAGTGCAACGGTACTGGTCAGGACAGACATCACAGAATCGACACCCCAAATGGCATTCACACTCAACCACATGAGTGACAGTGTACTCCCAATCTCCATCTGCAGGAGTGACCTGCCACTCCTGGCCTGGAGTTACGACAGTAATCGAATCAACTGATAGTTCGGATGAGAGTCTGTGTTGCTTGTGAGACTCCCTGAGGCGATACTCACGACCAACTAGGGGCTGCTCTAATTGAAGCTGAGACCGCGTTGCCTTATAGTCAGCTGCACTGATGACAGGATCAGCCTTGGCTCCATTACAAGCTGGTAACTCAAGGCCCATAGCAATGTTGTGCACATCCATCTTTGTCAACAGCTGTTGACGGCTTACGGGGGCAGTCGAAACTCGGGCATCAGCTGAATTAACAGGGGCTATGCAACTTAAGACATATTCTGCAACATTCAACTTTTATGAGCCTCATAGGTACAGTTCCTTCCATGGTCGAGAAAGTTCAAACTTTCTATACCACTAGGTAGACCCTTGAGAGGTTGGTGACAAACCCCACTTACTTGGTATCTCTAAATTCCTTGGTGTGCATGAGAATCTGAAGATTTTGTTTTTTGATTCCTGAGCATAACTTTGGAACGGATTTCAAAAGTGACTGCACCATTCGATTCCTTCCTGTTTTCTGGTTCGGAAAACTCTACTATTGAGTTTCTGCTGTTAATATGATGATCACAAGCCCAGATTTTCCTAAAAGTCGTGTCTTGGCCATGGGTAGTTTACGCTATCCCGTGTATCACGGCGGCCGCGGCATCCATGAGAGTGGTTGTTTGTGGGTTCAAAACCGGTCGAAGCGACTGTAAGTAGTTGACGTAAAGCCCAACCCAGACCGCCGAAAGCCGGTGATGGCCAGTAGGGAAATGGGAACCGAACCGGCGCTGCCGTTGCACCTAATAGCAGCAAAGGGGAGGGTTGTTTGTAGACAGGGCTACCCCATTGAAGGGCTCTGAAAAGAGTGAGGGGTGTCCTGAGCTGTCCGAAAGGACAGTGGAACTCATAAACAAACAAACAAACAAACAAACAAACAAACAAACAAACAAACAAACAAAACGATTTTTGCAGTTTTTCGGTTCCAGTACGTGTGTCTGTGGTGTGCCAATCAAAATGTTCCATTATTTTGAAAGTGCATCCTATGTGCTACGTTTTAAGCATACTAATAAAAAATCGATGAACTCACCTTTTGAGCTATATTGAAATGTTCAAAATCTATCCATTTGTTCTAAAATTATGCTCAGGAATCGGACGAGTGCTATTCACAAAACGAGATTTTTAAATTCTCATGCACACTGAGGAACTAGTAGATACCAAGTGTGGTTTGTCACTAACCTCTCAAGGGTCTACCTAGTGGTATAGAAAGTTTGAACTTTTTGCACCATGGAAGGAATTGTACCAATGTAAAGTTGAACATTACAGAATGTGTCTTATCCTTTTGCAAATGACCAGGTTTTGAATGTATCGGAAAGTTTCTGGCTTTCCGATAGGTTCACGGTCCAGCTTTCCGATAGGGTCGGTCCAGCTTTCGATAGGTTGTTTTCAGTTTGTCTTTGTTTTGTGCAGTAAACAAATAGACTTAAAGTTATTTTTTGAATCATTTCAATTGCTAGCATTTCCGAGGAAGCCTGAAATAGCTTTCCGATAGGTTCACGGTCCAGCTTTCCGATAGGGTCGGTCCAGCTTTCGATAGGTTGTTTTCAGTTTGTCTTTGTTTTGTGCAGTAAACAAATAGACTTAAAGTTATTTTTTGAATCATTTCAATTGCTAGCATTTCCGAGGAAGCCTGAAATAGCTTTCCGATAGGTCTGAAACAACTTCCCGATAGGTCTGAAACAGCTGCCCGATACGTACAATTTCATGTTTTTGCTTTCTGATAGGTTGGCCAACTACACCATATGGCGTTGGTCATTTGCAAAGGGTTAATAAACAGACAACAGATTAGGCCGTGTACCACGCAATTTTTCAGCTATATAGCCTGACGATCGGCCATCCATTACCATCCGGGCAACACTCCGTTTTGTCTCAGGATTTATCCGCATACTCCTGGCTTTTATGTCGTGTTTATAGTGTTGCAGACAGCCAGACACAGTCACACTAAACTATCGGAATTTCTGAAGGAACAAATAGAAGTGCAGCTCACCTTCCATCCCCAGCCACTACACTATTAAGGTGGGCAGAGCAAGTGTAGCCAACTTTGATTGTACCATCATGTCTCTTGGCGCGCTTTCGTTTCTTTGGTCCCTTGATGGAGTAACTTCCACTACGGTGACATTCAAAGCCCCGATTTCGAGTTGATGGTGATCCATAGAATGCGTACCAATCAAATCCTCCTTCAACATTACAGTTCATTGTACCACAGAGAGAGTGATTGCATTTGCACAGTTTACCATCTTTGGCTACTGCATTTCGCCACCCATCGAAAGCTGCGAAATTCTCAAATTTCTTGTTCGAGAAAGGCTCGAGAGCAATCTGATGGACAGCAACTAGGTGATCGCATAACTGACGTCTAGTGAGTAGTTTTTCATCTAAACATGGTCATTTCCTAATACAAGGTGGTCCGCTTACCAATCCGGGGTTTCAGCTTGCTGTAACTTTCCTGTTTGTCAATGAATTTCACTATGTAGAGATGCGCACGAGCCGGGCTGACCAGTTTAGCACAGTGGCCCGAAAGTTTTGAAAGGTTGCACAAATGACTATGTCAAGACTATGTACATATGCTGAATATAAGCGCTAGCAACCGTTCTGTTAATCGGCAATAACATGCCCGCTAAATGCGTTTTTTACAGAAGTTATTTTTCGAGATGACAGGCCAAATTTATTAACAGTCGCTCTATATTTCAGAATTCAACGAAATAGTGTAAGTTTTATTAGGAAATGCACTAATTTCACCTTTTAGAGTAGTAATTTAATTTTAAAACAACAAAAATACAATAATAAAAAGTTGCCTAAAATGGTATCAGTGTTTTTGCCAAAACAGCTAAGTTATGCCAGGAAAATGATTGTAAGGCTTCTATTAACGTAAAGTGCAAAAATTGGAAAACGCGCCAGGCGAGGCCGTAAATTTCTGTTGCCCCCCCCACTGCAAAAAAAGTTATTCTGCTTTAGCCCATGTTACATTTTTTAAACCAGATACTGCTGACTTACCTACCTTTACTTAATCTGTGTTTTGGCTCAAGATTTTGACAAAACGAAAAAACAACTGTACTTACTGCATACGCCACATGTGATTTTGCCACATCTGCTGATTGCCACTTGGCCTGGATGAAGGCGAGATATGTGCCTATGTAGTCCTTGTGGGAAGGCAAACGTCTGCTCACAGTGTGGACACTGTTTACGATCAGAAACTGAACAAAACCCTATACATACACGTACTGAATTTTAAGACTGCAATTAGAATTTGGCTCAGCAGCTGTCCACTGAACCATGACAGGCATTAGAGGCCCGTGGGCCGGGCCGGGCACAATTTTCGGCCCGCCGGGCCGGGCCGACCAGTTTAGCATAGTGGCCAAAAATTTTGAAAGGTTGCACAAATTCAAGATTATGTACGCTGGTGCTGAATATAAGCGCTAGAGTATCTGACTCAACCAGCACAACTGATATTGGATTCATCTCTAATGGCATAACATATATCGCAATACATGGGCCGCGGGCGTCTGGGGTTCGCCCAACAATCAAAAAACACAACATCAAAAAAAAACATAAAAAGACTTGGGTTGGACCCCCAAACGACCAAAATCGCCGCGACTCCACAAACCAGCAGGTTCACACAGAACTTTTCGGATTTTGACTACCCCCAACCCAACGCAATGTATGTTTATGGCGTGCTATGTAGCTATTTTTACGGCATCCAAAAAGTCCAGCAGACATGGGCTAGCATTTCGGCTAAGGGGATGGTAAATTATAGAATCCTGAGGGGGTGAGGGGTAGCGGTGTCTAGGGGGTTGAGTGGATGGTAAGGGAAAACGTGCGTTTATTAAAGCCAAGCTCATTAGACCTATTTTTCGCTAAAATAGGCTAAAATCTGAGCTCATTTACTCCTAATCTAAGCATAACTCCTACCAACAAACCATACTGATATATCAGTATGCGATCATGTCATCATACTATTCATCATTTTGAAGACTTTTGCAAGATTTTCTGAGGAATCAATTATTTTATTGTTCATAAAATGCATTGGAATGGTCCAGCACTTCAACTTGGTAAATAGGTCTTTTTACTACACGGCAGTGCTTAGCAGTTTCTGATTAACTGTCATGACGAGCCCAGTCAGTTTATGTGTCTGTGGCACGTTTCTTTTTCGGTTGAACTAAGGAAAATTGCCATTAAAGTTTGTTAAAGAATCATTATTTAATTGTTCCTCAATTTCTGTGATGAATAGTTTCTTCAGTTCATCATCTTTTGAAGAATAGTAATCGTAAAACGTGAAGAACTATTCATCAAAAACAATTCATCAGGCCGAAACGAATCATTGATGAATTTTGCGGTTTGTTGGAAAGAGATAATTTTATTATAATTTTCTATTCAAAAATAATTATTGTCCTAAAAACTTCTGAGGGGGCAACGGCGGCCTGAGAGGGTCAACATAAAGTTATTGCTTTGTCCACTGGAACTTTTCCATAATATTTTCGCAGATAAAATTCTCTTTCCTATCATTTCTGCAAAATTTTGACCAAATAGGCTAAAAAATTGAAACATAGGTGGCAAAATTCGGGGAATTTTATGTGCTAAGGTTTGGTACACCAGGCCCAAGAAATTCCAAAAAAAACTGAAATTTGTTAGTTTCGAAACCAATGGAAATAATGTTAAAAATGGACACATTTCTTTTTCGCCCTCCTTTGGGGCCCTCTAGCTCGACTGGAAGCGCCTCTATACCGATTTTTTATTTTGGAATTTCGTAGCGCTATTCAAGAGTTACATTTGGGTATAAAATATTCAAGATTTGAGAGGTAGGTTTTCGAGAAATTGACTTTGATTGTAGAAAAACCTGCTTTTTTTGTCCATATTTTTTGGCGGTTTTGTTCATTCAATCAAAGTCAATCTTCTCAAAAACCTACACCTCAAACCTTGAATATTTTACACCAATCTGTAGCCTTTGACTAACGCTACGAAATTCTAAAATAAAAAAATATGTAGAGGGGTTCCAGTCGAGCTAGGGGCATACATGGGCCGGGGGGTAAGGGGGGTATACCCTCCCCCTCGGTTGATCATACCTCCCCCATCCCCCTCCCGGAGGGAGGAAATTTTCGCTTATCTCCTACCAACAAACCATACTGATCTATCAGTATGACATCAAGTCATCATACTATTCATCATGAAATGGTCCACTACTATTCATCATTTTGAAGACTTTTGCAAGATTTTCTGATGAATCAATTATTTTATTGTTCATCAAATGCATTGGAATGGTCCAGCACTTCAACTTGACAAATAGGTCTTTTTACTACACGGCAATTCTGAACAGTTCCTGATTAACTGTCACGGCGAGCCCAGTCAGTTTATGTGTCTGTGGCACGTTTCTTTTTCGGTTGAACTAGGAAAATTGGCATAAAAGTTTGTTGAAGAATCATTATTTAATTGTTCCTCAATTTCTGTGATGAATAATTTCTTCAATTCATCATCTTTTGAAGAATTGTAATCGTAAAACGTGAATAACTATTCATCAAAAACAATTCATCAGGCAAAAACGAACCATTGATGAATTTTGCGGTTTGTTGGAAAGAGTTATTTAAGGCAAAATAGGCGTTTATTGGTCTTTTTTCGGGGGACCCCCCTCCGGATTTTTCCGGCCCATGTATGGCTAGGGGGCTCCAAGGTTGGAAGAAAAATTTTTTTCCGTTTAAAACAATCATCGATTGAAAATTCTTAACCTACTCGAAAAGTTAGCTAAAACCCCCAATTTTTAGGTCTCACTTACGATTTAAAGGCTATGAATCGTTTACGACATTTTCGAGCCCACTGAAAGTCAACGATTTTTTCAGGTTTTGAACATTCAAAGTGAATTTTCTCAAAAACCTACTTCTCAAATCTTAAATATTTTATACCAAAATGTAGTTCTTGAATAGCCCTATGAAATTCTAAAATAAAAAAGTGCATCTAGGGGGGGTTCCAGTCGAGCTGGGGGGCTCCAAAGCTGGACGAAAAAATTTTTTTCATCAAAAACAATTTTGGACTAAAGATTCTTAATCTACTCGAAAAGTTACCTAAAAGCCCCAATTTTTAAGTCCCAACCCTTGTCAGTAAGAAAGAAATTCAAGTTGGAGCGTCGAATTGGGAATTCCTCTGCAGCAGTTGAATAACTCATCAAGTGGTATTAGTGTGCCAACTTACAGCCCTCTATGCCAAACTTTCAACTTTGGGTTTGAATAGTACAAAGGGCCAGGACTCGATCGATTCAGACACTGACTCTTAAATGGCATAAATGACTTAACTTGGCTTGACAGATATTCTCCGAATTCCAGGTCACTTGGCGAAAATCTGCTGAAATTACAGCAAAAATTTGTCCGTTTTTTAATATTATTTCCTTTGGTTTCGAAATTAACAAATTCACTCATTTTTTTAATTTCTTGGAACTGGATCAAGCCAGGCGCACCCAACCTTAACACATAAAATTCCCTGCATTTTGGCACCTATGTTCCAAATTTCTGCCTATTCGGTCAAAACTTGCGGAAAAGGCAGTAAAAATTCGTTATTCATAGGAAATAAAAATAATTCGGAGAATCTTATTGTTATGCTAATAAGGCTGGCCAGCCCAGCTGTATTTAATCGATTGTCGCTCGGCCGGCATTCAGAGGAATTAATTGCTGCCTTGCTGTGGCTGATTTGCCTGGATGCTTGGCCGAACGGCGTTTTGACAGGATATTATAGAGCTGATTCCTTTATCACAGGTGTAGAGATGCAACCGAATACAAAACTACCGAATACCGAAGCGGATTTTCGGAACCGAATAATACCGAATTATACCAAATAGATGACTCGCAGAGGCAAATGCAAAAACATACTGACTAACAAAATCTTTCTTAACAATCCAGTACTACAACTGTAGGTACCAAATCTGGCAGCTTAGGCATACAACTTACACTGGATGCATACATGTAACAGCTCCGGGCCGACCTGGGAGGAGGGAGTAGGGGGTTTCCTAAGGTGAGGGTCGATGGAGGGTTTCGCCCAGAGTGGGTCCAAAATTTCAAAATGCTGAAAAACGCCTGAAAATGCGTTTCTAGCACGTTTTCTTAGTAAGGACGCTCAAATTCGTTATTTTAAGCTGCCAAATAGTGTTTTAGAGCTAAAAACAAGCAAAAAATGACAAAAAGAGCTTCCAAAAACTCCGATTTCTCTTAAATATCAGCAGTGGAAACGCCAAATTCGGTTTCCAAAGCCTTTTCAAGCGAATTTTAGGCTAAAAATTAGTGATTTCTGAGCCAGTTTGTTAGTACTGGAGAAGATGTCATGCGGCTTTTGCAGGGCAAAATTCCCTGCGCTATTTTAAGCTGCCAAATAGCGTTTTAGAGCTAAAAACAAGCAAAAAAACGACAAAAAGGGCTTCCAAAAACAGCGATTTCTCGTAAATATCAGCAGTGGAGGCTCCAAATTCGGTTTCCAAAGGCTTTTCAAGTGAATTTTAGGCTAAAAATTAGTGATTTCTGACCCAGTTTGTTAATACTGGAGCCACTACTAGTACTTGTATTTTTAGTCGGGGGGGGGGTGGGGGGTCGCTTAACCTTTCACGGTGGGGGGCAGAAAATGGGAAAGGGGGCTGAGGGGTTTGATGACCCCCCTCAGGCTCTGACCTACCCCCTCAGCCGGCCGCTACCCCCCTCAGGAATTTTTGGGAAGAATTTTGTATAGAAAATTATGATAAAAACATGCCCGGATTAGGTGTAAATGAGCTCAGAATAGCTTATTTTGGCATATTTTAATGAAAAATAAGACAAAAAAGCCTGATTTTAGCCAAAAATCGGACTTTTTGGCTTACCACCCCCTCAGCCCCCTCAGGCGCTCCAACCCCCTCCTCAGCCCCCTCAGGAATTGAAAATTCGACCCCACACCCTCAGCCGAAATGCTAGCCCATGTCTGGTGGGGGGGCGTGAGGGGGGTTTGGCCTTTTCAGCAGCCGGGGTAACCCCCAAACCCTCCCAGTACATGTCTGTAATTTGGTAATTATTCGGTTTGAAAAATACCGAATTCGAATAGCACTAGTATAGTTCGGTTGATAGCGAATAATACTTAACTTCGGTTGTATCCCTACACATGTGCAGTTAGCAATTAGTGATTAGTTTAGTAATTGCTAAACAGAAAAATAACCAGAGTCAGTGGTAGTTGTCGATTGCGATGATAAGTCTCCATCCTGCTCTCCTGCCTCCTCAACGAGATCGGGCCCACTCTCGACCCTCATCCATGGCCGTAATTCCAGTCCTACTATGATGTTACGTATGTCACCTTCAGACAAAATTTGCTGACGATTAACAGCAGCCATACTCTGGCGTGCTTCAGCTAAAATGCGGTTTTCTTATCTTACAGCCACTGTAAACTGTACAGTCTAATTACCCCGCAATTTTTCTAAAATATAAGATGTTGATCGACCTTCATTCACCATCTGCACTACTCTCTGTTTTGTCTCAGGATTTATGCGTAAACTTCTGGCGTTCATGTCGTGTTTGTAGTGTTGTAGACAGCCTGACACAGTTACGCTAAACTAGCCAGAGCACTGACGGAACTGACGGACATATAAAATGTAGCTAACCTTCCATCCTCAGCTACTACGACTGTAAGGTATGCAGAGCAGGTGTAGCCTACTTTGATTGATCCATCGTACTTTCTGGCCCGTAGACGTTCATCTGGTCCCTTGCCTGTGTGACTGCCACTGCGGTGACATTGAAAGCCCTGCTGGGTTGCCCTTTGCGATCCATATAAGACCCTCCAGGCAAACCCTCCTGTAAGATAATAGGGCAGTGTCTGTCACTCTTTCCATTACACGCATGAAGCATACAGTGGTGCACAAAAAAAGTCCTCTCCACTCCACTTCTTCGGGTTCACTAAAATCACTCTTTTTCACTCAACTCTCAACGATTTTGTACCAAATTTGGAGGGTAGGTGCCCAATTAGTCCGGCTAGTTGTGTTACAGTTTAGGCGCGAAAATTCCAATTTTGGCGGGAAATTTAAACGAAAATGCGAAAATCATATGGTCTCATAAAAACGGCTCTTACTCAAGAAATACAAAAGCTACGCCCGTGAAATCACAGCCGCTGATAGATCCAACATAGTGCAATTTTATGTAGAAGCTTCAAAACCCTCACTCATAGTACGCGCGAGAATCCAATTTTCAACGCTAACATTTTGAGGCTCACTAAAATTGCCCGTTTTCAGTCAATTCTCCTAACAACCGTAAGAACAATTTTGCAGAATACCTTGTAGTTTAAATTTCCAGCAAATTTGAATTTTTGTGCCGAAATTCTAGCAGAGTTATCCAGACCCATTGGGCACCCATTCTGCAAATTTGGTTCAGATTGGCCGAGAATTGACTGAAAACGGGCAATTTTAGTGAACCTCAAAATGTTAGCTTTGGAAATGGATAAATCACGATTTTCTGCCAACTTTGAAAATTGGATTCTCGCGCGTACTTTGAGCGAGGGTTTTAAAACTTCTACATAAAATTGCACTATATTGGTTCTATAAGTGGCCGTGATTTCACGGGCGTAGCTTTTGTATTTCTTGAATAAGCGCCATTTTTATGAGACGATATGATTTTCGCATTTTCGTTTAAATTTCCCGCTAAAAATTGAATTTTAACCCCGAAACTGCAACACAAGTAGCCGGACTAATTGCGCACCTGCCCTCCAAATTTGGTTCAAATTCGTTGAGAATTGAGTGAAAAACAGTGATTTTAGTGAACCGGAAAAAATGGAGAGGACTTTTTTTGTGCACCACTGTATATTACATGTAACAGCATACATGTGCATGGTCCGGAGCTCAGAGGGGATAGTCAGACCTCCATGCGTAGTTGACTGACGAAATGCTCAAATCACGATTTTTCTAACCCCACTCCGATATTTCTGGCAAGTAATTTGTTGAGCAAATTTTTGCGATTTTTGTAATTTCAGGCACAAAAATTGCCAAAAGGGCCTATAAAACAGCACTTTTCAGCTGTATTTCAGCCAAAATAAGCGATTTTTTAAATATTTGTAGCCGAAAAATTGCGAATTTTTCGATTTTTGACCGTTTTTGTGCCCAACCCCCTCCCAAATTTCGGGTCAGACGCCTAACCCCCTCCCCACTTCGGCGGACGACCTGTTACATGTAAGGTATAAAGTTTACCTTCTTTCGCTACAGTCTGTCGCCACTCATTGAAAGCTGTATAGCTGGCAAATTTCTTGTCTGAGAAAGTCTCAAGAGCCATCTGGTGTTTAGCGCGCAGGTGCTCACATAACTGAGGTCTAGTTGGCAGTTTCTCATCTAAATACAAGCATTTTTTTCTATTCTGTGCTATGACACTGACAGAAAACTAAACTGTTTCATTCATTTTCTGTTGGTCTTACCGCAAAAGCCGCAGGTCACTTTGCCGTATTCACATTTTCTCTCTTTGCCGGGGTGGGCGCTAGCGAAGTGCTTGGCCAGTCCTTGTCGGCGGGCAAAACTCTTTTCACACTGTGGACACTGTTTTCGTTTAGAGGCTGAAGACGCCATTACACAGAGTGACCTCAACTGAACAATAATGACAGTCAGGCACTTAACGCCCTTTATGGTACCGACACCATACATGGTACACCCACGTTCGAGGCCTGTGGTCCATACATGTAACAGGGGGTCTGCCCCTCCCCCCACCCGACTTAGGCCAGACCCCCCTGATGGGACCACCCCCCCCCCCCCCGAGACGATTTCACCGACCCCCCTCCGATTTTTCTGGCAAGTAAATTTTCGAGCAAATTTTTGCAATTTTTACACTTACACACAGAAAAATTGCCAACTCGCCTGCAAAACAGCACTTTTTAGCTGTATTTCAGCCCAAATTAGCGATTTTTGACAATTTTTAGGCAAAAAATTGCGATTTTTCTCGATTTTTGAGCGTTTTTTACTGCCCACCCCCTCCCCCTAAATTTTGGCCCAGACCTCCCCCGGCCAGCGCCAGACCCCCCCCCAAACCCCAACGGCGGATGACCTGTTACATGTATGCTGTGGTAATACCATATAAGGTACCGGCACCATATATGGCACCCCTACCTTCGCATTGGTACCGGTACCATCACTACCCTAGGTACCGGTAACATGGTGTCGGTACCATAAACGGCCTTAAGTGCTTGACTGAATGAGACCATACCACGACCACTTCTAATCACGTCCGAAATGCAAGCGCCAATTAATTAATAGTTCTGCAAATTTAGACCCTATTACAACAGCTTATCTAGGAGTACTGATTGACCACAAACTTAGCTTTGTTCCACATGCAAAATTCGCGGCGCAACGGGCCAAACAGGCTATCGGAGCCTTGTGCCGCCAATTCAGCAGTGGAACGCCCAGTTATGTGCTTGATAGGGTGTACCGTTCTTGTGTGCTGCCTCAATTGTTGTACGGAATAGAGGCCTGGTATCCTAGAAATAGGGCCACTCAAACGAAAGTAGAGAGAGTGCAACGGTTTTTCTGTCAGTCGTACTGCAACAACTACCAACTCTCGTACCCTGATCTGCTGGACCAAGTCCGAACCAAAACTGGCCATGATTGGCTACCAGTCTGGAAGTACGCGGTAATCCGGCGTTTGGAATTGTACTACCGATACTACAACCAAATGCGATTCCTGCCTGTTGGCTGGTTGTCTCCACCTGTAGGTCGGGTTTCTGCTAGGACTAGACATCCTTGCCAGGTGTCGTTGACAGCACGTACTGTCACCACAGGCTCCACCTTTTTGTATGTGACCACTGTTCTATGGAATGCTCTCCCCACTGCTGCTGTTCATTCTACCTTCTGTTCATTTCGTAAATATTTAAGATCGAACGAATTTCATCATTTTGTTTGCCAAAATTCTTCTCCGGTTGTGCTATTGTAAGGCCAAGTAATTGTATGTAATTGTAATTGTATGTAATGTTCTTCGACCGCCTGTTTTACGGAGGCTTATATTTTCCTGCTCGTGTGCTGGTGTTTGCTGGTGTAGAGCTAAATGGGAGTAAATTGAATTGAAATTGAATTGAAAGAAGCTTATATAATTAGGGTCAGCTGCCCAGCAGCGGCGTTCCCAGCCGACCAACAGTCGATTAACATACGGCTCGGCCGGCGGCCCCTATTAGCACAACAATTACGGCGTGGCCGGCCAGTGGATAAGATGCTCCGAATTACTGGCGTCTGCCCCCTTTGCCCATGTGTACCCCAGCAACCGATCCGATCCGATGTGTGGGGGGCCTTACGGCCCTACGCTCAGACCTCTGCGGTCCATTGCGCAACCCCCGTATTCGTCATCTCGGACGTTTGCCCTCCTTTCACTGCCAAGCCACTCTAGCCATGCTGTTGGGCGCCAGGTACTAAGAGAGCGCCTGGCGTGGTGACGTCATGGTGCCGACAGCTCCCAACGGCCGCCCGGCGAAGGGGCCAAACCGGTATTGGCCTTATTGCTGGTTTCTCAGACGGCACCTGACGTCGTTGATCTTTTCTCCAATGTGGCATGCTGTAGGAACGGCTTTGGTGCAATGGCAGATCCAGTTGGTTCCCATTTTTACCTACTTGCTGTAACCAGCTTTCGGTGGCCTGGGTGGAGCGTTGTGCCGACGACCAACTCTTTGCAGCAAGAAACTTGCCACGCCGAGAGGATGAACCACTACAACCACTAGGGATGCAGCGGCCGCCGTGACTCAGAGGCAGCGAGCTACCCACTGAGCCACCGACGCGGCATCCCCAGCAACCGATTTTAGCTATAGTTTGCGAGAGAGACGGCGACAACGTTAACCAGTCTACCTGACTCAGTGGGTGAGGGAGGGTCGGCAACAACTGGAGATGGGGCAGCGGCCTCTGACTCCTGGGCCTCCTCGAAAGTTAAATCCGACTGTCCGGTGGCCTCGCAAGTCCACATGGTTGATTTGAGATCTATTATACGGTCGAAATAGGCGCTAAACAAAGACTAGGCACCGGTTGACTCGAGGAGCAAGATGAAAATAAGTAGCTCACTCGTAATCTCTGAACGCTTCTTCGGTTATGGGCAAGAAAAAGACGCTGTCGTCCCTTTTCAAGCGTTTAGGCGGCGGCCGCTTTACGAATGAACTGTCGCCCAGACGAGGCATTGCTTCTCAGACCGCAACTGCAAGCTAAATCACCTGTTTATTTATTGAAGCACATAATTTAACCCTAGATGGCGCGAATAATCAATCCGGGCAGACACAAATCGCCTCCTATACTAGAATTTGGAAAGTTGGAAAATGGAAAACGGTCACCAACAATTTGGAAATTCTGAAAACATGCACAAGAAAAACCAACATTACCGAATGCAAAAAGATTGCATATAGACGAAGAAAGTTTATTGCACATGAAAAACTTTTTTTAAGAAAAATATGAAAGTTGGCGACCAGGACAAAACAAGAAGTTCCAGTGCAAGACGGTTTGCTGGCAATGCACTTATATACATAAAGCGCAGTAATTGTTAGTTTATCCTCAAATACGCCTGCCGCACAAGTATAATTGGATGATATCGGGTTTTTGCGATGCATATGATATTGCATATGAATATATGCATGCAATCTCTAGTGCATATTGATATTGCATATATCATATGCATGCAAAAATGAGATATGTACGTATTTTTTGCATATTTGCATATTTTATCAAGGCGGCTTAAAATCGACAACTGAACGTTTTCCAAGCATTTTCGAGTTTGGTTGGAATGTCTGTCTTTGGCATTTATTAGGCATACCTATTTTACAGATACGTACAGACCTCAGCTGGAAAAAACAAGAAGGGAAACACAGTTTGGCATGAAAGACCAGCTCATTTCGTAACGTTTAGATAAAAAGGTTGACATAACAGATTTTTTGCTAAATTAAAGTTTGTAAGTTCAAATTTGTGCTCACTAATGTGGCATACTACCGTTGCTAAGTGAATTATAATTAAAATTTTAATTATATTTTTTGAAATTTACTAATACAGGTTATAGTGGGAAAATATCGAAATTTTTAAAAGATATTAATATAACTATACATATATGTTTTTCACCAATCAAACATATAAATAACACATATAGTTATATGTTTCTGAAAATTGAATATGCACATATTTTTAAACATAAAACATATTTGTGTAAAAGTCGCTTATTCACTTATATTTTGTCTTAATTTTCGATAATTCAAACTTGAGATTCTGAATTTCCTGTTTAAAACGGTTTGCAACAAATTAGATAGCATACTCAGATTCAATAAGTTTAAGTGAAAGTCAGATTTTGGAAAGTTTACTGTCAAACAGCAACCAAAAGTCTTGAAATCATGAATTCCTATAGCAAGAATATGTATATGTTTCCAGAAACATATTGACCTCAAAACATATAAATACAAAACATATTTGACATGCAAACATATTGATAAACATAAACATATATGTTTCCCCAAAAACACACATATTTATGTTTTAAAACATATACATAAAACATATATGTTTCCCACAGTAATACAGGTTTGGTAAGTAAGTTATAATTTAAATTATATCAAGAGTGAATTTCTACCCTCAGTTGAGATTCCGATTCTTTGCGAGTTGAGTTTAGAATCTCAAGCCATTCTTCTCCATTCTATAAGTGGAAAGAGAGTTTCAATCTCGGAAGTACAGATTGACAGTATAAACTGCCTCAAGGGCTTTTTGTTTAGGATTTATATATTTTTAATTTGAAATCCAATCTGTTTGGCTGTTTAGGGATGTTCATGGTGCAATATTAGTTTGAACAATTGTGCTAAAAACTCCAGATATTCATGCAACAATGAGATGCTTGCAGATTTTCGCAAATTCGCTAAACAAACTCTTTCATTTTCTCTCAGCTCAAAACCAGAAAACGGCCAAACTAGCCCTCTTTGAAATTTGTACTTTTTGTAGGAGTAGTTTATGGATTTCTCCGCACCAAAATAGATATAACAACTACAGTGTTGGCCAAAAAAAGACCGCCTGGCCATTTTCCGATTTTTTCGATTAATTTCAAATATCGGCGTCTCTGTGAATTTTCAATCGAATGAAAAGATTTTTGGCATTATAATTATTATTTGCTAAAGAGGTTGTTTTGGCTCGCCTTACGTAGCCTGGAGTTATGCCCTTCACGAAAAGTCGGCGACACCTTTGACAAAAATATGCAAACTAAAAATATGCAAAATTTTGATGTCAGGGTCAATTTGCATATGACTATTGCATATTGGAATTTTGCATGCATATGATATTGCATATGCATATATGCATGACAAAAACCATGAATATATGCATTGTTTGATATTGCATATTGCATATATGCGTCCAACCGTACGAACAAGCAGCCACCTGCTCTTCCACTAAAAAATTCCAATGGTTTATTGGTTTATTATCTATCTATTTGCAAAGAAATGCTTCTTTATGTTGATATGACTACTATAGACTTTCATCATCGGTGAATGTTAATGGGATTTTCTCTGATTAAGCTCAAAGAAATCGCTGAACTTTAAATCAGTTAATCTACTATTATCTAGTAATCGGTAACGGCGAATTTTTTTGTACATGAATCCTCCTTCTGTTGCATCATCTGTAAAGGTTGGTTGGAATTTGACGTGGTTTTGTATATATAGTAGGTTATCTTAATTTCTTGTTTTTGTGTTGCATGTGCGACATTGGAATTAGTGAAAGTGAAAAACCCGGAAAACTGGGTGTACCGCTGTGTACTACAGCGTAGCGCACGTCCGTACCGTTTTCCATTTTTCTGGGGAGGCGATTTGTATGCGCGCTCAATAAATCGCATACTCCAAAAATCCATGCGGTACGGACAGACGGTATGATGTGGTACAGCAATTCTGTTTTGTGAAATTGCATATGTGCTGGGAATCTGGTACTGTTATTTTACTATAGTATAGTAAAACAAAAATTAGTAATACTAGTGGTATTTTACTAGTAGTAAAATAATAGTAAAAAGTAAAATTAAGAGCCAATAGTAAAGTAAAAATTAAATTAAATTAACAAAGACCGTCAATAGTAAAATGAAAATTTTACTACTATTTTACTAGTTTTTGGTGAATTCCAGCCAAATTCTTGATCAATTTTGCAATAAAAGATGTTTGGGCGCACTTTTGTAAGTCGAATTTCACACGTTTTTGTGTCTACAGTGCTGGAGAACTTAGTATCATGATCAAATCTAGGAACTATTTGGACCAACATCAATTATTCATAATACATTGGCATCATTGATTCAAAATTCCACGTTAAGACTAGTAAAATGGTAGTAAAATAGTAGTAAAATTAGTAGAATTATTAGTAAAACAAAAATTAGTAAAAACTGAGCTACCTGGTAGTAAAACAAAAATAAAAATTAAATTGACAGGCTGAATTTATAGTAAATTTAGTAAATAGTAAAATAAAAATCCACTAGTAAAATAACAGTAGAATCTGGAAACTTGGAAAACAGCAAATCGAGCTGCAAGAAAACGGAAATACTCAGTAAATTCTCTAGGTAGAACTGCTTGTAGGTAGAAACACTGAAGGGCTGTCACACTGAAGGGCTCGCAAGAGCGAGTGCCGTCCTTGTTGGGTATGTGTTTCACTACCTGATAAACTTATACAAACAAAACAAAGAAACGAAAACTGTGGTTCTTCTATTCGGACAGCAACCACGACATACCATGTTTCTGTTTGTAAAGATAGGATGCGATGTGATCACTGCTTTTTCGATGTTTATCAAGACTGTTTGTATATGTATGGAAAATAATGCATCAGTAGACCGTTTGTGTGTGTATATGTATATCCAAAACATTTGTATATGTATATGTATACAAATTTGTCTATGTCTATTTATATATACAAACAAACCCACAGTAGTTTGCGCTGCATAACTATTTCTACAAGCATTTGGTTCAGGTCAGGATTGCATGCAAAATCACCATTCAAGTGAAACGTTAGCAGAGATGCATGAACAAGACCATAACTGCTTGAAAATCTACATGGCGTTGGCTGGTCGAACTGTTCTACTAGCGATGTAAGTTGAGAGAAAACACCAAGAAGCAGTTCTATCAAACTTTCAGCTTGCTGCACAGCGCAACTGTCGTGTTGAGTCTGGTCCTAGATCGCTTAATAGATGTAGGAAGACAGGTGGCTCAGAATCATGTAAACAGTCGTTTGACAGACCTGGTACCAATAACGATTCCTGGTAAGAAGGAGATGTTGGGTGTGAAAGCGCAGGGCAACATGACTGTCACCAAACTGGACAACTTTCAATTGAAGAAGGTCGACATCAGCCTTTCCGAGCCCAGTAAAATTTGCCTTCAGGTACAACGTAAAGTGGCTTTAGCAGACAAGTTTGCAATTTTCGTTTCTAAAGTTGTAAGAAATTAGAAAAAAAGAAAACCCAGATGATGACTTGTTGCATGTGTCTGTGATGGATAGGTAGCCGGCTCAATCGACGTGTATGTCGACTACTATGGAGAGTTCGACTTGTCATATGTACCGGGCTACCCTGGACATGCTAATTGCAGTGTGGAAGCAGAAAGTAGCCTATTGTTGGATGTGTTCGTCAACGATATGGAAAAGGCTGATGTAACCATTCATCTGTATCAATCAATCAGTTCATGTGGAGGTGTCTTTCAGTTCATCCTGTTGACATGTGACTTGAGGCTTCTGCACGATGTGCGGTTTTCAGGATATATTATTAGCACCGCTTACACTGCCCTAAATGTTTATTTTGGGCCCATGATGGAAACCCAACTGGAAGAGATTGC
Source organism: Sabatieria punctata (assembly GCA_030248155.1). Taxonomy (NCBI): domain Eukaryota; kingdom Metazoa; phylum Nematoda; class Chromadorea; order Araeolaimida; family Comesomatidae; genus Sabatieria; species Sabatieria punctata. Next base: position 160,928 of record JASANB010006031.1, on the reverse strand, counting down.
ATGTGAGAAGGTGATGAGTACTTCTTGGTTTGCCATGAATTTGCATGTACAGGCTGGCAATCCCAAACATAACAAAAACAAAATAATGCCTAACCGTGCTTTCAGTACTGAGTCACTACTAGTGACAGGGTCACTTTTTCTTCTAACAAAAAACTCGAACGCACCAAAACCAGAGTTCACGGTTAGTTTTTAGTTCTTAGTTCTTAGTTCACAAGTGTTAACGCATCTGAACTAAGAACTAAGGCCGTTAGTTGTAAGGAATCAGTTGTGCTTTGTAATATTGTAGTCAGTGTGGTTCCTAATAATCTGACTGTTGTTAAAGCTGGAAGAGGCGATTGAAGAGAATATAAACCAACCACTGCGGCAGGTCCCAGGCAGAGTCGTTTAACAGAAGATTGGATCAATTGTCAACAACTCTACTTCTGTTAGTATATGGATCTTCCTATCATAAGCTGGTCAATAGAGTTTAAATAAAAGTTGAGCAGCATTAAATCCACTATAAAAGAGCGTTCCAGTACAATGATCACCTTTTAGATGCAGTTGCTGTATTGACGGTTCGAATCACTCAGAAATTAAGCAAACTGACCAGCTATATTCACTGTTCAGTTCAGTTCATATCAGGGATGTGAGGTGGGAAAAAAACACAGGAAAAAAACCGGTTTTTTTCCTAAGGGTCGGAAAAAAACATAAATCGCGGAAAAAAACTCAAGCTAAAAATAGCAATTTACATCATTTTTCGTTTAAAAAATGGACTTTTGCTATGTATAATAGGCCATACTGACTCAAAACTGTTAGAAAAACAACAAAAAAGACCAAATTTGGCATGAAAAAACAAAAATGCAAACTGCTGTAAGAAAATTTGCATATAGCGTTATTTATGGAACCTGTCAGGCACTGTTTCATGCCTGTTTCCTGATTTATATCAATGTAACACGTGTATTTCTGGTCTAACAAGACTGAGGAAGGCGCTAGAAAGCGTTAGGAATCATAAAACCAGCCTAGGATACTCAGAACTTGGGCTGGAGTTTTTTTCCGCGATTTAGGAAAAAAAACCGGAAAAAAAACGGAAAAAACTGGAAAAAAACAGGCCGAGGTTTTTTTCGGAAAAATATACAACCCTGGTTCATATCTAGCAGGGATGTGAGGTGGGAAAAAAACACCGGAAAAAAACTGTTTTTTTCCGGAAAAAAACCGGTTTTTTTCCTAAGGGTCGGAAAAAAACATAAATCGCGGAAAAAAACTCAAGCTAAAAATAGCTAATTTACGTCATTTTTCGTTTAAAAAACGGACTTTTGCTATGTATAATAGGCCATACTGACTCAAAACTGTTAGAAAAACAATAAAAAAGACCAAATTTGGCATGAAAAAACAAAAATGCAAACTGCTGTAAGAAAATTTGCATATAGCGTTGTTTATGGAACCTGTCAGGCACTGTTTCATGCCTGTTTCGTGATTTATATCAATGTAACACGTGTATTTCTGGTCTAACAAGACTGAGGAAGGCGCTAGAAAGCGTTAGGAATCATAAAACCAGCCTAGGATACTCAGAACTTGGGCTGGAGTTTTTTTCCGCGATTTAGGAAAAAAACCGGAAAAAAACCGGAAAAAAACTGGAAAACAACAGGCCGAGGTTTTTTTCGGAAAAATATACAACCCTGATATCTAGTAGGGCGCCCGACATCAATGGCCATCCAGCAGTCGCACATAAAGTAAAAATACTTGCCTTTACCCCTGGTCAGAACCACAGCAGCCTAAGACTGTAATGACGCAACTTGAAAAATCGAGAAACAAAGCAACTGTATACAGCTTTCAGGTAGTATCCGTTGCATTAAGAATAGATAATAAAGGAGCAAGAAAGCACCACTCAATGAGCCGCGTCATTGGCTCAGTGGGTAGCTCACTGTAGTGTTGTTATGACTACTAGTCAAAGTCAAAGTCATAGTTAATACTTTTGTGATATCGCAGTCAAACGAACAGGTAGTCAAAGTCAAAGTTTGACTACCTTCGTTACCATAAATACGTAGTCAAACGAAGACCAGGTAGTCAAACCGTTTGACTATGACTACGTTTTGTTAAAACAGGCAAGCTTTTCAGACGTATTTTACCACTTTTCGCTGTTCGCAACAAAATATTTGACAGATTTAATGCATTTTTAAGCACAATAGAACACCAAACAACCTTTTTCTGTAAAATTCTAAGAACAATGAAGCATCAGTCAGTGAATCTCTACTTCCACAGGTTAAGTTCCACAGGTCCAAGATTAAAATTATGACATACAGTAGAATACCATGTTTATTCCAACAAACCGCGCGCGGCTTATTTATTTCCGACGAATATTTGTACAACTACAACAAAGATTTATTAAAAATTTTCTGGGCTACCAATTGAAAAACATGATCTGGGGCAAGGACCGTGACCGTTTTAAATAGATTTGAAAAAATGCAGCGGAACGCAATTTTATCATCTAAAGGTGTCATTGACGCCTTAGGTCTAGTCCTGATTTCACTAAGCCGTGCGCCGCAGGCTGATTCCAATAAGCCGTGTTGGAGGGCATACATGTAGTTGGGGGGTTGGGGGGTTTAGCCCCCCAAGCCCGATTTTCGGCAACCCCCCAGCCGAATTCTGGGGGGTTCTGAAACCCTATTTTGGGTTACAAACTGCTAAAATTCAGGGTTTCAAGACTTATAAACCGTAATTTAGCATTTCGAAAGCCCTAAATAGGGTTCCGGAACCCTAATTTGGGTTTCAAAAGCCCTAAATAGGGTTCCGGAACCCTAATTTGGGTTTCAAAAGCCCTAAATAGGGTTCCGGAACCCTAATTTGGGTTTCAAAAGCCCTAAATAGGGTTCCGAAACCCTGTTTTGGGTATCTGAAAGCCTAAATAGGGTTCCGAAACCCTAATTTGGGTTTCGGAAACCCTAAATAGGGTTCCGGAGCCCTACTTTGGGTTTCTGAAACCCTAATAGGGTTCCGGACCCCTAATTTGGGTTTCAAAAGCCCTAAATAGGGTTCCGAAATCCTGTTTTGGGTTTCAGGGCCATAATTTTGGTTTCAAAATTTCTAAATAGGGTTCCAGATATGCATTTTAGTTGTATTATGTCGAGTAAAATAGAGCTTTTTTGCATGTTTTAAAGCAAAAACATGTTTTTTGCACGTTTTTAATAAAAAATAGGATTTTCTGCACATTTTAAACCAATAAATAGGGTTTTAAAGAGCATTTTTGCACTTCTGACAGGATTTTTACCCGATTTTTAGTCCTCAAAACCCTGTTTTGAGCCTAAAAAAAGGTCGCTAAAACCCACTTTTGGACACCAAAAAAAGGTCGCTGAAACCCCCTTTGGAAATAGTGCTGAAACCCTATTTTGGATCTGGAAACCCCCCCCCCCAGCCGAAAACCCAGCTACATGTACTGTATGTTGGAGGGCGCGGCTTATTGGAATAGTTGGCTTATTGGAATAAACACGGTATGTACACTTTTTGGTAAAGAAACAACAAGAATTGGCTTTGAAACATAAAGGGCGTTTTATTCTATTTTACAGCCTTTGTTTGCAGAGCATGCTGTTTTTGATTTACAATGAAAATTTTGGAGGGAAAAGATCAATTCTGCCGAATGTCTTTGTGCCCAACCAGCTAAACTGTTTATTTCAATTCAAAGTGATTGATTTATTGATGGAATAACACCCATTTCAGGCTAACGCTTGGTAACTGAAACATGATATATTCCTGAAAATGTCAAAAAGTTTGCTCGGTTTCAAAAAGTAGTCAAAGTAGTCAAACCGGTGGTTACAAACGGTTTGACTACGATATAGTCAAATTTGACTACTGTCTAGTGATGTAAAAAATTAATTTAATTGTAATTGAAATTCGCATAATTGATCCGTTTTTAATTTCAATTCAATTAATTTAATTTAATTGAAATTCAAAAGTTGGGCCATAATTTAATTGTAATTTAATTGAAATTCGCCTGGAATTTCAATTATATTTTCAATTATTTCCTGTGGTGAATGTAAGGAAATGTGTAAAGTATTAGAGGCGCTAAGGACTTCAAACAAAAACCTATTTAGGGTTTGTCACCTCTTTATACTGACCTCACTATGTTTTGTAATATTTTATGATCTGCTTTTTATTTCGTAGTTCATAAAAGCCAAAACAGTGATTTTTGGATGTATGGTGGGTTGACTGACACCCCCTTTTTGGCAAAGGTACCTAGGAAGTGATGTTGCTCAAAAATGCTGGAAACCTTTAGATTCTGCACTGATATATAGTAATAATGAACTAACTGTAAATTTCCCCCAGAATGCCATTTTATGCGTTTTTAAAAGGTAACAATTTAAAATTTTCTCGCCTGGTTGGACAGCAGGCTAAACAGGTGTCTCTAAGCTTTTACAATGGACATTTTTCTAAGTCCCGAGTCATTGTCACTGTCTTTTAACAGCAAAATTGCAATAATTTTCAAAAAATTGAAAAAATAATTGAAAAAATTTGCGTAATTGAAATTTTCCGAGGTTCCATAATTTAATTGAAAATATAATTGTAATTGAAAATAATGGAAAACTATTTCAATTAATTTAATTTAATTGAATTGAAATTAAAAACTGAGCCCATAATTTAATTGTAATTGAATTGAAATTCAAATTCCATAATTTTACATCACTACTACTGTCGTATTGTACTCAAATGGACGGCAGTCATAGTCATAGTCAAACGGAAATTTTGGTATTGTAACAACACTAGCTCACTGCCTCTGAGTCACGGCGGCCCCTGCATCCCTAGAGGTTCTAGTGGTTCATCCTCTCGGTGCGGCAAGTTTCTTGCTGCAAAGAGTTGGTCGTCAGCACAACGCTCCACCCAGGCCACCGAAAGCTGGTTACAGCGAGTAGGTAAAATGGGAACCGACTGGATCTGCCATTGCACTGAAGCCGCTCCAATAGCATGCCACATTGGAGAAAGATCAATGACGTCATGAGTTGTCCACGGGAACCGACTAGCCCTGGGGGGCCTCTCTCGCACCAGGGGCGCACCAAGCGGACATTGGGAACCTACCGATCCGATCCGATCTGATGTGCGGGGGGGGAACCTTACGGCCCCCTGCGGTCAGACTCGAGGTCCATTCCGCTACCCCCGTAGTTTCGTCATCTCGGACGTTGCCCTTCTTTCACTGCCAGCCACTCTAGCCATGCTGTTGGGCGCCAGGCACCAAGAGGGCGCCAGGCGCATTGACGTCGTAGTGCTGGCAGCGTCCACTGCCGCCCGGCCCGAGGAACTAAACCGGTATTGGCCTTGTTGTATCGTCTCAGCCAGCACTTGACGTCAATTGATCTTTCTCCAAGTTGGCACGCTGTAGGAGGAGCTTCGGTGCAACGGCAGATCCAGTTGGTTCCCATTTTATCTACTCGCTGTAAACCAGCTTTCGGTGGCCTGGGTGGAGCGTTGTGCCGAAAGCAGCAAGAAACTCGCCGCGCTGAGTGGATGAACCACTACAACCGCTAGGGATGCAGGGGCCGCCGTGCCTCAGAGGTAGCGAGCTACCCACTGAGTCAACGACACGGCTGTTGGGAACCTACATCACCATGACATCAACGCGCCAGTAACTGTCTTAGTACCTGGCGCCCAACAGCATGGCTAGAGTGTCTGGCAGTGTTAGAAGGGAAACGTCCCAGATGACGAAACCACGGGGGTTGCGCAATGGATCGCAAGGTCTGAGTGTAGGGCTGTAAAGCCCCCCGCACATTGGATCGGATCGGATCGCACCACTCAACGGCCGGCCGGCCTACCATGCACTGTTCCAATATTTCAGGACTGGTTCGATCATTTGCAACCTTTCCTGAAATTTCAGGAGGGGTTGTGAAATTCCTAACCAGTCCTGAAAAATGGCACGCAGCTTATGACAGGCCAACATGTTTTCAGAGAAATCATGCGCCGGCCAAAAATGTTCATCTTTCTGGGCTAGTTAAGATGAATTTTGCGAGAAAGTGTCATATATAAATGTGTACTTTTTACTGATTATTGTACTTGTGCACTGTGTCTTATAATTCAAGCAGCTTTCGCCCATTGCTGGATCTCCTCAACATCAGTAATGCCAAACGTACGGCAGCACGCTGCCATAAGAGAACAGCATGAGACAGCAAGTATCAAGGGGTGGCAACATGAAACAGCAGGTTCCCAGAGGCCCCAAGGTGTGTCAGTAGACTTGCTGCGCCCAGAGACAATATTTAGCTTCTTCAGCCACTACAATTTAGCTCCATCCTGCGTGCTCCAGCACGTTTAGAGAAAGGTCCCTTGAGCTGTCCGGAATTTTATGTCAGGCACATTTTTCTAACCTGGCAGTCACACTCTACTATCTTAAAGAAACCGCCAATTTTTCACAAATTTCGTAAGCATGGTGCTAAACTTTCCCTTTTGCTAATCTAACTCCTACACTAACGCATTTGCCCCATTTCAAATAATATTTATACTAACACACATTGCATTTATACTGTACATATTCTGCCCTTATCTGGTTTATGGCAAATGTACGTACATATTCATGCGCCATAGCCTCTTGACTCTTCATATAATTGTAAATCTTATTTTTACACCAAATCCGATCTCATATCCAAGTGACATTCCGCTATGCTATTTCAAATCCGTATATCAATTTAACCGACCAACAATCTACACAATATGGACTCGATCTGTACTTCATGAGCAAACTCTTACATTTCTGCTTAAATCGATATACTGAACTGATCCGCTGCCCCTGCTTACAATATATCACATCTTCACACTGTACCAGCGCCAACTTCCATTCCAGGTATCATACATGTAACAGGGGGGTCTGGGGGGTGTGCCCCCCCCCTACTTAGGCCATACCCCCCTGATGCCCCCCCCCCCCCCCCCCCCCCCGAGACGATTTTTTCCGACCCCCCTCCGATTTTTCTGGCAAGTAATTTTTGAGCAAATTTTAGCGATTTTTTTGCAATTTCAGACACAAAAATTGTCAAAATCGCCTGTAAAACAGTACTTTTTAGCTGTATTTAGCCCAAATTAGCGATTTTTGACGATTTTGGCCCAAAAACTGCGATTTTTTCGATTTTTGAGCGTTTTTTAGTGCCCGACCCCCCTCCCAAAATTTTGGCTCAGACCCCCCCCCGGCCGGCGCCAGACCCCCCAACCCCCCTCCCCCTTCGGCGGATGACCTGTTACATGTATGCCAGGTATGTTAACTCCTTCCTGGGTAATAAATATGTACCTTTTATATACAAGCCAAACTCGGTTTCAGGTTCAGGTTCAGGTATACCTACCAACTGTAGTTCCACGGTAACAGCACTAGAGAATTCGAGAGCAGGAGTATTTTTACAGAGTCTAGGCGTGGAGAGTTCCTTTCCCCAGGGAAAATACATAACGTTTTCTAGGCGGAGGTCTATGCTAATATTGAACTGCGACAGGACTCCTATATTAGTTAACTGTCCAGAGCAGAAGATCTGTATTTGCTCTGATATCAGCAAGCAAGTCAAGCAGCTCTAAAAGCACTGGTATCTCCACGCATCAACTCTGTGTTGGTTGCAGAGTGTGTCAGGGAACTACAACGACTGGCCCTTCAGAAGAAGCTACAGCTGATGTGGGTACGTGGTCACTCGGATGTGGAGGGAAAGAGCAGGCTGACCGGCTAGCTTGGGCGGCTTCTGAGTTGCCACTTATAGGGCCGCAACCGGCCCTTGGCATCTCGGTTAGGAAAGTACGGACTGAATTAAGAAATTGGGCTAAGAACCAGCAGCAATTTGTCTGGGATCTACGGACTGACTGTAGGCAGTCTAAGCACTTCATTCTGGGACCCAGATCGGTGGTAACCAGAGAATTACTTAGTTTTAGTAGAAGGGAACTAAAACTGATGGTCAGTTGGTTAACTGGTCACATGGTAACGTGAATAGACATCTCAGCATCATGGGCTTGGTGGATGATCCAACATGCTCATTTTGCTTAGAGGAGGAGGAAACGCCTGAACGTTTGGTCATGGAAATGAGACGCATTGGCTGGACGTAGGCAAGCTATTCGGGGCAGTAGATATCTTACCACCCAGGAGTTAAGCGATGTAACCGTTAGGGACCTCCTAAGGTTGATTAAAGCCTTGGATAGACCTTGGGTAGGCCAGATGCCCCAAGGCTGGTTGAGCTTTGCGTTGGTGAGAGCATCCGAAATGAAGAGAGATGATATGTGGGCTACTGTGGAATACATATATGTATATGTAAAAAATACATATTATGTATTATTTTTGGAATACATATATGTATAGGTATATGTATATGTATTGCTCAAAAAATATGTTTATGTATATGTATTTTGAGGCCACTTTGTAATTAAAATACATATTTGAAAATACATATTGAATTTCTGATGAAATGGTGCATTTTTAAGAGTCAGTCTCTGAACTGATCGAGTTTTGGCCCTTTGCCTTATTCAGACCCAAAATTGAAACTTTGGCCTAGAGAGCTGTAAGTTGGTACACTAATACATATCGATGGGTTATGTAACCACCGCAAAGGATTTCCCGATTCGACGCTCCACGCTCGAGATACAGCCGTCTGAAAATCGGCTCGCTTAACTATGGGGCAAAAATTTCGAACTTGAATTTCTTTCCTGCTAAAAACAGTTGGGACCTAGAATTTGGGGATTTTACGTAACTTTTAGAGTACTTTAAGAATTTTGGGTCGGTTTTCGATTTTGACGAAAAAAATTTTTTCGACCCCCTTCCCGCCCCCCCTAGCTAGTCTGGAACCCCCCTATGTGTGTTTTTTTATTTCAGATTATTGTAGCGCCATTTGTTAGCTACAGATTGGTGCCAAGCACGATAGCCCGCGACCCGGGGTTTTGGAGTAAATTGACTTCAAATGGCTGAAAATCGCAAATTTTGTCCCATAGTAAAACTGGAAAAAATCTGATTTTCAGCCATTTGAAGTCAATTTACTCCAAAACCCCGGGTCGCGGGCTATCGTGCTTGGCACCAATCTGTAGCTAACAAATGGCGCTACAATAATCTGAAATAAAAAGACCCACATATGGGGGGTTCCAGACGAGCTAGGGGGGCGGGAAGGGGGTCGAAAAAAATTTTTTTCCTCAAAATCGAAAACCGACCCAAAATTCTTAAAGTACTCTAAAAGTTACGTAAAACCCCCAAATTCTAGGTCCCAACTGTTATTAGAAGGAAAGAAATTCAAGTTCGAAATTTTTGTCCCATAGTTAAGCGAGCCGATTTTCAGACGGCTGTATCTCGGGACTGGAGCGTCAAATCAGGAAATCCTTTGCGGTGGTTACATAACCTATCGATATGTATTAGTGTACCAACTTACAGCTCTCTAGGCCAAAGTTTCAATTTTGGGTCTGAATACTAAGACTTGATTGGTCCAGAGACTGATTCTTAAGTCTTGTCACACGGTAGCTAGCGAGCGAACATTTAAGACTGCTGGCTCGATTTGGGAAGGCGGGATGTAAATAGTGGGGGAATTGTACACAACTGAAAGTTACAGGTTAAAAGTTTCGTATTAAATGTGTATGGTCCCGATGAAGCTAAGGCTTCATGCACAGTTGGCAAGTGCTTTGCTCTAATTGGTCGTGGCAAGAGCAAAGCCAACTACAGTACCAAACCTCTATCGTGCTTGGTACCTATCTGTAGCTAACAAATGGCGCTACAATAATCTGAAATAAAAAACACACATAGGGGGGTTCCAGACTAGCTAGGGGGGGTGGGAAGGGGGTCGAAAAAATTGTCAAAATCGAAAACCGACCCAAAATTCTTAAAGTACTCTAAAAGTTACGTAAAATCCCCAAATTCTAGGTCCCAACTGTTTTTAGCAGGAAAGAAATTCAAGTTCGAAATTTTTGTCCCATAGTTAAGCGAGCCGATTTTCAGACGGCTGTATCTCGGGACTGGAGCGTCAAATCGGGAAATCCTTTGCGGTGGTTACATAACCCATCGATATGTATTAGTGTACCAACTTACAGCTCTCTAGGCCAAAGTTTCAATTTTGGGTCTGAATACTAAAACTCGATTGGTCCAGAGACTGACTCTTAAGTCTCAGCCTGCCATTCACAGCAGAAAATTACATTTTCTTCGGGATGCCAGTGTCTAAATTTGCTCCAGTGGTAAAAAACCATAGATTTGGTGTTTAACTGAATAATATATATCATCACTGTTTATAGTGGTGCGAGGCAACCAAAACGAGTTCTAATGAGGGAACGTTTTTTAGATTTTCAAATTGAATGGATAAATGACAGGAGAAAATGGTCTTTTCTTTTGATAGTTGACCTAAACGAAATCATCGGCTATTGCGGTGTCAAAAGCAAAGTTCATTGCACATGCCTGCCTTGCGCAAAATGACTGTCTGTACATGGAGGATTTTTAGCAGAATTTAACTGTGGAAATTATTGCTAATTTGACTGAAGTACTGATTTAAGTCCATGCCAATCAGGTCCAAATGTAGCCCCTTTCTCGTTTCAGTCACAAACAACTGTTTTAGCGCATTTTTCAACTGAAAACTGGCCTTGAAAAAATATGTATAATATGTATTTTATGTACATATTTTTTGAAAAAATACATATACATATTATGTATACGTATTCGACTTTGGAAAAATGTTATGTATTCCTGAAATTCAATATTTTGCCAACTGTAATGTGGGCATGAAATGGACACGTTAATCTGATCGTACGGCTGTACAGGCCCCCAATATATCGGATCGGATCGGATCGGATCTACCCATTGAACCAACTTAGCGACTGAGGGTGGTGGGTGAAGTCAGCCTTTCCATTGAAGGGCTTCAGAAAGAAGGGTCACTACACTACCTTATCTGCGATTCTCTACTCGTTTGATATCAGTTCGCTGATTGCACCAGTGATTGACTGATAAACAGTGACAGCATTTGGTTTTTCAATTTTTCAATTTTTTACTTGCTTATCTATAAATATCGATATCGATATCGAACATCGTTCGATTTTTGATATGGTCAGAACACTAGTTCTAAACGCATTTCAACTGTAATTTTAGCGCCGAAACTCAGTTCCATACGTATGTACCTTGAGTGCAAACACCTTTTTATTGCATTTATTCCCTCAATATTGCATTCTTAAGGCATCATCTTCATCAAACTGGAACATGGTTTTTAAGGCATTTTAATGCAAGAACAGGGTTTTAATTGGCATTGTCTGTAAAAGTGGGGCAGGCTAGCGAAGAACATGTTCACACGGTGGTCGGCACCCAGGCACTTGGTATATCTCACGATGAACCTTTAGTATAGTTAACTTATCGCCCCAAACGGTTCTGCCCAGCGCGCCCTGGTTCGCCAACACGGACCCCCAGAAGTTCGCCCAGCGGCGCATCCGAAAAATCGATCGATTTTATGCTGTACATTCAAGAGCTTGTAACCCTCTTCAGAATTGAGCTTTTTGGCTAACATTTGCAGACAATTAAGGCATTGGTATGGACTACTTACTCTATCAATTTCATACATGTAACAGGGGGCGTCTGGGGGGGGTCTGCCCCCCACCCGACTTAGGCCAGACCCCCCCCCCCCGGTTGGGGCCCCCCCCCCCCCCCCCCGAGACGATTTCACCGACGCCCCCCCCCCCTCCGATTTTTCTGGCAAGTAAATTTTCGAGCAAATTTTTGCAATTTTTTACACTTTCACACACAGAAATTGCCAAAATCGCCTGCAAAACAGCACTTTTTAGCTGTATTTCAGCCCAAATTAGCGATTTTTGGCGATTTTTAGGCCAAAAATTGCGATTTTTCTCGTTTTTTGAGCTTTTTTTAGGGCCCCCCCCCATCCCCCAAAATTTTGGCTCAGACCCCCCCCCCCGGCCGGCGCCAGACCCCCCCCAACCCCCCCTCCCCCCATCGGCGGATGACCTGTTACATGTATGATCAATTTCATCGCTCTAGCTTCACCCAGTCCCGTTTTGTGGTCCTCGATCTGAACTGCTGAAAATTGAGAAATTTTTACATCCAATTTTCAAATGCCTTGGAATTTTGCCGAGCACTTCATCTAGGCTCCACACTTTAGTCGTCAATTAGCCGTTGCATGGGCTCTCCAAAACTGCTTTCAAACCCGTGGGAATCGTTTCGGTTCTCGAGCAGTGGCCGGTCAAAATTGGTCGAAAATCTGATTTTTTCCATGCGTTTTCCAGACGAGAATTATGCACTAAGTGCCATGAAATGACCCATCATAGGGTAATTTTTTGCGCTCAGTTCATCTCCAATGCCTGTTTTTGATGTTCTAGTATGCATGTCGGTGCCAACGTCCTTAATTAAATATATACTTAACTTTTTTAACTACAGTACAGTGTACTGTCTTGTACAACTTTTTTCACCATCAACCAAGAAACATACATACACATGCTGGGGCATACATGTAACAGGTCATCCGCCGAAGGGGGAGGGAGGTTGGGGGTCTGGCGCCGGTCGGAGGGGGTCTGAGCCAAAATTTTGGGAGGGTGTGTGTAAGGGCACTGAAAACCGTTCAAAAATCGAAAAAAAGCGCAATTTTAGGGCTAAAAATCGCCAAAAATTGCTAATATGGGCTGAAATACAGCTAAAAAGTGCTGTTTTGCAGGCGATTTTGGCAATTTTTGTGTCTGAAATTGTAAAAAATTGCAAAAATTTGCTCAAAAATTTACTTGCCAGAAAAATCGGAGGGGGGTCGGCGAAATCGTCTCGAGGGGGGTCCCCATCCGGGGGGGGGTGTGGCCTAAGTCGCGTGGGGGGGCAGACCCCCAGACCCCCCGTGCCCGATTTTTCGGCAAAAGCCCCCCCCCAGCGGATTTTTGGGGGATCTGAAAACCCACTTTTGTATTCCAAAATAAAGAAAATTTTAACCGAGACAATATGTTCTGCAGAACAAAATTGGGTTTTCGCCTACTGTGGAACCCAAAACAGGGTTTTTGTAAGGCTTAGAAATCCTAAATAGGGTTTTTAGGTAACTTTTAAACCCTGATTAGGGTTTTTAGGCTATTTTTAAACCCTAAACAGGGTTTTTCGCTTACTTTTAAACCCTGATTTAGGGTTTTTTGGTTACTTTGAAACCCTAAACTAGTTTTCAGGTTACTTTTAAACCATGTTGAGGGTTTTTAGGCTACTTTTAAACCCTAAACAGGGTTTTCAGGTTACTTACAAACCCTGATTAGGGTTTTCAGGCTACTTTGAAGCCGTAAACAGGGTTTTCAGGTTACTAAACCCTGATTAGGGTTTTCAGGCTACTTTGAAGCCGTAAACAGGGTTTTCAGGTTACTTTCAAGCCGTAAACAGGGTTTTCAGGTTACTTTCAAGCCGTAAACATGGTTTTCAGGCTACTTTCAAGCCGTAAACAGGGTTTTCAGGCTACTTTCAAGCCGTAAACAGGGTTTTCAGGCTACTTTCAAGCCGTAATCAGGGTTTTCAGGCTACTTTCAAGCCGTAAACAGGGTTTTCAGGCTACTTTCAAGCCGTAAACAGGGTTTTCAGGCTACTTTCAAGCCGTAAACAGGGTTTTCAGGCTACTTTCAAGCCGTAAACAGGGTTTTCAGGCTACTTTCAAGCCGTAAACAGGGTTTTCAGGCTACTTTCAAGCCGTAAACAGGGTTTTCAGGCTACTTTCATCCGTAAAAAGGTTTTCAGGCTACTGTCAAACCGTAAAAAGGGTTTTCAGATTACTCTACCCACCGACATGCATACTACAGTCAGGCACTTAACGCCGTTTATGGTACCGACACCATATAAGGTGCCGGTACCATATATGGTACCGGTACCGAGGGTAGTGGTACCATATATGGTACCGGCACCATATATGGTACCGTCACCATATATGGTACCGGTACCATATATGGTGCCCCTACGTTCGGCGACTGTGGTGGTACCATATATGGTACCCCTACCCATGGCCATGGGTGCCGGTATCATATGGTACCACCACAGGCCCCCAGAGTGGGGGTACCATAAATGGTACCGGCACCTTATATGGTGTCGGTACCATAAACGGCGTTAAGTGCCTGACTGTACTAGAACATCAAAAACAAGCAATGGAGATGAACTGAGCGCAAAAAATTACCCTATGATGGGTCATTTCATGGCACTTAGTGCATAATTCTCGTCTGGAAAACGCATGGAAAAAATCAGATTTTCGACCAACTTTGACCGCCCACTGCTCGAGAACCGAAACGATTCCCACGGGTTTGAAAGCAGTTTTGGATAGCCCATGCAACGGATAATTGACGGCTAAAGTGTGGAGCCTAGATGAAATGCTCGGCAAAATTCCAAGGCATTTGAAAATGGGATGTAAAAATTTTTCGATTTTCAGCGGTTCAGATCGAGGACCACAAAACGGGACTGGGTGAAGCTAGAGCGATGAAATTGGTAGCGTAAGTAGTCCATACCAATGCCTTAATTGTCTGCAAATTTCAGCCAAAAAGCTCAATCCTGAAGAGGGCTGCAAGCTCTTGAATGTACAGCATAAAATCGATCGATTTTTCGGATGCGCCGCTGGGCGAACTTCTGGGGGTCCGTGTGGGCGAACCAGGGCGCGCTGGGCAGAACCGTTTGGGGCGATACGTTAACTATGCTAAAGGTTCATCGTGAGGTATGCCACGTGCCTGGGTGCCGACCCCCATGTGAACACATCTGCCCCACTTTTACAGACAATGCCAATTAATGCTTTTCTCAGTTCAAACAGGGTTTTTTCACCCACAATACCAAAGTAGCTCAACAAAACTACACTTTTTACCCCCCAAAAAGGTCGACAAAACCCACTTTTGGACCCTAAAAAAGGTCGCAAAACCGATACTTTGGACTTGGTACCATAGCCCTATCATATCTAAGATCCGATCCGATCCGATCCGATCCGATCCGATCCGATCCGATCCGATCCGATCCGATCCGATCCGATCCGATCCGATCCGATCCGATTTGCGGGGGCCTTACGGCCTACGATCAGACTCGTGGTCCATTTCGCTACCCCTATGATTCGTCATCTCGGATCCCTTCTTTCACTGCCAGCTATTCCTAGCCATGCTGCTGGGCGCCGGTCACCAGGAGGGCGGCCGGCGTGTCGATGCCATGATTCTGACAGCTTCCGACAGCCGCCGGTGCCCCGCCAGAGGGCTCCAAGCATTGTTGGTTTCTCAGACAGCTTCTGACATTGTAGATCTTCGTCCCAACGCACCATGCTTTGGAGCGGCTTCGGTGCAATGGCAGAACCAGTCGGTTGCCATTTTACCTACTCACTGTAACCAGCTTTCGGTGGCCTGGGTGGAGCTTTATGCCGATGACCAACTCTTTGCGGCAAGAAACTTGCCGCGCCACGAGAATGAGCGCACAACGTCGCGCACAGTGGCTATGCGGCCTAAACCACTACACCAACTGTGCCGGCATCCTATGTAGGGTTGGAAAAGGGTCCCCAGACGGAAAAACCCAGCGACAGGTGTACAACGGATAATACCTGATATCTGTACACAGTCAGTTGGGGGCTGTGCAAAAATGACAACATCGGTTAGGGGGGAGGGGGGTTTGCCAAATGATGACAATCGATGACAAGGGGGGAGGAGGGTCGGCCAATGATGACGTCACTTTTGTCTCATAGGGGGATTCTGAGAAATTAGCCTTCAAAAACGCATTTGAAAGGCATTCTTAGCTTAAAATTAACAGTTTTAGTAGAATGAGGAGGCCTGGTTGGAATTCTGACCTACAAGGGCAAGAAAATTTTAGCCGGCGATTTTAGCTCTCCCAAAACGGGCCACGCCGTCCGCAAACTATCATCGGGGCGGACTCGAAATTTGATTCCAGGACAGGCCAGGCCGTGAAAAGAGGCACCATGCACAGGGCTCTATTTAGACACCTTTAGTAAAGAAGTTTTTCTTTTCCCGTATTTTTGATACTATGTTTTTTCTTTCTACCTCACCTCCATACATGTAGTTGGGGGGGAATGGGGGGTATTTTCCCCCCAGGCCCGATTTTCGGAGAAAATTCCCACCCAGCCGGATTCTGGGGGGGGGGATTTTTTGAAACCCTATTTTGGGTTTGTAAACCTGCAAACAGGGTTCCAGAAGCCCTGATTAGGGTTTCAGAAACCCAACTTGGGTTCCGGAGCCCTAGTTTGGGTTTCAAAAACCTAAATAGGGTTCCGGAACCCTGTTTTGGGTTTCAAAAACCCTAAATAGGGTTCTGAAACCCTGTTTTGGGTTTTTGAAAACCCAAAGTAGGGCTCCGGAACCCTAATTTGGGTTTCTGCAACCCTAAATAGGGTTCTGAAACCCTGTTTTGGGTTTTAAAAACCCTAGAAATAGGGTTCCGGAACCCTAATTTGGGTTTTAAAAACCCTAAATAGGGTTCCTAACCCTAATTTGGGCTACTGAAACCCTAAATAGGGTTCCAGAACCCTAATTTGTGTTTCTGGAGGGCCAAAATAGGGTTCCGGAACCCTAATTTGGATTACTGAAACCCTAAATAGGGTTCCGGAACCCTAATTTGGGTTCCTGAAACCCTAATTTGGGTTACTGAAACCCTAAATAGGGTTCCGGAACCCTAATTTGGGCTACCGAAACCCTAAATATGGTTCCAGAACCCTAATTTGGGTTTCTGGAGGGCCAAAATAGGGTTCTGGAACCCTAATTTGGGTTTCTGGAGGCCCAAAATAGGGTTCCGGAACCCTAATTTGGGTTTAAAATCTCTAAAGAAGGTTCCAGAAATGCATTTTAACTGTATTATGTCGAATAAAATGGGTTTTTTGCACGTTTTAAAGCAAAATTAGCTTTTTTGCACATTTTAAATAAAAAATATGTTTTTTCCACGTTTTAAAGCAAAAATAGGGTTTTAAACGGTATTTTTGCACTTCAGACAGGATTTTTACCCCATTTTTAGTCCTCAAAACCCTGTTTTGAGCCCAAAAAAGGTCGCTGAAACCCACTTTGGGCATAGCCCTGAAACCCTATTTTGGATCAGAAAAATTCCCCCCCAGCCGAAAACCCAGCTACATGTATGCTCACTTCTACCAAAAAAGGTGTACCTACATTACACTACACTTACCGTACTTAGATACCTTACTGTTTTCAATGTAGTTTATAATAACTGTGTATCGATGGCGTTTTTACTGAATTGTGATAAATTAGTAGCTTTTCGAATTTTTTTCTATGATTTTCTTAAAAATATCGAAAAATCCTCTAAAAACAAACTGTTTCTAAATACGGAAAAATCTAGAAGAATTTAGAAAAATAACTAGAAGAATCTAAGAACTATAGTCACAAAATTTGCTCATTTTAATGCAGGAATTTTTGCAAATTCGGGGGGGGGGGTTGGAAAAAAAGTGACGTCATTTTGTAGGTTTTAGAGGGGGGTTTGGAAAATGATGACAACCGATGACAAGGGGGGAGGGGGCTCGAAAATGGCAAAAAATCGATGACGTCAGTTTTGCACGGCACCTTGCTTTGTTTCTTTTGGCTGTCAAGTTGCAGCGTCATTTCTGTTTTGGGCTGCTCTGGTTCTGGCCAGGGGTAAAGGCAAGTATTTTCTCTTTACATGCGACTACTGGATTGCCATTGATGTCGGGCGCCCTACTAGATATCAACTGAGCAGTGAATATATGTAGCTGCTCCGTTTGCTTAATTTCTGAGTGATTTCAACGTCAATAAAGCAATTGTATCTAAAAGGTGATCATTGTACTAGAGAACGCTCTTAGTGCTGTGCAACTTTTATTTAACTCATTGACCTGCTTATTATAGCAAGATCCATGTACTAAAACAAGTAGGCTGTTGACAATTGATCCAATCTTCTGTTAAACGACTCTGCCTGGGACCTGCCGCAATGGTTGGTTTATATTCTCTGCAATCGTCTCTTCCAGCTTTAACGACAGTCAGATTATTAGGAAACCACACAGACTACAGTACTACAAAGCACAACTGATTCCTTACAACTAACTGGTTTTGGTGTTTTCGAGTTTTTTGTTCGAAGAATGTATTGATCACCTTGTCACATGAAGTGTCTTGCAGCTGGCTTTCCAGCTGGGGAGCAAAACGATTATTCAGAAAGTCGAACGCTTGCTGAATCCCTTCCATTATTGAAAACTTCACTTTATGCCGAAAGTCAAGCTTACATAACGTTGGGCGGATCTGAAAGAAAGCTGCAGATCAACTGATTGATACAGATGAATGGTTACCACGGCCTTTCCCTCGATGACAATCAAATCTAACGTTAAGCTAGTTTCTGCTTGTACACTGCAATTAGCATCTCCACCGAAGCCGAGCCAAGGTGACCCCTTCTTATATATGTTGTAGTCGACATACACGTCGATTGAGCCGGGTACCTATCCATCACAGACACATGCAACAAGTCATCATATGGTTTTTCTTTTTTTGTAATTTCTTACAACTTTAGAAAAGAAATAGGCAAAGTTGTCTGCTAAAGCCACTTTTCGTTGTACCTTAAGGAAAATTCTGCTCGGCTCGGCAAGGCTGATTTTGACGTCAACCAATTGAAAGTTGTCCAGTTTGGTGACTGACACGTTGCCCTCCGCTGTCAATACGAACTTTTTCTCACCGCGAGCCGTTAGCGGTAGAAGCTCTGTCAAGCGACTGTTTACATAATTCTGAGCCACCTGTCGCCCTATATCTATTAAGCGATCTAGGGCCGGGCTCAACTCTACAGTTGCGCTGTGCAGCAAGCTGAAAGTTTGATAGAACTGCTTCTTGCTATTTTTATCTCAACTTACATCGCTACTAGAATAGTTCGACTGGCCAACGCCATGTGGACTTTCAAGCAGTTATGGTCTTTTTCACGCATCTCTGCTAACGTTTCACATGAATGGTGATTTTGCATGTAAAACGACCTGAACCAAATGCTTGTAGAAGCAGTTATGCAGCGCAAACACTAGTTGGGTTTGTATATTTAATATACATATACAAATTTGTATAAATATACAAATGTTTTGGATATTCATGCATATACAAACGGACTACTGATGCAATGCATAATAATGTAAGTAGTGTAGACATACAAATTCTCTAGATATTTCCTTGTTTGTGTATTTTTTGAGTAACAAATTCGGTAAATCTAGCGCATTTGGGCTATTTTCTTACTGTAAGTGACGTGTTTTCCACGCAACCTTAGTCATTTTATGCATTTTATTTTAATTCATTTTAATGCCTCTCCAATTCTAAACATCCAGAATGCACAGCGATGGCTTTCTACTCTAATGAGAATTACATTTTTGGGGAGTATTTACCTACGTTTTTGGTGAAATACAAATATACAAAAATAAGCAATATTATACTTTTAGTGTATGCATATACACACATATACAAACCACTTTGCATTTGTATGCATGTATGTATACATATACTTGTACGGTGATGGCCAAAAAAAAGACCGGCTGGCAAATTTTCGAGTTTTCGGAATAAATTTAAGTGGCCGCCATTCTGTCAACTTCAATCAAATGAAAAGATTTTTGGCACGATTATTATTATTTAATAGTTTGTTTTGGCCAAGTCCTAGCCTGCTGGCCTTTTATAGCCTGGACAAAGTGTATGTTTATTGAGGGACAGATACAGGGATGTGAGGTGTGTTTTTTCCGGTGTTTATTTTCGAGAAAACCATTTTTTCCTAAGTGTCAGAAAAGCATACATCGCAGAAAAACTCAAGCTAAAAATAGCTAATTTATGTCATTTTTCTATTAACAATGGACTTGTGCTATGTATAATAGGCAGGGTTGTATATTTTTCCGAAAAAAACCTCGGCCTGTTTTTTTTTCAGTTTTTTTCCGGTTTTTTTTCCGGTTTTTTTCCTAAATCGCGGAAAAAAACTCCAGCCCAAGTTCTGAGTATCCTAGGCTGGTTTTATGATTCCTAACGCTTTCTAGCGCCTTCCTCAGTCTTGTTAGACCAGAAATACACGTGTTACATTGATATAAATCACGAAACAGGCATGAAACAGTGCCTGACAGGTTCCATAAATAACGCTATATGCAAATTTTCCTACAGCAGTTTGCATTTTTGTTTTTTCATGCCAAATTTGGTCTTTTTTGTTGTTTTTCTAACAGTTTTGAGTCAGTATGGCCTATTATACATAGCAAAAGTCCATTTTTTAAACGAAAAATGACGTAAATTAGCTATTTTTAGCTTGAGTTTTTTTCCGCGATTTATGTTTTTTTCCGACCCTTAGGAAAAAAACCGGTTTTTTTCGAAAAAAAAAACAGTTTTTTTCCGGTGTTTTTTTCCCACCTCACATCCCTGATAATAGGCCATACTAACTCAAACCTGTTAGAAAAACGACAGAAAAGAGCAAATTTGGCATGATAAAACAAAAATGCAAACTGCTGTAAGAAAATTTGCATATAGCCATTATTGATGCAGCCTGTCAGGCACTGTTGCATGCCTGTTTCTTGATTTATTTATACTTATGTAAGGCGTGTATTTCAGTTCTGAAAAGACTCAGGAAGGAGCCAGAAAGCGTTAGGAATCACGAAACCAGGCTAGGACACTCAGAACTTGGGCTGGAGTTTTTCAGCAATTTAGGGGAAAAAACGAAAAAAACTGGAGGAAACAGGCCGATGTTTTTTCGGAAAAATATGCATATTTAGTTTAGTATTTGGGGTATACCACAACCCATTACCCAATATTCAATATCGGAAAGTACCACATAAAATAAAACCGGTAAACTACACAATATTATTCTTTCATCTCTATTTATATATTAGCTTTCTACAGTATATAATATATCCATTTCAATTACCGTGTTTAATCCAATAAGCCAACTATTCTAATAAGCCACGCCTTTTAAATAAGCCACTTGTCACAGGATGCTTGAAAGAAATAAGCCGCGAACGGCTTATTAGAAACCAACTTGCCCTATGAAAATGCTATCAGTCATAGTTAATACTTCACTCAGACACCTCATAAGGCATGCATGAAGTAAGTGTAAAGCTACAATAGGACTAAAGCATTTAGAGTTTCTGCACAAGTTTAGGTGAAAATAATCCCCCAACCCTACGGTTTTGGCACTTTTCCATACCCAATATCAAGCTGAAATAAATAAGCCGCGCCCTCCAATACAAGAAGTCACGTGTCCATACCACTGAAATAAATAAGCCGCGCGGCTTTTATTGGAGTAAACACTGCAATTAGTCAATTTGACGACGTGTGTTCCGTGCTCTCTGAGAGAAAGTAAAGTTCCTTATGTATAGTTGCTTATGTTGACCCGCTATGCTCAAGTTTCAACCGGAATTGTTAAGTTTTCATGAACATAATAAAGTATGGTCCATTTCGCAACCCCGATTTTTGGAAGCTGCTGCTTCGGCGGCGGCTATATTATGTACAGTATCTAACCTTATACGGCTTAACCTGACGCAAGTAAGCAAACCAAAGAGGTTTGCAGTACTCCATACAAAGTACATATGAGAATTAATTAGGCCGATACTCAAATTGCTCTATCATTTTTCAATCGTCAGATTACTAATGCTAACGGCAAAAAATGATTCTAGCCTTGGATCCGATATCTCCAATCGGTGAAATACGTAATATTGCAACCCGATTAGCTTCCAAAACAGCTGATTAGGTTCTGATTGTTTTCTATTCGGACGCGTCCGATTTGAATTGATGATCAGGCGTGTGGTTCGCAGTGAGACACTATGTTTGTTGCAAAGATCTCCTACCGTTGCAGAAGAAATTCAAAGGGTGATTGAAACAACTTTCAAAAATTTCAAAATTTAAATCCGACCGATTTGAATGAAACACGAGCAAACTATTCAAAAATTGCTTCAATTTTTATTAAGACACTATTTCTGAGAGAATTCAATGTCTCATAAGGTTGGTTAGGGGTCGTCTCCAAATGGCTAACCGAAATGCGGCGAAATTTCGGTCAGGACTGACCGAATATTTCGCCGAAAATTTCGGTCGTCCGCTCAGCCGGCAAACCGAAATTTTCGGTCTGCCCGAAGACTTGGGACCGAAATCTTCGGTTGACCCAATTTCGGTTCTGCCGAAATATCGGTCAGCTCAGCGCGCTTTGTTTAACAGCTGCGCATGGGACTGGAAGGTTGACGTGCCCAAAGTAAACAGATCGCATGGCAGATCAGTGTCAATGACAGGGTCGATTAGATTGTTTTTCTGGTCGCACAAAAGCCGGCTTAAGATGGCACACTGCTCTCTGTAAGACATGTAGTCTGGCTTGTTGCTCTGTCCAAGTGTACACGGACAATGGTAGAGGGTGAAACAGAACAGGCACCAGTTCTGGAAACTTGTGGCTGAAACGCTTTCGGCCGGGTGGAAGAGACGCCCTAGCAGACGAGTTGATGGCAGGCGCTTCTAACAAGCGTTTGGGCGTCTGCCCCGACTTCGTAAATAGCAAGTAACTGTTTGGGGAGTATACTTCAAGCTGAGGGGCTTGAAGTAACTTTTTAGGCGTACAGTTGGTTCGGCGAAACAAGGGGTCGGTAGAGCTGCCCGCCGCCATTCTGGTTGTGGCAAAAATAAAAAGAAAAAAGGGATACCTCTGCTGCGCAGCTGTGCAAAGTCTGACTTTGCTACTTTTCGGGTGTCCTAAGTGGATCAACTGTCTTTTGTTTTTAGAGATAGGCGCGCAACGCCAAAGGGTCCTTATTAACCAGTGAGCTTAAGGAACAGCCGCTAAAAGACCATCTGGCATTGACCGATATTTCGGTTAAACACTGGCCGAAATTTCGGTTGACCTCTGGCCGGCCGGCCCAGAGATTTCGGTTGACCTCTGGCAGGCAGGCAGAGAGATTTCGGTTGACCTCTGGCAGGCAGGCAGAGAGATTTCGGTTGACCTCTGGCAGGCAGGCAGAGAGATTTCGGTTGACCTCTGGCAGGCAGGCAGAGAGATTTCGGTTGACCTCTGGCAGGCAGGCAGAGAGATTTCGGTTGACCTCTGGCAGGCAGGCAGAGAGATTTCGGTTGACCTCTGGCAGGCAGCCAGAGAGATATCGGATGACCTCTGGCAGGCAGGCAGAGAGATTTCGGTTGACCTCTGGCAGGCAGGCAGAGAGATTTCGGTTGACCTCTGGCAGGCAGGCAGAGAGATTTCGGTTGACCTCTGGCAGGCAGGCAGAGAGATTTCGGTTGACCTCTGGCAGGCAGGCAGAGAGATTTCGGTTGACCTCTGGCAGGCAGGCAGAGAGATTTCGGTTGTCCTCTGGCAGGCAGGCAGAGAGATTTCGGTTGACCTCTGGCCAGTAGCTTGCCAGACACAAGATTTCGGTCACTGACCGAAATTGCCGGCTTTAGCTGACCGATAATTTCGCCGAAAATTTCGGCCGAAATTTTCGGCTACAACCGTAATTCTGGCGAAATCTCGCCGATATTTCGTTTCAGCATTTGGAGATGAGCCCTTAGGATCACATCATGGATTGGATATTTCAATGATACTTTAATAGCACCGGAGAGTGCTGCATAGGGTACCCCTCCAGATAGCGTACCCGGGGTACACTAACTGGCACTTAGTGCCGGATTGTGTACCCAGGATACACTATTTGGAGACAGGTTTTATGTCATGGGTGTCAAAAATTTTCAACATTACGGTAGCTTTAAAGCAGGTCTACATATATTTTTGATGATTTTCAATTGTTTTTACTTACACAAAACTGCAGCACTGCAGCACGATTAGGTTTTAATGTAGCGATCTTTTCGGATGATGGAGTGTCAAGTTCATGTTCTCTGGCTGGAAGCCTTTTCTCTGAAGATGTGAGTGGTCGCAAATGGAGCCATCTCAAAGCGCGCTTTCTGGGGCACACGCGGACGAACCCGATAATGTGGCCTCTGCCGATGCTAAAGATTCGGCTTTCTTCCAGTCTGTTCTTCAGGACATCCAAGATGGTTCAACGGTTGATCGATTGGCAGTTTGTTCAGTCACGGACGATCCTGTTCTCTTAGATGTGGAAAGCAGAAAGATAAAGAGGGGAAGGAAGAAAGAAGTAGAGAAGGATGACGCGCAGTTAGTCGATGGAGTTCAAAACTCTCTTTGTTTGGCGGAAAGCCATTCTCAATTCATTCCCATTGATTTTGTGCAGCAAGCACCTTGTGAAATTATGAGCTCTGGTTTTCGTTTGGAGAGGTTTGTGAGAAGGAAGAGAGAAGAAAAGAAGGAAGGTGAGAGAGGAAGAGAAAAGATGTTTAGAGGAAGGAGAAAGAAGAGGATGAAGAGGAGTAAGGTGACAAGAAGAAGATGGAAGATGAAAAGGAGAAAGAGGATGAAAAGGGTTAAGAGAAGAAGGAGAGAGAGGAGAGTGAGAGGAAGAAGAAGACAGAGGAGAAGAATGCTGTTTCATTTGAATTCGTTGGACAAGAGATGGAAGGCTATTCTACTGGTTACAAGACGTCAGATGAACGCCAAGGCACAGAAAGGCCGAAACGCGGCGCGTAAGCGATCGAGTCAATACGGTGTCAGTGCAGAGCAACTTACTGGAGATGCCGAGTCAACAGAGGCGGAGCAGTTCTCGCTCATTCTTTCGTTCCCCGATTGTCAGGCACAGCGGCGGCCCAGTTGACACTCGTGAAGGTGAGTGTTTGTATTGTCAAGCAGGGTTGTATATTTTTCCGAAAAAAACCTCGGCCTGTTTTTTTCCAGTTTTTTTCCGGTTTTTTTCCGGTTTTTTTCCTAAATCGCGGAAAAAAACTCCAGCCCAAGTTCTGAGTATCCTAGGCTGGTTTTATGATTCCTAACGCTTTCTAGCGCCTTCCTCAGTCTTGTTAGACCAGAAATACACGTGTTACATTGATATAAATCACGAAACAGGCATGAAACAGTGCCTGACAGGTTCCATAAACAACGCTATATGCAAATTTTCTTACAGCAGTTTGCATTTTTGTTTTTTCATGCCAAATTTGGTCTTTTTTGTTGTTTTTCTAACAGTTTTGAGTCAGTATGGCCTATTATACGTAGCAAAAGTCAATTTTTTAAACGAAAAATGACGTAAATTCGCTATTTTTAGCTTGAGTTTTTTTCCGCGATTTATGTTTTTTTCCGACCCTTAGGAAAAAAACCGGTTTTTTTCCGGAAAAAAACAGTTTTTTTCCGGTGTTTTTTTCCCACCTCACATCCCTGTTGTCAAGTTATCGAGTGGTTGTGTGTGTGTGTGCCCGCCTGAGAGTGTTTGTGTATTGTGTTGTGTTACTAGTGGTAAAGCTCTCTCTCTCCTCGTTTCAATACATATACATTGTTTGCATAATATACATTGTTTTTGGTTTGCATATATACATATACATACAGTATACATATGTATTCGATTTTCCAATATGTTTTATACATATGCAAACCAACCTAATATGCAAACGGTTTGTATATTTCCGTTTGCATATTTCTAGTGATACTGTAGTATGCAGTGCTAATTCATGATTATTATCTATGCTAAAACCAACGTGCTGCACCAAAATTTCGCTCTCAATTTGGCCTTCTCTTCCACCTGGCTATCATTCAGAAGTTTAGTGTTTGTTTTTTGGATAGGTCTAATTAATCTAGTTACTACTAAATACAGTGTCTCAAAAAAGACTGCCTGACCATTTTTCCAGTTGTCCGAATAATTTCAAATGGCCACAATTCCGTCAATTTTCAACTGAATAAAAAGATTTTTGGCAACATTATTATTATTTGCTAAGACTTTGTTTTGGCCAAGTTCTAGCCTGGTAGCCTTCTATAGCCCCGAGTTATGCCCTTCCGAAATCAACGGACCCGGATTTTCAGATGTCAGTTTTAACATAAATATTTTACGAACCCTTCATCGGATCTTTTCCAAATTTTCCTGGTTAACCAATCTTTATATGGGCTTAAGAACCTGAATAGCTCAGCTTTCTAGCACAACCAGTTAGAATCTGGTGGATTTTTAGTTTCAGTCAAGGTGAACCTTAGTTAGATTAAACCGGTTGTGTTAGAAAGCTGCGCTCCCTGGGTTTCTAAGTCCGTATGAATATTGGTTAACGTGCAAAATCTGGGAAGATCCGATGAAGGGTTGGTCAGATAGTTTCGTTCAAAATTGACGTCTGAAAATTCGGGTCCGGTGATTTCATAAAGGTATAACTCAAAACCATAGAGGGCTAGCTGGATAGGACTTGGTCAAAATAAACTCTTAAGAAATAACAGTAATCATACCAAAAATATTTTCATTCGGTTGAAAATTGACAGAATGGGGGCCATTTGAAATGATTCAGAAAACTCGAAAAAAGGCCAGGCGGTCTTTTTATGGCCAGCGCTGTATGTTGGTTAGGCTAGGTCACTGTTTAGTGTGAGGAAATAAAATGCTGCAAATCATTTTCTTATTGCTCAAGCCCGCTGGTTCAAGTATTTATCATGGAAATAAACAAGACGGTTCTTCAAAATGAGTGTATGAAACTTCAGATAGTTTGTACAATTCAAACATCCTCTCAGTTTTATACGCATGGACAGGTTTTTTGGTAATTTTTTACAAAATTAGACCGGCAGCAGAGGAAAACGTCAGTAAACTTTTATTCCTAGAAACTGGTTGTGCAATTCTTTCAGATGCAGTTTTCTCTTTCAGATATGTCTTGCTGACAGTAAACTGTTCAGATAAATTCTTTCAGAGGATCCTTTTGCTTCTGTGTGCTGTGCTTTGCATGGTGCAGGCTTTACAGGAGAATAAAATGTACTGTACTGCACAAATTCTTTCTGACAGAAAACGCTTTGTGTACCTATTTTACAAAAGCACTCTATTTTCTTTATTAAGCAATTCTAAAGCTGATCTGTCAAAAAAGCAGTTTTCCTTTTAAGAAATCCTGACACTCTTTAGGGAAATCATTCAAAAACAGCAATTCCTGATGGAGTGTCTAAAGGCTAGCAGCTTTACAACGAGCGAGCCGAACGGCACCGAGAGCACACGCTTTAAGATGCAATTGCATCCTACACGCTTAACGAAAAGCTAATCTTATACCGGCAGCCTTGGCTGCCGGTAAAAATTATACTATTATACTAATACCGAATAGGTTTTCTCTTTTGTAAGACATTTTGTGCTTGAATTCGCTGTTTTCTCAAAGCTAAAGTAATTTGAACTCATTTAGCAATATTGTTGCACAATACTAAAAATTTGGTTTTTTGTAAAATTCTGCAGTTTTACGAAAATATACAAATATGCAAAAAATATGCAATAATTCTAGTTTTGTTTGCATATGTATATATACATATTCATATACATTTGAACCTACGTACTTTGCATATATACATACAGTATGCATATATATTTGAAAATCCTAATATTTGCCATCTGTAGCTTGGACCAGTTCTCTTTTTTGTTTTATTGACGAATTACTCAGTGTCTTGCAACATAATTTTTGTGAAGTTGCACTAATCCGCGTTATCCATTACGAATGGATGGCAAGACTAGCCCTGATGTCAACCATGCGCATAATCTGAGTGTCATAGTTTGTTCTGATTTGAGATCTAGAGAACATAATGCTACTGTAAATGCGTTAGTGATTCATCTGTAATTTCTGCAATAATTTTTCGGTGTTTCTGGACTATAGATTTCTGTTGATCAGTTATACCTGTACCTGTAGCTGATTATCAGGTAGATTTGGAATACAGTTGGTAGGTACCACCAAATTTCAGGTAAGTCCAGGTTCAGGTATCTCTAAAATCCAATTTCAGGTTCAGGTTCAGGTACATTTTTCAAAAGTACCCAGGTTCAGGTACTTTCAAATAAAGACACAAATTTTCGGCTATGAGCAGACTTCTACGTAAGTTTGTACCCATGGCCAGACATGGGCTAGCATTTTGGCTGATGGGGGGTAGAATTTTCAATTACTGAGGGGGGCTGAGGGGGGTAGGAGCGCCTGATGGGGGGGCTAAGGGGGTGGTAAGCCAAAAAGTCCGATTTTTGGCGAAAATCAGGGTTTTTTGGATTATTTTAATTGGCTTATTTTTCATTAAAATAAGTTAAAATTAGCTATTCTGAGCTCATTTACGCCTATTCCAGGCATATTTTTATCAGAATTTTCTATACAAAATTCTTCCCAAAAATTCCTGATGGGGGGTAGCGGCCGGCTGATGGGGGTAGATCAGAGTTTGATTGGGGGCCAACCCCCCTCGGCCCTCCCGTTGCCCATGTCTGCCCATGGCTTATACAGACTCGTAGCAATTTAGTGCACCAGATAGATGGAATAACAGACTCAACCTGTAAAAATATGTAACACTGACAAGAAACAGAGCAGACAAGAGAAATAATTCAGCCGATGTGAACTACTGTGCCAATCACATCCTTGTTCAGCTTAATCAACAATTCTTTTTCTAAATTACTTGCTGACAAAGTGTAACGGCTTTCTTCCACAGCAATACTAAGCCTGACTAAAGGCACGCTCTACTGTAGCAGAGGAGGCAGGTATCGATAGAGAATCAATAGCGAATGGAAGCATGATTGGGAAGCTTTCCCCTATATTCGCCTCCATGTTTAAGTTACTGTACACGTAGGTGCAGATAATGTGTATTAGACGCTTCACGCACACAATTTTTAAGAACAAAACTGTAGAGTCAAGCAATATCTGATCTACATTGTAACCAATTTCAAAAGTTGACAGTACGTGCTACTTGCACCGGGAAGTGTAAGACAAGAAAAACCTGAAAAGTAGGTGCCGACCTAGTAGGTGTCAGCTAAGCACTTTTATTTTCAGGTAGGTTCAGGTTCAGGTTCAGGTTCACAATTTTCAGGTTAATACCCAGGTTTCAGGTTCAGGTTCAGTCAGGTATACCTAACCTACCATCTGTAATTTGGAATACCCATCTGATACGTTACCTATTAGAAGAAATATACATACACACTTTATAAGTACTAGTAGTAAGTACTTTATAGTACTTTATCAAATATTTTCTCCAGTCTTTCAGAATTGTCATACTGTGTGTTCCAGGAAGTAATTGAACATACGTAGTTCTTAATGCTTGTGCACTTTATAGACTTCTAGGCCATGCTGTCAAATCTGTAGTGATTTGATTTTTAGCGTGTCTATTTGCGTATTTGCCTTGTCTCGACTTAACTAATTTGCTGGTTTTTTACTTGCATCTTGCTCTTTGTACAGTACGTTTGCTTTGCTCTGATACGGTAATTTCTGCTTTCTGTTTGTGTGGCAACCGGAGAGTTGCTGTTTGGTCACAGAGCAGAGTTAGTGAGTGTTGGCTAGAGAAGAGCGAGCGAGCGGCTGGTCCGGTCCAGGAGCGATAGCCAGCGAGCCAGTGAGGACGGGCCAGCGCGAGACAAGGCCAAGACCCAGGCTGTTTAGTTTCTTTATAAGAGAATCGCATTCGTTTATTTGATTTAGCTCAGCAGAGCGGCAAAAGTCGTTAGTCTTTCTTTCTTTCTCACTTCGAGACACATGCCCTGTTTGAAATTAAGTCAGAAGAGTTGCTCAAAGCGTTCAAAAACAAGCTGCCAATAAATACTTTACTCTGCTGCAACAGCTTTACTGAGTCAAAGGCTATCAGTGGCCACTTAAGAGTCAGTCTCTGAACCGATCGAGTCTTGGCCCTTTGCCCTATTCAGACCCCAAAATTGAAACTTTGGGCAAGAGAGCTGTAGGTTGGTACACTAATACATAGTTATGAGTTGTCGTTCGGCCCCAAAGGTTAAGTGGATTTGACGCTTCAAATCCCGAGATACAGCCTTCTGAAAATCGGCCCACTTAACTATGGGACCAAAATTTCAAACTCGAATTTCTGGCCTACCAGCTGGAGTTGGAAGATACAAATTTGGGTTTTTACGTAACTTTTGGAGTACTTTAAGAATCTGCAGTCCAATTTTGTGTTAGAATAAAAAAATTTTTTTTCGACCTCTTTGGCGGGCCATAACTCGGCTGGAATCCCCCCTAGAGGCACTTTTTTATTTCATAACGTTGTAGCGCTTTTTATAACCTTCATTTTGGTATAGAACATGCTACGATTGCTGGCGGCCAATCCGGTGGAAATTGGCCTTTCCTTTTTCCTGCAAAAATTCCTGCATTTATAAGGCCAAATTTTTATGAGTTCTCAACATTTGAGGCCAATTTTCACCGGATTGGCCACCAGCAATCGTAGCATGTTCTATACCAAAATGAAGGTTATAAAAAGCGCTACAACGCTATGAAATAAAAAAGTGCCTCTAGGGGGGATTCCAGCCGAGTTATGGCCCGCCAAAGAGATCGAAAAAAATTTTTTTCCTGGAAATTCTAAATCCACTAAGTATTCCGAAAGCACACTGAAACTACTCTGGAAACCCAAATTTTCAAAGCTCAGCTCCGTTTATTAAGTCAGAAATTCGATTTGGAAAATTATGTCTATAGTGAAACATGCGAATTTGAACATTATGAAATAAAATACCGCCTCTAGGGGTGATTCCAGCCGAGTTATGGCCCGCCAAAGAGGTCGAAAAAAATTTTTTTCTTACAAAACAAAATTGGACTGCAGATTCTTAAAGTACTCCAAAAGTTACGTAAAAACCCAAATTTGTATCTTCCAACTCCAGCTGGTAGGCTAGAAATTCGAGTTTGAAATTTTGGTCCCATAGTTAAGCGGACCGATTTTCAGAAGGCTGTATCTCGGGATTGGAGCGTCAAATCCACTAATCCTTTGGGGCCGAAAGACAACTCATAAGTACGTATTAGTGTATCAACTTACAGCTCGCTGGGCCAAAGTTTCAATTTTGGGGTCTGAATACTAAGACTCGATCGCTTCAGAGACCGACTCTTAAGTGGTCAAGCCCAAAGCCCACCAATCAATAGTCTTTGTTGATCAGTTCATGAGTAATAGCTGATCCAGATTCGTTGTCAAACAAACAGTTGTTGCGGTTGCATGTAAAGTTATAAGTCGGTCCTGCCCATGTGTCTTCGATTAGTGACAGCACAGCCTGCAAAAGCAGTTCTGCTACAACGCGAAACAAAACCAAACCACCGTTTGTACAGTCATGTCTGTTTATGAGAAATAACAAACTCAAGAAAGGAAAATAGTTTTCTACATTATTCCAAATGACAATATTTTACTAAAGATACCTAACCTACGTCTGAAATTGTGTGTAGGTTAGCGATGCGTATGAGAATGTAACTACATGAATAGAGCGAGTGTCTCTATAACCTTTCCCAAATGACCGGGTTTTGAACGTATCGGCAAGTTTATGGACTTCGGTATACTCCAGCTACCCGATATCTGATCAGGTGTGTCAGGATGTCAGGTATGTTTTTTCCAGGGTTTTTTCCATTTTCTTCAAAAAAATACGTTTTTTTCCTAAGGGTCAGAGAAAACATAAATCGCGGAAAATAAACTCAACCTAAAAATAGCTAATTTGTGTAACTTTTCAGTTAAAAATGGACCTTTGCGATCTATAATAGATAGTGTTCCGACGATATCAAAATTCGTCGATATTCGAGATCGATATCGATATTTATAGTTATGCAAGAAACTCTGAAAATTTGAAAGAGCAAACTGCTCTCGCTGCTTATCAGTCAAGCTCTGATGCAATCAACGATCTGATATCAATTAAGAACAGAATCGCAGAAAAGGCCCGTCTGAAGCCAATCAATGTAAAGGTTCACCCCTCAGGCCGATCCCCCACCCTCATTAGGCATAAATGAGCTCAGATAGAATAGCATATTTTAACTAATTTTACTGACAAATAAGCCAAAAACCTTGATTTTAGTACATAATCGGACTCTTTTGCCTGCCATCATTTCAGCCATTCATCAGCCGGCGGTAGCCCTCAGGATTTGAAAATTTACCACCCCTCAGCCGAAATGTTGGCCCTTGTCTGCTTCTGCCCTCCTGCTTCAAGTGTGCAGAGTGAGCAGGTCTTCAGTGTTGATGCAGACATTTAAGAACCTAAGCGTTGCTGTTGGAAAGCTGAGAATGCCGTTTTAATTGAAACATTGATGTTTCTGAGATCTATCACGCCACTGTTAGGTTTTGATAGTACCATCGATCTCTGAGTTGTCCAGGAAAAACTGTTTTTTACTGTTTCAGAGAATATCGATGTGAAATATCGCGATATCGATATTGGAAAAGGGTCGATATATCGATTTTTCGATATCGATATATCGTCGGAACCCTAACAATAGACAAGACTGACTCAAAACTGTTAGAACAACAGAAAAGACCAAATTTGGCAATCCGAAACAAAAAGGCAAACTGCAGTAAGAAAATTTGCATATAGCGATCATGTATTGATGTACCCTGTCAGGGACTGTTTCGTGTACTGTTGTACTTCTGATTATAAGTTCTGGTCCTATAGTAGGTGGAAACTCAATAAAAAGGCATGACTGTACGTATTTCAGCCGATATCCATCGCATAATCGAGCCTGGTCTGATGGAGCGCATGCTATGGACAACTTAATTTTCGTCACGCTTATATATTGGAAGACCCGACTGTAAAAGTGTCTTGCATCCACTCGCTTCGTCGCAGCGTTTTGACCAAACGGGCCTTTAAGCAAGACCGGGTCTGACTCCTCAGAGTTGGTGTAAACACTAAGGATCAGGTCCTCTGTGGTCTCCGCATATGGCTGGTCAACAGCGACCAGAGTTAACTGCCATTGCAGATAATGAGCGGCTAAAACTGTGACAACTCAGCTTCACACCAGGTAAATATTCCAGTTCTCTTTATCTAAATACTGTAAAACACTAAGGCACTTGACGCCGTTTATGGTACTAAAGTCTGTTCAAAAATCTTTGGCGCTGGGTGGGTATATCCGGCCGTGTCCTGAATTTATGTGTGGTGTGAACCCCAAACATGTATATATGGATCTGCTCCTCTCATCAACAAGATTACTTTACTGTTCTCGAAATTTGCATATTATACTTTAGTTAGAAGAAAGAGAAAAAAACGATTTTTTGGCAAAGCGCTAATTTTTGTGCCGATACGAGATTCGGATTTGCCGACCTTCAGGCATCTCAAAAATACTACCATATATAGGTATATACGGTCAACCCTACCAAAGTTACAGTCGATTTTCTAACTCCAACAAGTGGTCAAAATTTTGCTCTCCCATAGTTAAGCACAAAGATTCATTCAAGAAGGTAGACATGGAGTTTTTTCCTCCAACCAGTTCCAGCTTCACGGTTCTACAGGGTGTGCCAAAAAAAAACAACCCAGCAGAGTTTTTGCTGTAGCAACCGCAAATCTCAACCGATTTGAATGAATCCTTTTTTAAATGAAAGATAAATAAATTCTTGAAAGATTGCTGTAACGATTATTAAGACAGCCTGCTTAGTTCCTGAGATATTTGCCCTCAAAGTCAAAACAGAGATTTTGGCAGTGAACAAGAGTGATAAACACAACCCAGCAGATTGTTTACTTTTGCAACCATGAATCTTAACCGATTTGAATGAATCCTTTTTTGAATGAAAGATTGATAAATTCTTCAAAAATTGGTGCAATTTTTATTGAGATTCACTGCTTAGTTCTTGAGATATTTGCCCTCAAAATCAGAAACAGATTTTGGCAAAGAACAAGAGCGATTCCGTTGCACTTCATAATAAAGCAGATTCCTACTGCTGGGGCTAATGATACTTTACTGTTGAAGTGAACCGAGTTTATGTGTCACCAGTAAAGCCTCCAATAGCCCTCAACAGTAGCAGGAATCCGTTTTATTACGAAGTGCAGCGGAAAATAAAAAATTCCCTCTTCTTCACTGCCAAAATCACAGTTTTGATTTTGAGAGTGAATATCTCAGGAACTAAGCAGAGTACATTAATAAACGTTACATCAGTCCTTCAAGAATTTATTTATCTTTCATTTAAAAAAGGATTCATTCAAATCGGTTGAGATTTGCTGTTGCTACAGCGAAAAATCTGCTGGGTTGTTTTTTTTTGGCACACCCTGTATATTATGTCGGACATGCTGAATCCAGCGGTCACATTGGTTTTGCTCTACCACTTTGATTTTTGCTAGAAATTTGACCTCGAAGTTAGGGTGTCCATCAGAAATTGCTGAGACTTAATCTCAAGTTATTTTGCGGCGATCAGGTGCAAGCACTCAAAGTCGTAGAGCGAAACCAATGTTGCCGCTGGGTTCAGCATGTCCGAAATAATATAGAACCGTGAAGCTCAAATTGGCTGGTAGAAAAAACCCATGTGTACCTTCTTGAATGAATTTTTGTGCTTAACTTTGGGAATTCTGAGCGGTTGTCGGCGTTAGAAAATCGACTGTAACTCTGGTAGCGTTTATCGTAGACCCATCAACGGTAGTATTTTTGAGATGCCTGAAGGCTGGGGAATCCGAATCTGGTATCGGCAGAAAAATTGGCGCTTTGCCAAAAACATAGATTTTATTCTGAGACCACTTTTCTTCTAAGCAAAATACAATATACAAATTTCGTGAAGAGTGTAGCAATGTAGTTGATGAGAGGAACAGATCCAAATATACATGCATGGGGTTCACTCACACCACGCATAAATTTGGGAGACTGCCGGATGTACCCAGCGCCAAAGACTTTTGAACAGACTAAAATGCTTGTGTTGTTTAATACCGGATTTTTTCAATTGCGTATGAGTTTGCGTTTACGCATTGCAAAAACTAATGCGTATTTTGCGTATTGCGTATGCATAATGCGTAATCTCAGAAACATGCATAAATTTCACTGAACAGCTTTTTTGCTCTACAATATGCTGTTTTGGTATCAAACTTTATAACCCAGGTTTTAGAGACATTTAGAGACTTGATGATAAATTTTCAATAGGCAAGCAATATGATCTTTTCTAGTCCTACAAAAGTTTGTTTGTATGTTCATTTCAAGAAGAAGTCTGGCAGCATTCGACCTAAATATACAGAAACACAAGCAGATAGCCTGAACATACAACACAACGGAAACGGATGTCACCTAAAACCGTAGAAACTCTGAATTCAAGGATTTGTTTCCTTCCTCTTAAAACTTAAAACTTGTCACATGTTTCCTTCCTCTTAAAACTTACAGTAGCCTCATTTTTTATTATTAGCCAGCAAAACTTAGTTAAAGCTTTAAGAGTCAGTCTCTGATTCGATCGAGTCTCCGCCCTTATCCCTATGTCAAGTTGAAAATCGAACTTTTGCGTAGAGACCTGTGCGTTGGTGTATTAAGAGGCATTCATGAGTTATGTTAAACCTTCAAAGGGTTTATGGATTTGACGCTCCATTCCCGAGATACAAGCCGCCAAAAATCGGCCCGCTTAACTATGGGACCAAAATTCTCAATTCTAATTTCTTTCGTACCAATAAGAGTTGGGACTAAAAAATTGGGGATTTTAGGTAACTTTTTGAGTAGTTTAAGAATTTTTGGTCCAAAATTATTTTTGAGTAAAAATTTTTTTGCGACCACCTTTGGCCAGCCCTAGCTCGTCTGGAACCCCCCTACACAGTTTTTTTTATTTCAGAATTTTGTAGCGCTATCAATTTGCCAGACTATGGTGTAAAGCATTTTGGGCTGCGACACGACATTCGTGAGATATTCGCCTCCGAATGGCCAAAACCATGCAGAATTTGCTAGTTTTGCAGTACACAAAGCTATGATGCCGGATTACTTTCATTATAATAAGAGTTGGGACTATAAAATTGGGGATTTTAGGTAACTTTTTGAGTAGTTTAAGAATTTTTGGTCCAAAATTATTTTTGAGTAAAAATTTTTTTTGCGACCACTTTGGCCGGTCCTAGCTCGTCTGGAACCCCCCTACACAGTTTTTTTATTTCAGAATTTTGTAGCGCTATCAATTTGCCAGACTATGGTGTAAAGCATTTTG
The DNA here is from genome assembly GCA_030248155.1 of Sabatieria punctata. NCBI lineage: Eukaryota > Metazoa > Nematoda > Chromadorea > Araeolaimida > Comesomatidae > Sabatieria > Sabatieria punctata. The sequence continues at coordinate 125,263 of JASANB010006031.1, read as the reverse complement.
GGCTGCGACCTGACATTCGTGAGATATTCGCCTCCGAATGGCCAAAACCATGCAGAATTTGCTAGTTTTGCAGTACACAAAGCTACGGTTTTGGGCATTCGGAGGCGAATATCTCACGAATGTCGGGTCGCAGCCCAAAATGCTTTACACCAAAGTCTGGCAAATTGATAGCGCTACAAAATTCTGAAATAAAAAAACTGTGTATGGGGGTTCCAGACGAGCTAGGGCTGGCCAAAGGTGGTCGCAAAAAATTTTTTGACTAAAATATAATTTTGGACCAAAAATACTGAAACTACTCAAAAAGTTATCTAAAATCCCCAATTTTATAGTCCCAACTCTTATTATAATGAAAGTAATCCGGCATCATAGCTTTGTGTACTGCAAAACTAGCAAATTCTGCATGGTTTTGGCCATTCGGAGGCGAATATCTCACGAATGTCGGGTCGCAGCCCAAAATGCTTTACACCATAGTCTGGCAAATTGATAGCGCTACAAAATTCTGAAATAAAAAAAACTGTGTAGGGGGGTTCCAGACGAGCTAGGGCCGGCCAAAGGTGGTCGCAAAAAAAATTTTTACTCAAAAATAATTTTGGACCAAAAATTCTTAAACTACTCAAAAAGTTACCTAAAATCCCCAATTTTTTAGTCCCAACTCTTATTGGTACAAAAGAAATTCGAGTTGAGAATTTTGATCCCATAGTTAAGCGGGCCGATTTTTGGCGGCTTGTATCTCGGGAATGGAGCGTCAAATCCATAAACCCTTTGCAGGTTTAACATAACTCATGAATGCCTATTAGTACACCAACGCACAAGTCTCTACGCAAAAGTTCGATTTTCAACTTGACATACCAAGACTCGATCGAATCAGAGACTGACTCTTAAGAGTCAGTGTCTGAATCGATCGAGTCTTGGCCCTTACAACTTGAATTTCTTTCTTACTGACAAGGGTTGGGACTTAAAAATTGGGGCTTTTAGGTAACTTTTCAAGTAGATTAAGAATCTTTAGTCCAAAATTGTTTTCGATGAAAAAAATTTATTTAGCCCCCCTTTGGAGACCCACAGCTCTACTGTAACCCCCCCTAGATCCACTTTTTTATTTTAGAATTTCGTAGCGCTTTTCAGGACCTACATTTTGGTGTAAAATATTCAAGATTTGAGAGGTAGGTTTTGAGAAAAATTCACTTTGAATGTCCAAAACCTGGAAAATCGCCAACTTTCACTGTGCTCGAAAATGTCGCAAACGATTCCTAGCCTTTAAATCGGAACTGAGACCTAAAAATTGGGGCTTTAGCTAACTTTTCGAGTAGATTAAGAATTTTTCAGTCCAAAATTGTTTTCGATGAAAAAAATTTTTTTCGCCCCCCTTTGGAGCCCCCCCAGCTCTACTGGAATCCCCCCTAGATGCACTTTTTTTTTTGGAAATTTCGTAGCGCAATTCAGGACCTACATTTTGGTGTAAAATATTCAAGATTTGAGAGGTAGGTTTTTGAAAATTCACTTTGAATGTCCAAAACCTGGAAAAATCGCCAACTTTCACCTCAGTGCTCGGAAATGTCGCAAACGATTCCTAGCCTTTAAATCGTAACTGAGACCTAAAAATTGGGGCTTTTAGCTAACTTTTCGAGTAGTTAAGAATTTTCAGTCAAAAATTGTTTTCGATGAAAAAAAAAATTTTTCGCCCCCTTTGGAGCCCGCCAGCTCGACTGGAACCCCCCTAGACGCATTTTTTATTTTAGAATTTCGTAGCGCCATTCAAGAGCTACATTTTGGTATAACATATTCAAGATTTGATAGGTAGGTTTTCGAGAAAATTGACTTTGAATGAACAAAATCGCCAGACAATAGGGACAAAAAAGCAGGTTTTTGTACATTCGAAGTCGATTTTCTCGAAAACCTACCTCTCAAATCTTGAATATTTTATACCAAAATGTAGCTCTTGAATAGCGCTACGAAATTCTAAAATAAAAAAATGCGTCTAGGGGGGTTCCAGTCGAGCTGGCGGGCTCCAAAGGGGGGCGAAAAAATTTTTTTCATCGAAAACAATTTTGGACTGAAAATTCTTAATCTACTCGAAAAGTTAGCTAAAAGCCCCAATTTTTAGGTCTCAGTTACGATTTAAAGGCTAGGAATCGTTTGCGACATTTCCGAGCACAGTGAAAGTTGGCGATTTTTCCAGGTTTTGGACATTCAAAGTGAATTTTCTCAAAAACCTACCTCTCAAATCTTGAATATTTTACACCAAAATGTAGGTCCTGAATAGCGCTACGAAATTCTAAAATAAAAAAGTGCATCTAGGGGGATTCCAGTAGAGCTGGGGGGCTCCAAAGGTGGGGCGAAAAAAAATTTTTTTTCATCAAAAACAATTTTGGACTGAAAATTCTTAATCTACTCGAAAAGTTAGCTAAAAGCCCCAATTTTTAGGTCTCAGTTCCGATTTAAAGGCTAGGAATCGTTTGCGACATTTTCGAGCACAGTGAAAGTTGGCGATTTTTCCAGGTTTTGGACATTCAAAGTGAATTTTCTCAAAAACCTACCTCTCAAATCTTGAATATTTTACACCAAAATGTAGGTCCTGAATAGCGCTACGAAATTCTAAAATAAAAAAGTGCATCTAGGGGGGGTTCCAGTCGATCTGGGGGGCTCCAAAGGGGGGCGAAAAAATTTTTTTTCATCGAAAACAATTTTGGACTAAAGATTCTTAATCTACTCGAAAAGTTACCTAAAAGCCCCAATTTTTTAGTCCCAACCCTTGTCAGTAAGAAAGAAATTCAAGTTGGAAATTTTCGTCCCATAGTTAAGCAAGCCGATTTTCGCGGGCTTATATCTCGAGCGTGGGGCGTCGAATTGGGAATTCCTCAGCAGCAGTTGAATAACTCATCAAGTAGTATTAGTGTGCCAACTTACAGCCCTCTACGCCAAACTTTCAATTTTGGGTCTGAATACCAAGACTCGATCGAATCAGACACTGACTCTTAAAGTATCTCAGAAAATTCGTGGCACCCTCCTCACCTCACACTAAAAATGGTTAGGTTTCTGCCCTAGGGCGAGAAATTTTTGAAAATTTAGCGTTTAAAACACATTTAAAAGGTATTCTGAGCATAAAATAGACAGTTTTAGTACATAATTAATTAATTTCTCATTTTTTTTGCCTAGTTTATCCTCCCTACCTGTTCCGCAAAGGCGGTGTACGTGCACACCCTAAGGGTACGCCACTGGGCAACAGCCATAATTCTATCTAACACTTGTTTGAGAGAATTTTTGCACAGTATAAATAGAAATTTACGGTCATGTTTGCGCAGTTTTTTCGTAAAAATTACCATTCAATTCAAATAAAAAAATCGGATATACCCGGGTATTGGTATTTCAAAAAGTAGCCGGGTATACATAGGTTTGTTTCTTTGTTTATGAGTTCCACCGTCCTTTCGGACTGCTCAGGACACCCATCGCTCTTTTCAGAGCCCTTCAATGGGGTAGCCCTGTCTACAAACAACCCTCCCCTTTCCTGCCAATAGGTGCAACGGCAGCGCCGGTTCGGTTCCCATTTGCCTACTGGCCTGGCCATCACCGGCTTTCGGCGGTTTGGGTTGGGCTTTACACATAAACTACTTCCAGTCGCTTCGACTGGTTTTGAACCTACAAACAACCGCTGCCACGGATGCCGGGGCCGCCGTGACACACGGGATACCCGATTTCAGGTAGCTTTACTAAAAATACCCAGTTTCCGGTATGGGTATTGGTACAGCCGATCAACAGTAGTAAAGACTCAGTATCAGGTGCTCGTGCTTTCTGTACTGTATATTTATCGGAAACAGCGACCAAGTGCCATTGCAGGTAATCAACAACTAAACTCAGCACTGCTGTCCATATTCGGTTTGTCAAAAAAATACTGTAAAACTTAGAACCAGTTTAGCTTGAGCTGTCTGAAACCCTGCCGAAGAAAAGAAAAGCTACGTTAAGGCATCATTTTTGCTCCTGCCACCTAAAAGGTCAGCCTTCTTGTGGGTATCCTTGCCATGGTCAGTTTGGCATCGCACAGACAGACTAGACGAGCCAGTGGTGTATGACTTAAGCTTTTTCCAAAATTTTTGGTTTATCCGCTTCACTCTGATGCATTTGCTTTAAGTAAAGTGCTGTATAAAACGTACCATGTTTGAATTCCACACCCGGAGCGCTTTCATAGTAACCATAGTCTGTGTGTGAAAAGGTATGTAAACAAATAGCCCAAAGCTGAGAGAACCATCACTTACCTGGCATTTGAGCTGCCATTTGTTTAAGTTGAGGAGCCAAAAGAAGGAGAAAAGCAAAGATATAATATAACATGTTTGTATGCAGACAGTACTGTATGCTTGGGTAGGCGTTCGATGACTGATTGACTGACAGAATCAAAATTCTGTGATCAAACTGAAAGAGCCATTCAATGTAGCTGAATACTAAGCTGTTGCCTTCATTTTCAGCACTCTGTATTCTGTTGGTGGCACTAGGTCAGACAGCTTCAGGGCTGCATCTGCCGGGCTTATTTAGTCCACTCAACATGACATATCTTCATGCAAGTGTTTTGGGGTGAGAATAGAGCAGTCAAAATAGTCCAGATGATATTAGGCGGCCTTGCCAGCCACATGTTGCATGCAAGTTTAGCCCTGCAGGACGATAGTTGGCTTCTACAGCCCCACAAGAGTGCCACAAGTGTCCCTGCTAAGAAAAATACTTGGGACACGTTCATAGCAATATTACCTGTCGTTTATGTGCCCCCAGTATTTTTTAGCTTAAGCAAGTTCCTTTACTTTTATGAGCGCAGAACGCAGTTATTAGTAAGATGGATGGTAGAGGGATACATTGAAAGAGACAGTGTTTATTCATTAAAACGTGAAATCACCGTTGAGAGGACTAAATAAGCCCGGCAGATGCAGCCCTGAAGCTGTCTGACCTAGTGCCACCAACAGAATACAGAGTGCTGTAAATGAAGGCAACAGCTTAGTATTCAGCTACATTGAATGGCTCTTTCAGTTTGATCACAGAATTTTGATTCTGTCAGTCAATCAGTCATCGAACGCCTACCCAAGCATACAGTACTGTCTGCATACAAACATGTTCTATTCTATCTTTGCTTTTCTCCTTCTTTTGGCTCCTCAACTTAAACAAATGGCAGCTCAAATGCCAGGTAAGTGATGGTTCTCTCACATTTGGGCTATTTGTTTACATACCTTTTCACACACAGACTATGGTTACTATGAGAGCGCTCCGGGTGTGGATTTCAAACACGGTACGTTTTATACAGCACCTTACTTAAAGCAAATGCATCAGAGTGAAGCGGATAAACCAAAAATTTTGGAAAAAGCTTAAGTCATACACCACTGGGTCGTCTAGTCTGCCTGTGCCATGCTGAACTGACCATGGCGATGATACCCACAAGAAGGCTGACCTTTTAGGTGGCAGGAGCAAAAATGATGCCTTAACGTGGCTTTTCTTTTCTTAGGCAGGGTTTCAGACAGCTCAAGCTAAACTGGTTCCAAGTTTTACAGTATTTTTTAGACAAACTGAACACGGACAGCAGCGCTGAGTTTAGTTGTTGATTACCTGCAATGGCATTTGGTCGCTGTTGCCGATAAATATACTGTACAGTACAGAAACCACAGAGGACCTGATACTGAATCTTTACTAGTTTTGATCTGCTTTACCCATACCTGAAACTGCATATTTTTTGTGTAAAACTACCTGAAATCGGGTATACCTATACCTGGGTACTTTTTGAAATACCCATACCCGGGTATACCAGATTTTTTGTATTTGAATGAGTATTTTTTCGAAAAAACTGAACAAACATGCCCGTTAATTTCTGTTTATACTGTGCAAAAATTCTCCCAAGATATTCTCCATTGTTGGATAGAATTATCGCTATTGTCCAGCGGCCTACCTAGGGAGTGCAGGGTGTGTACACCCCTTTGCGGTATAGGTAGGGAGCAATAACTAGACAAAAATAAGGGAAATTAATCAATTATGTACTAAAACTGTCTATTTTATGCTCAGAATACCTTTTACATACGTTTTGAAGGCTAAATTTTAAAAAATTTGTCGCCCTGGTCAGCCAGAAATCTAACCATTTTTAGTGTGAGGTGGGGGTACCAGGAATTTTCTGAGATACTTTAAAGCTTTAACTAAGTTTTGCTTGCTAATATTTATAAAAGAGGCTATGTTTTAAGAGGAAAGGAAACCTGTGACAAATCCTTGAATTCAGAGTTTCTACAGTTTTGGGTGACATCCGTTGTGTTGTAGTTAAGGCTCTCTGCTTGTGTTTCTGTATATTTAGGTCTAATGCTACCAGACTTCTGCTTGAAACGAACATTCAGACAAACTTTTGTAGGACTAGGAAAGATCATATTGCTTGCGTGTTGAAAATTTATCATCAAGCCATCATCATCATCAGTATGTCTCAAACACCTGGATTATAAAGTTTGATGCCTAAACAGCATATTGTAGAGCAAAAAAGCTGTTCAGTGAAATTTCTGCAGGTTTCTGAGATTACGCATTATGCATACGCAATACGCAAAATACGCATTAGTTTTTGCAATGCGTAAACGCAAACTCAACTCATACGCATTTGAAAAAATCCGGTATTAAACAACGCTAAAGTCTGTTCAAAAATCTTTGGCGCTGGGTACATCCGGCAGTGTCCCGAATTTATGCCTGGTGTGAAACCCATACATGTATATATGGATCTGTTCCTCTCATCAACGACATTACTATACTGTTCTCGAAATTTGCATATTGTGCTTTAGTTAGAGGAAAGAGGCCTGACAAAAAACCGACTTTTTTTGGCAAAACGCCAATTTTTGTGCCGATACCAGATTAGGATTCGCAGACCTTCAGGCATCTCAAAACTACTACCATATATCGGTCTACGATCAACCCTACTAAAGTTACAGTCGATTTTCTAACGCTGACAAGTGGTCAAAATTTTGCTCTCCCATGGTTAAGCACAAACGTACATATTGTTGTTGTTGTTGTTGTTGTAACTTTTTGTCCTTTCGGACTAGGAGTAGCCAACTGCTATAGAGCAGGAAGAGACACAAGGTCCGGCAGCCTCCTTAATACATATGGGGGTTTCATAGTACATATTAGTGATGTAAAAAATTAATTTAATTGTAATTGAAATTCGCATAATTGGCCCGTTTTTAATTTCAATTCAATTAATTTAATTTAATTGAAATTCAAAAGTTGGGCCATAATTTAATTGTAATTTAATTGAAATTCGCCTGGAATTTCAATTATATTTTCAATTATTTGCTTGGGTGAATGTAAGGAAATGCGTAAGTATTAATAATGACGGCGCTAATGACTTCAAACAAAAACCTATTTAAGGTTTGTCACCTCTTTATACTGACCTCACTTTGTTTGGTAATATATTATGCTCTGCTTTTTATTTCGTAGTTCATAAAACAGTCAGGCACTTAACGCCGTTAATGGTATAAGGTGCCGGTACCATCATATATGTACCTAGGGTAGTGGTACCATATATGGTACCGTACCGTGTACGTATGGTACCACCACAGGCCTCCAAACGTGGGGGTACCATATATGGTGCCGGTACCATATCTAGTACCACCACAGTCGCCGAACGTGGGGGCACCATATATATGGTACCGGTACCTAGCTAGGGTAGTGGTACCATATATGGTACCGTACCGTGTACGTATGGTACCACCACGGGCCCCCAAACTTGGGGGCACTATATATGGTACCGGTAGGTGATGGTACCATAAACGGCGTTAAGTGCCTGACTGTAAAAGTCACAATAGTGATTTGTTGGTGTATGGTGGGTTTTGTTTGGCGAAGGTACCTAGGAAGTGATGTTGCTCAAAAATGCTGAAAACCTTTACATTAAGTACTGAAAATAATGAAATATCTGTAAATTTGCCCCAGAATGTCATTTTATGCGTTTTTAAAGGTTAAAATTTTCTTGCCTGTTTGGATAACAGGCTAACCATGTGTCTGTAAGCTTTTACATGGACATTTTTCGATGTCCTGGGTCACTGTTACTGTCTTTTAACAGAAAAATACAGCAATTTTCAAAAAATTGAAAAAATAATTGAAAAAAAATTGCATAATTGAAATTTTCCGAGGTTCCATAATTTAATTGAAAATATAATTGTAATTGAAAACAATGGAAAACTATTTCAATTAATTTAATTTAATTTAATTGAAATTAAAAATGGTGCCCATAATTTAATTGTAATTGAATTGAAATTCAAATTCCATAATTTTACATCACTAGTACATATGGGGGTCTCTTCCTCCAACCAATTTCAGCTTCACGGTTCTATACTACTTCGGACATGCTGAATCCAGCGGTCACATTGGTTTTGCTCTACGACTTTAATTTTTGCTAGAAATTTGACCTCGAAGTTAGGGTGTCCACCTGAATTTCATAAGGGCATAGCACAACGTTGTCTTGTGTGGCCCTGGTCAAAACCCATATAAATTTGAAATTTGTACATATATTGTGCTTTGCTTAGAAGAAAGTGGCCTGAGAATAAAATCCACTTTTTTGGCAAAGAGCCAATTTTTGTGCCGATACCAGATTCGTATTTCCCAGCCTTCAAGCATCTCACAAATACTACCGTTGATGGGTCTACGATAAACGCTACCAGTGTTACAGTCGAATTTCAACGCCGACAAGCGCTCAGAATTTTGCTTTCCCAAAGTTAAGCACAAAGATTCATTTAAAAAGGTATACATACATGTAACAGGGGGTCTGGGGGGTCTGCCCCCCACCCGACTTAGGCCAGACCCCCCCAGATGGGGACCCCCCCCCCCCCCCGAGACGATTTCACCGACCCCCCCTCCGATTTTTCTGGCAAGTATATTTTCGAGCAAATTTTTTTTACACTTTCACACACAAAAATTGCCAAAATCGTCTGCAAAACAGCACTTTTCAGCTGTATTTCAGCCCAAATTAGCGATTTTTAGGCCAAAAATTGCGATTTTTCTCGATTTTTGAGCGTTTTTTACTACCCACCCCCCCCCTCCCCCAAAATTTTGGCTCAGACCCCCCAACCCCCTCCCCCCCATCGGCGGATGACCTGTTACATGTATGAAGGTATACATGGGTTTTTGTCCACCAGCCAACTTGAGCTTCACGGTTCTATAGTATTTCGCACATGCTGGATCCGTCGGTTACATTTATTTTGCTCTATGACTTTGATTTTCGCTAGAAATTTGACCTTGACATTAGGGTGTCCAACAGAAATTGCTGAGACTTAATCTCAAGTTACTTTGCGGGGATCAGGTGCAAGCACTCAAAGTCGTAATGTCAAAACTACTGTTATTTAAATATATTAATATTAAAATGAAACTATTATTAATAGTGCCATTTTAATAGTATTAAATCTATAATAATATTAAAATAGAGGGTCTACTATTATATTAAATTAAATTAAAAATACACAGAGGGGCTGAATATTAAAATTTATTTTTAATAGTATTTTAATAGCATTTTAATAGTTAAATCATGTTTGACAATCAAGGAGTTACCTACATACAATTTACTATTTATTACTACGGTACATAAATCATAATTTTACCCCAGAAAATGATGAAAATTGAAGATTTCTGACTGCCCTCTGAATCTCGAATGTGTTTTCACTTTTCAAATTGAACATTTCTGACTAATAGGCATGAATGACAAAAGGACCTGAATCTAGTCAATAACCTATGTAACAGTCTTTCCTTTCAAAAATTTCTCTTTACCTATGCATCAATAGTTTTTTCTATAGCTACTTGTGTTCGAATACAATTTAAAACCAAGTTCAGACTAAGTCATTTAAAAAATGGTTATAAATTTCTACAGAAAAATGCTTCTAAGTTGTATGTCTGATTGAATTTTCAACTAACACTAACAACTTCAAGCAAAAGATGTTGTTTTGCCAATTCGCTGAAGTGTGACAAAAACTTTTCGACTGCATTTTAGAATATACTATTAAAGTGCTATTAAAATACTATTAAAATTGTTATTTAATAGTATTAATATTAAATCTAAATTAAAATTAACAGGAGACTATTATATTAATATTAAATTAAAATTAAAATCGGCTAGTTGTATTATATTAATATTAAATTAAAATACAATTTCACTATTAAAATTACAGTAGTCAAAACCAATGTGACCGCTGGATTCAGCATATCCGAAATAATATAGAACCGTGAAGCTCAAATTGGCTGGTGTAATAAAAAACCCATGTGTACCTTCTTGAATGAATTTTTGTCCTTGACTATTGGAGAGCAAAATTTTGACCGCTTGTTGGCGTTTGAAAATCGAGTGTAACTTTGGTAGGGTTGACCGTAGCCCTATATATGGTAGTATTTTTGAGATGCCTGAAGGTCGGCAAATCCGAATCTGGTATAATTTGGTAACAAAAATTGGTGCTTTGCTAAAAAAGTCGGTTTTATTCTTAGGCCTCTTTCTTCTAACTAAAGTACAATATGCAAATTTCGAGAACAGTATAGTAATGTAGTTGAGGAGAAGAACAGATCCATATCTACATGTATGGGGTTCACACCACACATAAATTCGGGACACGGCCGGATGTACCCAGCGCCAATGATTTTTGAACAGACTTTAGTACCATAAACGGCGTCAAGCGCCTTAGTGTTTTACAGTATTTAGATAAAGAGAACTGGAATATTTACCTGGTGCTAAGCTGAGTTGTCACAGTTTTAGCCGCTCATTATCTGCAATGGCAGTTAACTCTGGTCGCTGTTGACAAGCAAACGGCGCAAACCGATGAGGACCTGATCCTCAGTGTTTACACCAACTCTGAGGAGTCAGACCCGGTCTTGCTTAAAGGCCCCTTTGGTCAAAACAAAGCAACGAAGCGAGTGGACACAAGATACTTTTTCAGTCGGGTCTTCCAATATATAAGTGTCACGAAAATTAAGTTGTCCATAGCATGCGCTCCATCAGACCAGGCTCGAGGATGTAATGGATATCAACTGAAATACGTACAGTCATGCCTTTTTATTGAGTTTCCACCTACTATAGGACCGGAACTTATAATCAGAAGTACCACAGAAACAGTTACAGTATAGTATAAGATTAGCCGGGGATGAATATTTTTCCGAAATAACCGCGGTCCGTTTTTTTCCAGTTTTTTTCGGTTTTTTCCAAAATCGCGGAAAAAACTCCAGCTCAAGTTCTGAGTATCCTAGCCAGGTTTATGATTGCTAACGCTTTCTAGCGTCTTTCTGAGTCCTTTCAGAACAGAAATGCACGTCTTATGTAGATGTAAATCACGAAATATGCATGAAACAGTCCGTGACAAGCTCTCATCATACTCTCAAGTCTCATACGCATCGCTAACCTACACACATTTTCAGACGTAGGTTAGGTATCTTTAGCAAAATTGTCATTTGGAATAATGTATAAACCGTTTTCCTTTTTTTGAGTTTGTTATTTCTCATAAACAGACATGACTGTACAAACGGTGGTTTGGTTTTGTTTGGCGTTGTAGCAGAACTGCTTTTGCAGGCTGCGCTGGCACTTATCGAAGACACAGGGACAGGACCGTCTTATAACTTTACATGCAACAGCTGTTGGTTTGACAACGATTCTGCATCAACTATTACTCATGAATTGATCAACAAAAACTATTGATTGGTGGGCTTAGGGCTTGACTTAAGTGGCCTCCAACAGCCTTTGACTCAGTAAACCTGTTGCAGCAGAGTAAAGTCTTTATTGGCAACTTGTTTTTGAACGATTTGAGCAACTCTTCTGACTTAATTTCAAGCAGGACATGGCCTAGAAGTCTATAGAGTGCACAAGCATTAAGAACTATGTTCAATTATTTGTCAGTTCCTGGAACACACAGTACGACAATTCGGAAAGACAGGAGAAAATATTTGTACCATGTATGGTTCCGGTACCATAGGTAGTGGTACCATATATGGTACCGGCACCACATATGGTACCACCACAGTTGTCGAACGTGGGGGCACCATATATGGTACCGGTACTACCCTCGGTACCAGTACCATTTATGGTACCGGCACCTTATATGGTGTCGGTACCATAAACGACGTTAAGTGCCTGACTGTAAATCGTTAATAAAACAAAAAGGAGAACTGGTCCAAGCGCGGAACCTTGACGCACGCCAGAAGTACACTGAACATTGAAAGATTTTGAACCATCGATACACACACGATGAAATCTGTTACTCAAAGAAGACTCAACTACAAAAACTTAAAATGAAGGTGCAACAGCAGGCACATGAAGTTACTTGGGAAACTAAAGTTTCCTATGTCCAGAATATCTCGGTTCGTGCCGCTCTGGCGATCCAAAACATCCCTGACTTCCCACAGAAATTCCCACTGTCAAAAGCTAAAGAGGAATCCTAAAGAGCTTCATTACATTTGCCAACTGCTGTTACATTATATTGAAGCCTATATACAGGGTGTGCCAAAAAAAAACAACCCAGCAGATTTTTTGCTGTAGCAACCGCAAATCGCAACCGATTTGAATGAATCTTTTTTTAAATAAAAGATAAATAAATTCTTGAAAGACTGATGAATCGCTTATTAAGATAGCCTGCTTCGTTCCTGAGTTATTTGCCCTCAAAGTCAAGACAGAGATTTTGGCAGTGAACAAGAGTGATAAAGAACAACCCAGCAGATTTTTTACTTTTGCAACCATGAATCTTAACCGATTTGAATGAATCCTTCTTTGAATGAAAGATTGACAAATTCTTCAAAGATTTGTGGAATTTTTATTGAAATTCACTGCTTAGTTCTTGAGATGTTTGCCCTCAAAGTCGAAACAGATTTTGGCAAAGAACAAGAGCGATTCCGTTGCACTTCATTGTGATATATGATTATGATTGGGTAGAGTGTGAGTGTATGTAAGAGAATGAGAGACACATTATGGATCCTAACCAAGCTACTCACTACCAAATCACAAACCATATACAATATCTATAAGGGCTAGATGGGAAGCGTGGGATAGAAGTAAGGCCTTGGCGCGCTGCCTAGCTGTGAGAGGATGGATGCGCGCTTACCTGCGCGGCTGGGTGCCCGATGGACTGGCAGAAGGACTGGCAGTGGCCCGCGGCCACTGGGGCCGGTGCTGACTGGCAGATGGAAGTCAAGCTTCTAGGGACGCAGGAGATACGCTGACCAACACTGACCAATGACTCACTACTGGCTCACTGAAGAAGTCTCAGTGGGTTGCCTTTTATAGTCAAGCTGATGATCTAATTATAGACATGGGCAGCAAGCGACGACTCTGATTGGAGCAGTGGGCGTGGCATAGGATTCGGTTGGCTAGTGGGCGGGGCTTAGCTTTCGCACTTGCTTTCGCTCAGCCAATCCAATCCATCAGTCCATCCGATTGGATGCGAGGCTGTAGCCTTGCTTATGATTGGCTGCTATTCTGGGAACCCTCGGCGCCTATTAATGACACTGACTAAATCTAATCAATGAGCTACCAGCCGAAAGCAATGCTAAGGCATGAGAGCATATTGAGTTTAGCATTTGTAAAATATAGACATGCTTCTCCATTACATCTCCATTCTTACAAAAGCAAGCTGTCCTCAGCTTGCCATATAAAATATAGACATGTAGTTTAGGTTTGAATTGAAGCAGTACGTAAAATACAATAAGTGAGGAGGAGTTGTTTGAGTTTGATTTTCAGGGGGAATCGAGCGACAGAGTTTTGTCTGTGCTGCATCTGTGCTGCATAGAGCTGTGTTACATTAATGATCGAGGCAGAGTGTGTCATTTGCATTACAGCCTAAGTATAAAATGTTCATACAATACAAAAGTGAGTTGTCATCCAAGAAGTATGGCTAAGTGCCGGGGAATGTTTGGTCTTAAATATAAATAAAAAATAATTGAAATACAAGATACAATTTTAGAGTAACGATATGGTGGGAGGGTACCATATGCAATTGGGTTGACCCATATTAACAAAATGACAGATACCAAGTTCAAGTTTTCAGTTTTGTTTTGGAATGAAATTAGCTTTTTAGTAAAACATTTCAAAAATAGTCCAAACAGTTATAATACACAAGTGACTTCTCAAGAAGTATAGCTTGGTTGCAAAATTCAGCTTTCTGGAGTGAAAGATCAGTTGATATGGAACTTTTTTTTAGATAGAGTAAGCTTTGTCTAGACCAGGCATCTTTTTTTTTTTGCAAATCAGAATTTCTCGTTGTTTTTAAAACTTTATTAAACTTAAGCAAGAGTAAGACAATGACTTTAGCATGAAGCAGAACGTAAAAAATGTTTTGAGGTAAAACTATTGCAGATTTATGTAGGATACCAAGTTTGCGATACCATAAGGTACATAAAATAAATAATCGATATGAGTGATGCAAAGACTGATCTGTGAGTGAGTGAGTGACTGTGAAAAAGCTGTTTGAAATAGAAAATTTATGCAAGTCTTAATCCAAAACTACTATTGTAGCAGCAGTTCATAATTCTGTTCTGAAATTTGAGGCAAAAAAGTTTAGCTATAGAATAAATTCATTCAAAATATCTGCTGACGATTATTTATTTCTTTGCTATCTTTTATTATTGTCTTTTAATCTCTGTAATATGACTGGCCAAATAATTGCAATTTTAAAGGTACCCTTTGGTTTATCGGCTAAACTCCCAAAAAATTTTTGGAGTGAGATTTCTTCAGAGAAAAAATTATCAAACGATAAGAAAGCAAAGTATGTAGCATGTGCTCTGAAGGGTATGATCAGAATTTTCTATAGTATAACTTTTTACTTGTCTATTTGGGCTTCTTTTAAATCTACATAAAAATAACGTTAAAATACTAAGAATAATTGGCATAAGAAATAGCAGAAGGCTTTTGGATTTTCAGGATCTCGTTCCTCTTGAAAACGTTTTGGGTGAAAATAGTAACATCTATATGACATTCGGTTTTTGTCTATGGGGTCCATTAGTTTCGTTTTCAAAAGACAAAACACCAGTTCAATTTAATTTCGATTATTTTATTTTGGCTCAAATGGTGAAGAGTGCATGATGTGGGGTCGGACAGCAAAGGATTTGAGACCTTAGAAATATATTTTTAAAAACCGAAGGTAAAAGGGGTAATTTAGACAATAGTTCAGCTTCTATCGAAACGTTTACTTAGGAGAGATGATTGGAAAAATAGTTCACTGGACTGGAATGCAGAGAAATTTTTGCTTATCAGTTAATAAACAATCGGTTGAGCAATAATAGTTCAGGAAAAGCATTGAGTTTCAAACTGAAATATGTGCAAAGGGCAAACTAAGTGCAATGCAGTGTAGTTGGATGTTATGAATTACTATTCCTATAATGTACAATGTATGTCTCAACTGTGCTGCTGTAGTGGGTAACTTAAAGTAGTCTGCAGGGTAAAATGTCAGTGACAAAATTTCATCACAAGAAATGTTGAGGTTGTACCACCAAAAAACAAGATTGTTGTATTTTTAACTTCTAAATACTAAGCTGCTTTAAAAATTGGCTTGACTCATCTGTACTTGCCTTTTTAGCTTTTTTAAGGGAAATTCTCTTTTTTTTGTGGGCAAAGAAAAACTTGGTGCTGTGCTGACATTGTTTGATTCTGAGGCATATGTTTTTTGCTAATTCCTTAGTTCGAAAAGTTTCAGCACAAGTAATTTCAGTTTCATTTCGAGTTCTCTTAGCATCAATCCCAAAGCGTTTGTGATTTTACTAGATTCGCCTTTATCTGCATCTGCGCTGCGCCTGGGCACACCTATGTTATTGTCCTCAAACTATAGATCAGGGTATGTATGTACAGTGTACATCCGTCCATCTTTCCACTGAACCATGACATTTATTCTTTTCACTGTTTATCCATTGGCGGGTCCAAGTTTTCAAAATCAAAAGGAAGTTCAGAGAGCGGCATTAACCCTTTTTTTAGATTCTAATGTTGCTAATGGGAATAGCGATTTAACAGGTGCAAACAGAAAAATATATGTTCAAATGTCAGAAAGAATTTGGCAGAGTAAAAGTGATAATCAAGGTGAATATGATCTTTAGCGTATTATTTTGAGAAGAGTTATTCTACTTTTCGGTAGTACTATTTCAATAAATTATTACTGAACTTTGGGTAAGAAAGAGCTTAGCTTTTGAAAAAGCTCAGAATTTTAATAATAGAAGTGAATTATAATGTAAATTAGACAAACAAGCTAAACGTGCTCACCTTCCATATTTTCTGGATCTTCAGGGTGAACTAAGCAAAAGCAACGAAAGCAGTGATGTAGTGAGCAAAATGCAAAGCATGAAAAATCTGCAACCAACAAGGAGTGCTGATCTAAACAGTATGAAATTAGAAGCAAATGAAGTGATAATTTTGTCAAGAAGTATAGCTCGAAGCTGATGTGGTATGCTAATGTGAAAGGAGGTGTAACAAGATTAAAGAGAGTAGGTAATACAAAGAATTACAGCATTTGTTTGAAGATTCACTTGACCCGTTTAAAATATGATGGTGTGTATGTTCAAACGGTCTGTGAAAGAGGACTAAAAGTAACAGACTATTACGATTTGTGACTTTTCAATGACAAACTAGAACAAAGCGTTTTCACTAGGTTCGAAAGCAATGGTGATCGGCTATGCAAGTCAACAGCATTTCCTACCTTTTCAGCGCGCGCTTGTAGAATGCCTACTTGCCAAAAACCCTAAGACCAATTGTGAGCCTGGAGGGCTGGCTCCCACAAAATTATGTGAGGAATACAGCCCGTTTGAGTTTTGGAATGCCACACCTTATATTGCCTTCAAGATGTAGGAGCCCATAACTACACTTTTAGCACCCAAACGCAAGTGTTCTCAGCCTGTCAGAAGTCCAATACACATACTTTCAAACAAATATGAGACTGCCTCTTCATTTCGAGTAGCTGATTTGCACGTTTCACAAAGGTTTTCTTGAAAAAAATTTGAGTGCCACTTCGAATCAGCCATTTCAAATTCACCAATTAAGAGCTCTCAATTATTTGGTGCATTTCCGAAATAAGTAAAAAAAACATGACATGCCTTCAGATAAAATACAAAAACAGATGGCCAAAAATATAAGATAACCAAGTTGCCTGAAAGTGTTGATAGCCGAAAGTTTAGTTGATCAGGCTAAACTTTCAGAAAATTTAGTTGATCAGACCAAATTTTCTGTGGTACTGGCATAATTAAGTTGTGTGTGAACTTGTTTATGAGGGTCGAAAATGAAGG
This sequence comes from Sabatieria punctata, assembly GCA_030248155.1. Lineage (NCBI taxonomy): Eukaryota > Metazoa > Nematoda > Chromadorea > Araeolaimida > Comesomatidae > Sabatieria > Sabatieria punctata. Next base: position 108,061 of record JASANB010006031.1, on the reverse strand, counting down.
CAAGGCAAACTGGAATAAAAAATTCTACGCATACTTCTGCGCACCAAAATGGACGCTGATTTCACCTTTGTATTGCGCCTATATCAACTACCAGAGCATAACTTCCAGCGGCATCGCTTCTTGCGGCATCGCCTTTTTCTTGGCGGAATCCTCAATTTTCTGGCATCGCTGGCATTGGTTCCAGCGCCATCGCTTCTTGCGGCATCGCCTTTTTCTTTTGGCGGAATCTCAATTTTCTGGCATCGCTGGCATAGGTTCCAGCGGCATCGCCTTTTTCTTGGCGGAATCTCAATTTTCTGGCATCGCTGGCATAGGTTCCAGCGGCATCGCCTTTTTCTTGGCGGAATCTCAATTCTCTGGCATCGCTGGCATAGGTTCCAGCGGCATCGCTTCTTGCGGCATCGCCTTTTTCTTTTGGCGGAATCTCAATTTTCTGGCATCGCTGGCATAGGTTCCAGCGGCATCGCTTCTTGCGGCATCGCCTTTTTCTTTTGGCGGAATCTCAATTTTCTGGCATCGCTGGCATAGGTTCCTTCGGCATCGCTTCTTGCGGCATCGCCTTTTTCTTGGCGGAATCCCTAGTTTGCGACAGCGGCGCTACAGGAAACATGAATGCCAAAAACTTTGATTGGCAACAGATGCAACATGGTCACAAGAAGGACTAGAGAATACACATCCTGGAGCCTGTTGGCTAAGACAAAACTGACTCAAGTGGAGTTTTCGTTCGAAAAATAGTCGAATTTTCTTTTATGCAGCTAACTTGAAAACGGTGCATTTATGTGGGAATATCGTGAGACTTGAACTTCAAAATTCAGGCATTATCAGAAAAAATTGTAGTATGTAATTAAAAACAATTTGAATACCATACCATTACTCCCTTAAATTTCATTAAAATGCTATTTGACTGGCCGCCACAACACAAATTGTTACATTAGACAAGAACAATGATAAATTCAGATCTCCGAAACTAAACGGCTTGAAGGAATTGACAATTGCACAATAAACTAAATTATTAGAGCCTTAACTAAATCGATTCTGTCTATGAGGGATGGTCATATTAGTTCACAAAGAATAGAACTGCAAGTTGCACAGATTGAGAAAGAATAATGAAGAGTGAGACAGTCAGGGAAATAACAACATATATGGTATCAGTACACATATATGGAAACGGTACCATATATGGTACCGGTTCACCTTCAAGTGGAACCATATATGGTACCCCTTCGATCGAGGCCTCAGGTGGTACCATATATGGTACCGGTACCATATATGGAAACGGTACCATATATGGAACCGGTACCATATATGGTAACAGGTACCATATATGGTACCCCTTCGATCAAATCATAAGGGGTACCATATATGGTACCGGTACCATATATGGTACCCTTTCGCCCGAGGCCTCAGGTGGTACCATATATGGTACCGGTACAATATATGGAAACGGTACCATATATGGAAACGGTACCATATATGGTACCGGTACCATATATGGTACCCCTTCGATCGAGGCCTCAGGTGGTACCATATATGGAAACGGTACCATATATGGAAACGGTACCATATATGGAAACGGTACCATATATGGTACCGGTACCATATATGGTACCCTTTCGATCGAGGCCTCAGGTGGTACCATATATGGTACCGGTACCATATATGGAAACGGTACCATATATGGAAACGGTACCATATATGGTACCGGTACCATATATGGTACCCTTTCGATCGAGGCCTCAGGTGGTACCATATATGGTACCGGTACCATATATGGAAACGGTACCATATATGGAAACGGTACCATATATGGTACCGGTACCATATATGGTACCCTTTCGATCGAGGCCTCAGGTGGTACCATATGGTAAACGGAACCATATATGGTACCCTTTCGATCAAGGCCTCAGGCATACATGTAACAGGGGGGTGTGCCCCCCCACCCGACTTAGGCCAGACCCCCCCCGGATAGGGACCTCCCTCGAGACCGAGACGATTTTTCCGACCCCCTTCCGATTTTTCTGGCAAGTAATTTTTGAGCAAATTTTTGCGATTTTTTGCAATTTCAGACGCAAAAATTACCAAAATCGCCGGTAAAACAGCACTTTCTAGCTGTATTTCAGCCCAAATTAGCGATTTTTGGCCGATTTTTTTTTCCATTTTTGAGCGTTTTTTAGTCCCGGACCCCCTTCCCAAAATTTTGGCTCAGACCCCCCCTGGCCGGCGCCAGACCCCCAACTCCCCCTCCCCCGTTCGGCTGATGATCTGTTACATGTATGGCCTGAGGTGGTACCATATGGTACCACCTGAGGCCTCGATCGAAAGGGTACCATATATGGTACCGTTTCCATATATGGTACCGGTACCATATATGGCACCACCTGAGGCCTCGATCGAACGGGTCCCATATATGGTACCGGTACCATAAATGGTACCGTTGCCAGATATGGTCCCGATTCCCTATAAGCTACCGGGACCATTTATGGGACCACCTGAGGCCTCGATCGAAGGGGTACCATATATGGTACCGCTACCCTATATGGTACCGTTTCCCTATATGGTACCGTTTCCATATATGGTACCGGTACCATATATGGGACCACCTGAGGCCTCGATCGAAAGGGTACCATATATGGTACCGGTACCATATATGGTACCCCTTATGATTTGATCGAAGGGGTACCATATATGGTACCTGTTACCATATATGGTACCGGTTCCATATATGGTACCGTTTCCATATATGGTACCGGTACCATATATGGTACCACCTGAGGCCTCGATCGAAGGGGTACCATATATGGTACCGGTACCATATATGGTACCAGTACCATATAAGGAAGTGGTACCATATATGGTACCACTTGAAGGTGTACCGGTACCATATATGGCACCGTTTCCATATATGTGTACTGATACCATATATGTTGTTATTTCCCTGACTGTGAGAGTCGATGGAGTCGCTCTGTCCACCACAAAAGCGCCCTAAGGACAGAGTTTGCGCTGCTACCATGTGATATATGATTATGATTGGGTAGAGTGTGAGTGTATGTAAGAGAATGAGAGACACATTATGGATCCTAACCAAGCTACTCACTACCAAATCACAAACCATATACAATATCTATAAGGGCTAGATGGGAAGCGTGGGATAGAAGTAAGGCCTTGGCGCGCTGCCTAGCTGTGAGAGGATGGATGCGCGCTTACCTGCGCGGCTGGGTGCCCGATGGACTGGCAGAAGGACTGGCAGTGGCCCGCGGCCACTGGGGCCGGTGCTGACTGGCAGATGGAAGTCAAGCTTCTAGGGACGCAGGAGATACGCTGACCAACACTGACCAATGACTCACTACTGGCTCACTGAAGAAGTCTCAGTGGGTTGCCTTTTATAGTCAAGCTGATGATCTAATTATAGACATGGGCAGCAAGCGACGACTCTGATTGGAGCAGTGGGCGTGGCATAGGATTCGGTTGGCTAGTGGGCGGGGCTTAGCTTTCGCACTTGCTTTCGCTCAGCCAATCCAATCCATCAGTCCATCCGATTGGATGCGAGGCTGTAGCCTTGCTTATGATTGGCTGCTATTCTGGGAACCCTCGGCGCCTATTAATGACACTGACTAAATCTAATCAATGAGCTACCAGCCGAAAGCAATGCTAAGGCATGAGAGCATATTGAGTTTAGCATTTGTAAAATATAGACATGCTTCTCCATTACATCTCCATTCTTACAAAAGCAAGCTGTCCTCAGCTTGCCATATAAAATATAGACATGCTTCTCCATTACATCATAATAAAGCAGATTCTTACTGCTGGGGGCTAATGACACTTTGCTGTTGAAGTGAACCGAGTTTATGTGCTACCAGTAAAGCCTCCAATAGCCCTCAGCAGTAGCAGGAATCGTTTTATTACGAAGTGCAGCGGAATAATAGAAAATCCCTCTTGTTCACTGCCAAAATCACAGTTTTGACTTTGAGAGTGAATATCTCAGGAACTAAGCAGAGTACATGAATAAACGTTACATCAATCTTTCAAGAATTTATTTATCTTTCATTTAAAAAAGGATTCATTCAAATCGGTTGAGATTTGCGGTTGCTACAGCGAAACATCTGCTGGGTTGTTTTTTTTTGGCGCACCCTGTACATCTGGGCCCCAAGACGTGCACCATCTCCAGGCAGACCTGAACTCGATTTGCCAGCAGTTTACCAACTTGAGTCTGCACTTAAATGCTGCAAAGACAAAGATGGTTCTGTTTTCCCGTAACACCCGCCGCGATCACTACCGGGCTCTCCCTCAGCTTTACCTAAACGGAGAGGCCATCCAAGTTGTAGAGGAGTGCAAGTACTTGGGTGTTACCTTGGACAGTCGGCTTGCGTTCAACCGGCACTCTCAACTGGCAGCTCTCCGCACTCGTCGGGCGATCGGGGCAGCAAGGCGACAATTTCTGGGTAAAGCGCCGTTGTCTGTTTTCGAAAGGTTGTTTAAGCAATGTTTTTTACCGCAGTGTTATGCAATCGAGTGCTGGTTTCCAAAAACAGATTACAGTAGGGCTAGGCTCGAGAAAACTCAGGGACTCTTTGCTAAGCTGTTCTTAAATCGTTATGATCTGTCTTATGGTGAGCTTGTTCAACAGTGCAGTCTTAGTCCTATTTGGTTGTTAGCTGCTCAGAGAAGACTCCTATCCTTTTATCAATACTATCATGGTGCCCGTTACAGCCCTGTAGATCTTAGAAATGCTGTTAGACTAGGCGTGCGAAGAAGTGAACGTTTAAACTTAGCCCATAGCTGTCACGTTGAGCTGACCAGTCGTACGGTCGCCACGGGCAGCACTTTGTTTTACGCAGCCTCTCGTATCTGGAATGCCTTACCCCAGTCTGCTGTCTTAAGTAATTTGTGCAGTTTTAGAAAGTTTGTTACTGGTGATTTGTTTCAAGACTTTGTTATTAGACAACAACAACATGTACATATAGCATAGGCTTTCTTTTATTTGTTTTACTGCTTCTGCCTAAGTACCGTTTTACAGGTGTCTGGCTTTAAAAAAGGAAGTAAAGATTGATTGATTGATTGATTGATTGATTGATTGATTGATTGATTGATTGAAAGCGACTAACATCCTCAGCGCCAAGCTATTAGATGCAATTTTAACCGCTGAGTCCAAAAATGACATCAGAATTGGTCTACGACCTACCGTTCCTCAGTTATGCCCATTCCAAGTTTCGCGGGATCTTTATACACAGGGTTGTCAGTCTTGTTGCACCCGCTATCAGGGTGCCTCACTTTTACTGCTGCTATACGGCCGCAGTGTGACTGACTGGATGTAGTTTTGAGCGCTGAGTCCAAAAATTACATCAGGATTGATCTATAGCCTATCGTTCCTGAGTTATGCCCATTCAATGTTTTGTGGTAAGCCAAAAAAGTCCGATCAAGGCTTTTTGGCTTATTTTTCATTACAATAACCGGTTGACACAGACCACTCCTGTGCATGTCTAGAAAAACCCAGAGTCTAGTCCACGGCAGATGTCCTTCTCCTTACGTCTATTCAAGATATGCGGGCACACCTTAGACATCGTGAAATTTCATTTTTTGGGTCAATGTCAGAGCGACCAGGAGAGAGCGCAGAGCGATGCCGTTGCAAAACAATAGACACAGATGGAGTACCTCTCAGAATAACAGTGCGGAATCGTGATTGCATATGAAATAAAATATCGTGAAATTCCATGTCCTTAAGACATAACGCAGACATAAGGGAGGAAAACGAAGACATAACGAAGACATAACGCAGACAAAAGGTGTTATGCAAAGATTGCAAAAGCAAACAATTTGAGGCGTTTTGTGCGATAAATAAAGGTATAAAGCAGAGTAGATACACAAAGTAACAATGTGTAACCTTATTTATGCAAGCTGATCTAACAGTGTTACACTTCAGTCAGTTGCTGGGCACGATGACCGCCGACACCGGTCTGTCAATGTCTTTGATTGTTTGTGAATCAGACCTGGTAGAAATTTGTTGACAGGTGGCGGACAGTTGTCAAAAATGAGTGCCATTTAAGACAGAGTATGGGCAACAGCTTGACCTTGCATAGTCGGCTAGCCGTCACTCAACGATCGTCGGACAGCCGTCAAAACTGGAAGCCATTAAATGCAGTATAGGTGTTGGCTTGACCTTGCATTGTCCGCCGGCTAGGAGGCCGGTGCAGTCTCCAAGTTTCTTGCATTCCAAGCGCCGGCTCCTCGGCAACCCCCCATTCCCGATCCCCCTTTACCCGCCAACCAAAGGCAAGCAGGCCGTTCATTCCTCACCCCCAATTCCCTGTTCCAGCTCCGGCCCCCAATTGGAAATGGGCCTTCCTGGCCGGCGCCTATTGGAAATGGGCCTTCCTGGCCGGCGCCTATTGGAAATGGGCTTTCCTGGCCGGCGCCCATTGGAAATGGGCTTTTGTGGCCGACGCCCATTGCAAATGGGCTTTCCTGGCCGGCGCCTATTGGAAATGGGCTTTCCTGGCCGGCGCCCATTGGAAATGGGCTTTTGTGGCCGACGCCCATTGGAAATGGGCTTTCCTGGCCGGCGCCTATTGGAAATGGGCTTTCCTGGCCGGCGCCTATTGGAAATGGGCTTTCCTGGCCGGCGCCTATTGGAAATGGGCTTTCCTGGCCGGCGCCTATTGGAAATGGGCTTTCCTGGCCGGCGCCCATTGGAAATGGGCTTTTGTGGCCGCCGCCCATTGGACTGGATTCAAACATGGACTAAAAAGATTGGAGTGACTGTTGCTGCGAGCTGGACATTGGCCATGGGAGAATGTCATACGGTCGATGTCTATAACAAAGGCATGGGGTGCGTGAGTGAATCGCTTCTTGTCTGTGCAGATGTTGGATGGCATTTTTCAGAGGGTTTGACCTGTCCGACCAGCGCATCCAAGCAACAGCGTACCACATAAAGTCGCCATGATGGTACATGCACATCCTGTTCCAGGTAAAGCGCCCATAGCAACTAAAGCGAGCCATAGCTAGTTGTTTTTCCTATGGACAATGGACATCGTGTTTCTGAACGCGTACATCTTGTACATGGAGTCGCGCGACCCACCGCTCTCTGCGCATCTCAGGATGCGAGATTTCCGCATGATGGCCCTCACGGGCATTGTGCAAATGGCTACCTCGATCTCGGCGGGTCCTACGGCCAATGTCAGTCCCCAGTTCCCGACCAAAGCAATGCTGCAGGCCCTGCTGCCTCGAATTGCGCCCATTCTGCAGAAAGGCGCCAACCCTGATGAACCCTCAGACTATGAGATAAACGCCTGCGTCTAAGTCTGTCTAAGGCGCATATCTCCTGCAGGATGACCAAACAGCATCGCTGCATCTGCCACCAGAATGAGTGTAAGACGGCGTTCACCACATGCTGGCTCTGCAAAAGTCCGCTCTGCTTGGGTATGCCCAGTTGTCTAACGCCCTAATGTCTGCTGCAGTTTCTACATTCTAAAGCTTTTAGGCACCTGCTGGGCCCGGTTCCATTCAATTCCCGGTGACTTAGCTGGTGGGATGAGAGTCTCCACGCAAAACGCTACCGGTCTAAGGCACGCACCCCCTCCTGCAAACCCATCCACTGATTGATCTCTTCAACTTGGCTGTGATTCTTTACCGACCTTGCCTGGCTGTGTTCTGTACTGCTACCGGTTGTGACATTTTGGCCACCTGGCTTGTCTCTCTTCTGTACTGCGATGACGGCTTGTGCTTTTTGGGCCAGTTGACTGTGTCTTTGCTGTGTTTTTGGCGATGTCGCCACCTTCTGTTTATGTTTTTTGTCTTAACCTTTGTCCTAAGAGCTTCGCAGTGGCAAAAAGTGATAAGTGCTGCTTTACAACAGTGATCTGTCTGTGCAACTGTCGTCTGAACATTTGTGCTATTGTTGCTTCACTGTTTTATTTTATGCCTGTTCGATCTCAGTTATGCCCGTCCTATCTCAGTAATTGATTTGTTCCCGGTTCGCTCGTGTTGCCACATGAATAAATCGTTTATTGCAAATAAATCACTGTCTTGATCTTTCCGCAACCATCCATTTTCGAATCACAAGCTGTTTCTTTGTCTCTACACAAACACCGCTTTTCAACTAACTCGCAGTTTGTCTCATCTTCCTCAACTTTTTTCTACACCCTCCTCTAAAACTGAAAACCAAAAACCTCTAAAACTCAATACTTCGTAATTTCTCAACCATGTCTCAACTATGTCTCAACTATGTCTTCGCCTATGTCTCAATTATGCCTCAACTATGTCTGTTTTGAGACATATGCAGTTCGGTATGTCTAAACCTACCATGTCTACGTTTTAGACATAAAACCCGATGTCCTTCTAGACATACTATTTTTTCCTTAGAGGTCAGATGTCTTGAATCCGGTATGTCGGGACCATAGGAGCAAAAGCTCCTAGGTCTGTGCCAACCGGATACGTTAAAATAAGCTATTCTGAGCTCATTTACACCTAATCCAGGCATATTTTAATCATAATTTTCTATACAAAATTCGTCCAAAAAAATTCCTGAGGAGGGTAGGTCTGAGCTGAGGGGGGGCAACCACCCTCAGCCCCCCTTTGCCCATATCTTGACACATACATATACTATAAAATTACATACAATTACAAACACATGTACACTGCACTGCAAAATCTCCATAAAATAGATTCTTGGAGCTTAGCAATTGGAATGTGTGGTCAGTTTTCACTTGGCGCTTGAACACAGACAGTTCGGGATTGACTAGCGCATCAGGTAAAACATTCCAGCATTTAGCATAGAAAACAAAGAAACTATTCTGCTGTCTGACTAATGCACACAGGGGCACTGTAATCACATGGTCATGGGTAGCCAAACGACGCGAGCGGCGCAATTCTTGGTGAAAGGCCAATTGAAAACACTCAAGGGGGACAAATCTTTGGTTGTGCAGATATTTGTACAGAAGACAGAGACCAGACTCTAAGATTACGCGTGACACAGACTTCCCTTCCTGCTCACTAAGCATGTCATTATGCAGCATGTCAAACCTATTGAGGGCGAGCTTACATGCGTACTTTTGTGCACGTTCCAGAGCTAAGCGTTCAGTTACATATTGCGCATAAGAGAGCGGTGTGACATACACTAATAATGAGTGGGCAACAGACATGTATACTTTTGCAATAACTTTTGGCGCATACTTTGACACAACCCGTGAGACACAGCCCAATCTTTATGCACAGGGTCGTCAGTCTTTTGTCGCACCCGCTATCTGGACGCCTCACTTTTACTGCTGCTATACCGCCAGAGTGCGACTGATTCACAGACGTTTCGGTTTTTAGTAGTTTTAGAAGTATTTTTCTTAGCAAGCACACTTACAGGCACTCTTGTGGGGCTAAAGAAGCCAGCTATAATCCAGCAGGGCTAAACATGCATGCACCATGTGGCTGGCAAGGCCGCCTAATATCATCTGGACTATTTTGACTGCTCTATTCTCACCCCAAAACACTTGCATGAAGATATGTCATAGTTGAAAAATGCAGATGTTAAGAATAAGACAAAACCAAAGACAAAAAGCACAATCTAGCACGCCCTTCAATTTCCGGCTACATGGTCTAGCTGGTTTAACATAGTAGTAACCAGATGCCTTAGCAGCCTTCCATATCTAGAGCCAAATGCAACAAGCAGTTTGTCAGCAGCATTCCGTAGAGCAGCCTTCCAACTTCAGGTATCTACCTTCCGTTTAGTAAAATAAACCAGAAGCTTAGATAGCCATCCATTTTCGGGCACGCATGCACCAGGTTTCGCCTTTTATCCTTGAACCTGTGTACAGCCGCTAGTGGTTAAGGCTCATCAGCAAGGTGACCACTAGGTGAAAAAGCTGCATTAACACAAGCATACATGCTTCTTCCACCCAGCAAAAACCTTCATGGTAACCAAATATTAACCAAGAATGGTTCATGCCATGGTATCAGAGAGAGTATGATGTGCAGAGGGAAACGAACACCACAAACACACAACACAGTAAGACACAAACGGCAGGACAAGCTTACCTTGGCCATTTCTGCTCTCGCCACGCGCTTGACTGATGAAGAGACAAGTGGTCTTGCTTCATTTCTGTTCTCTTTTATATCACGTATTGTGCCCTAAGAGCTAATCTACAGGACACAGGCCCCTTTGTTGTCCAATGTACTCTGCAGTAATCCTTATTTATGACTGGAGTAATCGACAGTTTTATAGTCACTGTTTATGACCGCTATAACATTAGACCTGCCTTTTAGTCACTCTCTTTAACGCTGCAAAACACCAAGCGCAAAATATTGTGCTGTCACCCAGTACCAAAAGGTACTGGGGTTAAACAACCTGACCGTGAGGTCAGGAGGCAACCCAGCCGAGGCCAGGAAACACTCCAGTCCAGAAGGAGCTGGAGGTCAAGCGACCCAACATAAGTTGGGAAATGTTTGTAATGAGCAAGAGGTTGTTTGTTTGTTTAGTTGAAAATCCAATGAACAAATTCCATAATCTTCTGTTTTTTAATCAGATCAAATTTACCTACAAGTGTTGGATATTTCTCTGTAAATTTTAAAAAACTAATAATGAGTTCTGTTTGGTTGTACCCATTAGCTAGAAATTCTTTGTATAAACCATGAATTCTGTCTGCTAAAAGTGGTAGTGTATTATTTAACCTAGCAAACCGAATCAATTGTGAGTGGAAAACTTTGATACCCATATTGCTATGTACATTGCTGTCCCTAGAGACATATCTTGTAATCTTGAATCTAAAATCATCTGTTTTGTTATAAACACTAAATTGTAAACCATTACCAATATTAATGTGTAAATCCAAAAAATTACAAGAAATTTTGGTATCACCAGAGCTTTCTAAAGTAAGACAATCTGGATAAATGCGTTTTGAAATATCTAAAAAATTTGCAAAATTAGCAGTCAAAATATCATCTACATATCTCATAGTTAACCAAGACTTTTTTGCAGCATCCAGATTATTTCTGTCATGTTGAGTGGACTAAACCAGACATGGGCAAAGGGGGGGGGCTGAGGGGGGGTTGGCCCCCCATCAGGCTCTGATCTACCCCCCATCAGCCGGCCGCTACCCCCCATCAGGAATTTTTGGGAAGAATTTTGTATAGAAAATTATGATAAAAATATGCCTGGAATAGGCGTAAATTAGCTCAGAATAGCTAATGTTAACATATTTTAATGAAAAATAAGCCAAAAAAACCCTAATTTTCGCAAAAAAATCGGACTTTTTGGCTTACCACCCCCTCAGCCCCCCATCAGGCGCTCCAACCTACCTCAGCCCTTCATCAGGAATTGAAAATTCTACCCCCATCAGCCGAAATGCTAGCCCATGTCTGGACTAAACAAGCCCGGCAGATGCAGCCCTGAAGCTGTCTGACCTAGTGCCACCAACAGAATACAGAGTGCTGAAAATGAAGGCAACAGATTAGTATTCAGCTACATTGAATGGCTCTTTCAGTTTGATCACAGAATTTTTATTCTGTCAGTCAATCAGTCGTCCAACGCTTACCCACGCATACAGTACTGTCTGCATACAAACATGTTCTATTCTATCTTTGCTTTTCTCCTTCTTTTGGCTCCTCAACTTAAACAAATTGCAGCTCAAATGCCAGGTATAAGTGATGGTTCTCTCAGATTTGGGCTATTTGTTTACATACTTTTTGACACACAGACTATGGTTACTATGAGAGCGCTCTGGGTGTGGAATTCAAACATGGTACGTTTTATACAGCACCTTAGGGGCCGTCCATAAACGACGTCGTTCCAGAGGGGGAGGGGGTCGGCTGAAATGCGACGATAGACGACGCACCAAGAGGGGAGGGGGTTAGCAAAAAACGACGTCGCTTTTTTGGAATTTTAGGGAACTTTGAATGCATTATTTTCGATTTATGTTCATTCTGTCAAAGATTTCTACATTCAGAAAAGCTTCCCAGAGTGGCTGAAGGGATCTATTCAATTCATTGTACAGTATGGCAACAATAAACAATGACAGTACTGCATGTACTGCACTTTTTTCGGGGGGGGGGGTAAACGAAGAACGACGTCGCCTACGGGGGAGGGGTCCCCAAAAACGACGCAAGGCGATTTTGGGGGGAGGGGGATCCGAAGACGTCGTTTATGGACGGCCCCTTACTTAAAGCAAATGCATCAGAGTGAAGCGATAAACCAAAAATTTTGGAAAAAAGCTTAAGTCATACACCACTGGGTCGTCTGGTCTGTCTGTGCCATGCTGAACTGACCATGGCGAGGATACCCACAAGAAGGCTGACCTTTTAGGTGGCAGGAGCAAAAATGATGCCTTAACGTGGCTTTTCTTTTCTTAGGCAGGGTTTCAGACTGCTCAAGCTAAACTGGTTCTAAGTTTTACAGTATTTTTTAGACAAACCGAACAGGGACAGCAGTGCTGAGTTTAGTTGTTGATTACCTGCAATGGCACTTGGTCACTGTTGCCGATAAATATACTGTACAGTACAGAAACCACAGAGGACCTGATACCGAATCTTTACTAGTTTTGATCTGCTTTACCCATACCCATACCCATACCCGAAACTGCGTATTTTTGTGTAAAACTACCTGAAATCGGGTATACCTATACCCGGGTACTTTTTGAAGTCCACATACCCCGGTATACCCGATTTTTTGTATTTGAATGGGTATTTTTTCGAAAAAACTGAACAAACATGCCCGTTAAACTTCTGTTTATACTGTGCAAAAATTCTCCCAAGCAAATGTTGGATTGAATTATCGCTTTTGTCCAGTGGCGTACCAGGGAGTGCAGGGTGTGTGCGGTATAGGTAGGGAGCAAAAACTAGACAAAGATAAGAGAAATTAATCAATTATGAAATTAATAAAAAACCTGGATTATAAAGTTTGATACCTAAACAGCATATTGTAGAGCAAAAAAGCTGTTCAGTGAAATTTATGCATGTTTCTGAGATTACGCATTACGCATATGCAATACGCAAAATACGCATTAGTTTTGCAATGCGTAAACGCAATCTTAAATACTAAAGTCTGTTCAAAAATTATTGGCGCTGGGTACATCCGGCCGTGTCCCGAATTTATGTGTGGTGTGAACCCCATACATGTAGATATGGATCTGTTCTTCTCCTCAACTACATTACTATACTGTTCTCGAAATTTGCATATTGTACTTTAGTTAGAAGAAAGAGGAGGCCTGAGAATAAAACCGACTTTTTTGGCAAAGCGCCAATTTTTGTGCCGGTACAAGATTGGGATTCCCCGAAATTCAGGCATCTCAAAAATACTACCATAAATGCGATCAACCCTACCAAAGTTACAGTCGATTTTCTAACGCTGACAAGTGGTCAAAATTTTGCTCTCCCATAGTTAAGCACAAAAATTCATTCAAGAAGGTACACATGGGGGATTTTTCTTCCAACCAATTTCAGCTTCACGGTTCTATATTATGTCGGACATGCTGAATCCAGCGGTCACATTGGTTTCGCTATACGACTTTGAGTGCTTACACCTGATCGCCGCAAAATAACTTGAGATTAAGTCTCAGCAATTTCTGATGGACACCCTAACTTCGAGGTCAAATTTCAAGCAAAAATCAAAGTCGTAGAGCAAAACCAATGTGACCGCTGGATTCAGCATGTCCGAAATAACATAGAACCGTAAAGCTCAAATTGACTGGTGGGAAAAAAACCCATGTGTACCTTAGTGATGTAAAATTATGGAATTTGAATTTCAATTCAATTTCAGTTAAATTATGGGCTCAATTTTCAAATTCAATTAAATTAAATTGAATTAATTGAAATACTTTTCCGTTATTTTCAATTACAATTATGTTTTCAATTAAATTATGGAACCTCGGAAAATTTCAATTATGCAATTTTTTTTCAATTATGTTTTCAATTTTTTTTAAAATTGTTGTAATTAAAAGCAACACTAGTACTGTAAACGGCGTTAAGTGCCTTAGTGTTTTACAGTATTTAGATAAAGGGAGCTTGAATATTTACCTGGCGCTAAGCTAAGCTGAGTTGTTATAGTTTTAGCCGTTGATTATCTGCAATGGCAGTTAACTCTGGTCGCTGTTGACGAGAGATTGGCGGCAACCCAAGAGGACCTGATCCTCAGTGTTTACACCAACTCTGAGGAGTCAGAGCCGGTCTTGCTTAAAGGCCCCTTTGGTCAAAACAAAGCGACGAAGCGAGCGGATGCAAGATACTTTTACAGTCGGGTCTTCAAAGATATAAATGTCACGAAAATTAAGTTGTCCATAGTATGCCCTCCATCAGAACAGGCTCGACTATGTGATGGATATCGACTGAAATACGTACAGTCATGCCTTTTTATTGAGGACCCCTCATTGATTTTCCACCTGCTGTAGGACCAGAACATAATCAGAAGTACAACAGAAACAGTTACAGTATAGTATATAGGTAGGGATGGATATTTTTCCGAAATAACCGCGGTCCGTCCATTTTCAGATTGCCAAATTTGGTATTTTCTGTTATTTTTCTAACAGTTTTGTGTCAGTCTTGTCTATTATAGATCGCAAAGGTCCATTTTTAACTGGAAAGTTACATAAATCAGCTATTTTTAGCTTGAGTTTATTTCCCGCGATTTATGTTTTCTCTTACCCTTAGGAAAAAACCGATTTTTTCCGAAGAAAACGAAAAAAACTCCGGCAAAAACACGCCTCACATCCCTGTGATCAGATATCGGGTGTACTGTTGATTGGGTATACCGAACCCATACCGAAAAATGGGTATTCTTGGGAATACCTACCCAATAATTACCTACCGATTCGCGGTATTTAAATAAATACCCATACCAGGTATACCGATTATTTTGGGAATACCCGGGTATTTAGGAATCGGAATTTTTGTCCAGCTTAGTGGATTTTTTATCGAAAATTCGCTATGATCACATTGTTTTCTCTGTAATTTTCCATTTTTGGGGCATGCAGAAACACATTCTATGACACGATATCCCTCCAAAATATTATATTTTAAGGATTTTTAGTTTCGTGACCCAGCTCCCTGTCCCAAACTTTGTCATTAGAAAGCATTGGTCTAGTTTTGGCTTAACTTCACACTGCTCCTTGAAATCAAGCCTATGTACAGTACATTCCCAATCAACTAAATAGCCTCGTTTTTTGTCACTGCTCGTTAGATCTGCATACTGTACACTAGCAGGCCTACAGTACAAGTGGAAGCATTTCTATTAGCCAAAACTATATATAGAAACAATTTTCACTTCAGTAAAACTAAAAAATAATTTCAAAAATTTCTAAAAACTGTAAATCCTTTGATGGATTTTCTAGCCTCTGACCTTAGAAATGCCTAATTCAATGGTCCTGTAAATGGGAAATTCAGTGTTTTGACTTTTTCAGCAAATACCGAATAAACACCGGTACACCGGTATTTTTGCGAATACCTACCCATACCGAACCGATTCCTGGGTATGCCGAAAAATACCTACCCATACCGAACCGATTCCTGAAAATCCCATACCCAAACAACAGTAATCGGGTAGCTGGAGCATGCCGAAAGCCATAAACTTGCCGATTCGTTCAAAACCCGGTCATTTGGGAAAGGTTATAGAGACACTGGCTCTATTCATGTAGTTGCGTTCTCCTACGCATCACTAACCTACACGCATTTTCAGACATAGGCATCTTTAGTAAAATATTGTCATTTTGAATAATGTATAAACGTTTTCCTTTTTTGAGTTTGTTATTTCTCATAAACAGACATGACTGTACAAACGGTAGTTTGGTTTTTTTTCGCGTTGTAGCAGAATTTGTTTTTCAGGCTAGGCTGGCTCTTATGGAAGGCACAAGGACAGGACCGACTTATTACTTTACATGCAACAACTGTTGGTTTGACAACGAATCTAATACAGCTATTACTCATGAACTGATCAACAAAAACTATTGATTGGTGGGCTTAGGGCTTGACTTAGGTGGCCACTGACAGCCTTTGACTCAGTAAAGCTGTTGCAGCAGAGTAAAGTCTTTATTGGCAACTTGTTTTTGAACGCTTTGAGCAACTCTTCTGACTTAATTTCATGCAGGGCATGGCCTAGAAGTATATAAAGTGCACAAGCATTAAGAACTATGTTCAATTATTTGTCAGTTCCTGGAACACACAGTACGACAATTCGGAAAGACAGAATAGGTAACGTATCGGATGGTTATTCCAAATCTACCTGATAATCAGGTACAAGTATAACTGATCAACAGAAATCTATAGTCCAAAAACACCGAAAAATCATTGCATAAATTACAGATGAATCACTAACGCATTTAGCAATATGTTCTCTAGATCTCAAATCAGAAGAAACCATGACACTTGCATTATGCACATGGCTGACATCAGGGCTAGTCTTGCCATCCATTCGGAACGGATAACGTTGATTAGTGCAACTTCACAAAAGCGTGTTGCAAGACACTGGGTAAATCGTTAATAAAACAAAAAACCGAACTGGTCCAAGCCCGGAACCTTGACGCACGCCAGAAGTACACTGAACATTGAAAGATTTTGAACCATCGATACACACACACACGTTGAAATCTGTTGCTCAAAGAAGACTCAACTACAAAAACTTAAAATGAAGGTGCAACAGCAGGCACATGAAGTTACTTGGGAAACTAAAGTTTGCTCTGTCCAGAATATCTGGGTTCGTGCCGCTCTGGCGATCCAAAACATCCCTGACTTCCCACAGAAATTCCCACTGTCAAAAGCTAAAGAGGAATCCTAAAGAGCTTCATTACATTTGCCAACTGCTGTTACATTATATTGAAAGCAACTAACATCCTCTCAGCGCCAAGCTATTAGATTCAATTTTAACCGCTGAGTCCAAAAATGACATCAGAATTCAAAGTTTCGCAGGATCTTTATACACAGGGTTGTCAGTCTTGTTGCACCCGCTATCAGGGTGCCTCAGTTTTACTGCTGCTATACGGCCGCTTTGTGACTGACTGGATGTAGTTTTGAACGCTGAGTCCAAAAATTTCATCAGAATTGATCTATGGCCTATCGTTCCTGAGTTACGCCCATTCAATGTTTTGTGGTAAGCCAAAAAAGACCGATTTTTCGCTAAAATCAAGGTTTTTTGGCTTATTTTTCATTACAATAAGTTAAAATAAGCTATTCTGAGCTCATTTACACCTAATCCAGGCATGTTTTATCATAATTTTCTATACAAAATTTGTCCAAAAAATTCCTGACGGGGTAGCGGCCGGCTGAGGGGGGAGGTCTGAGCCTGAGGGGGGGCAGGGCAATCACCCCTCAGCCCCACTTTGCCCATGTCTGGACGGACACATATACTATAAAACTACATACAATTACAAACACATGTACACTGGACTGCAAAACCTCCTTAAAATAGATTCTTGGAGCTTAGCAATTGGAATGTGTGGTCAGTTTTCACTTGGCGCTTGAACACAGACAGTTCGGGATTGACTAGCGCATCAGGTAAAACATTTCAGCATTTCGTATAGAAAACAAAGAAACTGTTCTGCGGTCTGACTGATGCACACAGGAGCACTGTAATCACGTGGTCATGGGTAGCCAAACGACGCGAGCGGCGCAATTCTTGGTCAGCAGCCAATTGAAAACACTCGGGGAACAAAACTTTGCTTGTGCACATATTTGTACAGCAGACAGAGACCAGACTCTAAGATTATGTGTGACACAGACTTTCATTTCTGCTCACTAAGCATATCATTATTTGGCATGTCAAACCTATTGAGGGTGAGCTTACATCCGTACTTTTGTGCACGTTCCAGAGCTAAGCGTTCAGTAACACACTGCGCATAAGAGAGCGGTGTGGCATACATTAATAATGAGTGGGCAACAGACATGTATACTTTTGCAATAACTTTTGGCGCATACTTTGACACAACCCGTGAGACACAGCCCAATCTTTATACACAGGGTCGTCAGTCTTGTCGCAGTCCTACAGGGCTAAACTTGCATGCAACATGTGGCTGGCAAGGCCACCTAATATCATTGGACTATTTTGACTGGACTGCTCTGTTCTCACCCCAAAATACTTGCATGAAGATATGTCATGTTGAGTGGACTGAATAAGCGCGGCAGATGCAGCCCTGAAGCTGTCTGACCTAGTGCCACCAACAGAATAAAGAGTGCTGAAAATGAAGGCAACAGATTAGTATTCAGCTACATTGAATGACTCTTTCAGCTCGATGACAGAATTTTGATTCTGTCAGTCAATCAGTCATCCAACGCCCACCCACACATACAGTACTGTCTGCATACAAACATGTTCTATTCTATCTTTGCTTTTCTCCTTCTTCTGGCTCCTCAACTTAAACAAATGGCAGCTCAAATGCCAGGTAAGTCATGGTCCTCTAAGCTTTGAGGTATTTGTTTACATACGTTTTCGCACACAGACTATGGTTACTATGAAAGCGCTCCGGGTGTGGAATTCGAAGATGGTACGTTTTATGCAGAACCTTACTTAAAAAAGCAAATGCATCAGAGTGAAGCGGAAAAACTAAAAATTTTTCCGCTTTCAAAAAAACAAAAGGGAGGAAAGACTAGACAAAAATAAGAGAAATAAATTAATTATGTACTAAATATGTCTTCTATTTTATGCTCAGAATACGTTTCAAATGCGTTTTGAAGGCCAAATTTTCAAAAATTTCACGCCCAGGTGGGGCAGAATCCCAACCATTTTTAGTGTGAGGTGAGGGTACCAGGAATTTTCTGAGATACATTAAAGCTTTAACTAAGTTTTGCTTGCCAATATTTAAAAAAGAGGCTAAGTTTTAAGAGGAATGGAAACCTGCAACAAATCCTGGAATTCAAAGTTTCTACAGTTTTACATGACATCAGTTGTGTTCTATGCTCAGGCTATCTGCTTGTGTTTCTGTTAGGTCGAATGCTACTAGACTTCTTCTTGAAATGAACATTCAAACAAACTTTTGTCGGACTAGGAAAGCGCATATTGCTTGCCTGTTGAAAACATACATACTGTACATACTACATTGGAATTCTTTGAGGTCAGGAATTTATGATCAAGCCTCAAGTATGTCTAAAAAACCTGGATTATAAAGTTGGACACCTAAACAGCATACTGTACAGAAAAAAAACTGTTCAGTGAAATTTCTGAATGTTTCTGAGATTACGCATTATGCGTACACAATACGCAAAATACGCATTAGTTTTTTGCAATGCGCAAACGCAAACTCGTACGCATTTGTAATTGGAATGCGTATACCTGTACGCATACGCAAACGCAAATTGAAAAAAATCCGGTATTAAACAACACTAGTACCATAAACGGCGTTAAGTGCCTTTAGTGTTTTACAGTATTTAGATGAGGAGAACTGGAATATTACCTGGTGCTAAGCTGAGTTGTCACAGTTTTAGCCGTTGATTATCTGCACTGGCAGTTAACTCTGGTCGCTGTTGACAATGAATGGACGGAAACCACAGAGGACCTGATGCTCAGTGTTTACACCAACTCTGAAGAGTTAGACCCGGTCTTGCTTAAAGGCCCGTTTGGTCGAGCTGAGACGAAACGAGTGGACACAAGAAACTTTTTCAGTCGGGTCTTCAAACATTTACATGTCACAAAAATCAAGTTGACCATAACATGTGCTCCATCATACCAGGCTGAAGGATGCGATGGATATAAACTCAAATCTGTACGGTCATGCCTTTTTATAAGGGAACCCTAATTCAGTTTCGGCCTACTATAGGACCAGGACTATAATCAGAAGTACAACAGAAACAGTTGCAGTATTCTATAAGATCAGGCAGAGATTGATATTTTCCCCAAAAAACCTCGGCCTGTTTTTTCAGTTTTTCTCCAAAATCGCTAAAAAAAACTTCAGCTCAAGTTCTGAGTATTTAGTATCTCAGCCAGGTTAATGATTGCTAACGCTTTCTAGCGCCTTCCTGAGTCTTTTCAGAAGAGAAATGCATGTCTTACATAGATATAAATCACGAAACATGCATGAAACAGTCCCTGACAGGCTTCATCAATAAGCGCTATATGCAAATTTTCTTGCTGCAGTTTGCCTTTTTGTTTCAGATTGCCAAATTTGGTTTTTTCTGTTGTATTTCTAACAGTTTAGGTAGTGTTCCGACGATATCAAAACTTGTCGATATTCGATATCGATGTCGATATTTATAGTTATGCAAGAAAATGTGAAAATGTAAAAGAGCAAACTGCTCTCACTGCTTGTCAGTCAAGCACTGTTGCAATCAGCGCTCTGATATCAATAAGTAGGGAATCGCAGAAAAAGTAGTGGCCCTTCTGAAGCCCTTCAATGAAACGGTTGACCCCTCAGGCCGATGGCCCACCCTCATTAGGCATAAATGAGCTCAGACAGAATAACGTTTTTAACTTATTTTAATGATAAATAAGCCAAAAAGCTGGAGTTTGGTAAAAATCGGTCCTTTCAACAACCCATCAGCCCGGCGGTACCCCCTCAGGATTTGAAAATTTGCCACCCCTCAGCCAAAATGCTAGCCCATGTCTGCTTCTGTCCTCCTGCTTCAAGTCTGCGGAGTGAGCAGCTCTTCAGTATTGCTGCAGACATTTAAGAACCTAAGCATTGCTGTCAGAAAGCTGAGAATGCCGGGAAATTGATGTTTCTGAGAGCTATCATGCCACTGTTAGGTTTTGACTATACCATCGATTTTTAGTTTTCCAGGAAAAACTGTTTTTTTGCTGTTCCAGAGAAATAAACTTGGTGTCAGCTTTGCTTTTTGCTACTTTTCCGCACACGAAAATATCGAAAAAATCGATGCGAAATATCGCGATTTCGATATCGACATCAATATATCGTCGGAACCCTAGTTTAGAGACACTCACATCAATTCATGTAGTTGCGTTCTCATATGCATCGCTAACCTACACGCATTTTCAGACATAGGTATCTTTAGTAAAATATTGTCATTTGGAATAATGTATAAAACGTTTTCCTTTTTTGAGTTTGTTATTTCTCATAAATAGACATGATTGCAGAAACGGTGGTTTGGTTTTGTTTCGCGTTGTAGCAGAATTTGTTTTTCAGGCTATGCTGGCACTGATTGGACACAGAGGACAGACCTATTACTTTACATGCAACAACTGTTGGTTTGACAACGATTACACAACCCCAACGACAGCTATTACTCATGAACTGATCAGCGAAAAATATTGATTGTTGGCTTACCGTATAGTGCTGTTTATAGTACCCGGGTACTATATATGGCACTTGGGGTTTTGTGAAAATAAAATTGAATCCATTTATAATACCCGGGTACTATATATGGCACCTATGAAATCTGCTCTATAAGAAACTAACAATAGTATGTGAAGTTACTTGCTCAAATTACCGATTTGATGTAAAAAATAGGTTATGTACATGCATCAGAACCTCTATGATTGCATTATCTACTGTTTTTCTTCATACAAACAAGGTTTACCACCAAAAATACTGTGTTTTTCGCACATTTTGTATTTATAACAGCTCATTTCAGAATAAAAATCGGTCTCCATTTATAGTACCCGGGGTACTATAAGCGGCACTTAGTGCCATTTATAGTACCCAGGGTACTATAAATAGGGGGGTACTATAAACAGCACTATACGGTAGGGTTTGACTTAGGTGGCCACTGACAGCCCTTGACTCAGTAAAGCTGTTGCAGCAGAGAAAAGTCTTTATTGTCCATTTCTTTTGGAACTCTTTAAGCAACATTCTTCTGGCTTTATTTGAACCAGGGAATGGCCTGAAATGGAAGTCTATAAAAGTGCACAAGCATTAAGAATCTTTGCTATCAGTGAAGTTGAAGAGTTAGTATTGTCTAAAGTGAGGGTGGTGCCCTGTGAACATAAAGCACTGCATGGCCTAATTTATTAGTTAATTGTGTTCCTTAGTTGAAGTGACTGTAATCCAGGACCCCTTAATTCGTACAGCCCTGCTTTCGCGCCAAAACTCTTTTCATTCGTGTGCGAATTGACAGAATGACGTCTGTTTGAAAATATACAGATATCTAAAAAGTGGCTACGCGGTTTTTTTGGCCAACACTGCACATACTTGTATGTCAAGTCAGTAGACTCTGTGGTCGCAAACTGCAACAGAACTGCGCTTCTTAATCGCCTTATAAATAACTAATGCACATTGAACAGTAGGTGAAAAATTTATTATGGATGCAGTATAGTCCACTCAAATGCCTTTAACGTAAATATAGAAAGTATTTGGACAGTTATAATAACATCCGTAGTACATGCACGCAAATTGGTTTCACTCCAGCCATCAGTTAGCGAAGTGGTCAAGTTTTCGTACAGCTGATAAACCAGAACGAACAGAACCAATTACAGATAACCGTAAAATATCTGCAGTCTAAAAAATCACAGTTGCAATGGGGAAATTCTCTATTGCCACTTACTTGACTTGGTGGTTGGTGTCAGAGTTGGTCGGGTTTCAGGTTCCCCACCGCCGTCCGGACACTGGTACATGTAGTTGATTTTCTTGATGTCCAATTCTGATGGTCTGCGTCCCTGTCCCATTCGTTTATTGTTCTCACGGATTGGCTCCAGCTTTGCGCTGATTTTTGTGCCATTCTCATCACCACTAGGGTAGTGCATGATGCTCTGCAATGAGAACTGCCTAGGCCTATGGATGGATTGTCCGGGCGGGGCCGTCATAGCCCCTGCGTTAGGCCACACTACGGGCCCATCACGCACACCCACATCCTGCCCTTCCTTCGCTGCCTTTGCTACTAGCCTAAACACACGTGCTGTGTCAGTCCCAACACGTGTGATTGCTATTGTATGTAGCTTTAAGTGCTTAGCAGCTCAAGTTGGTTCCCATTTACCTACTCGATGTCACCAGCTTTCGGTGGAATGAGTTGGGCTTTGCATTGACGACCAACTCTTTGCGGCAAGAAACTGCCCAGCCGAGTGGATGAACGCACGACCACGCGCACAGTGGCTTTGCGGCCTAAACCACTACATCAACTGTGCCGGCATGCCTACGCCTAGCTGAAGTAATAAACAAAGCAGAACTGACTCCGTAGTCGTACTCAAGAGGGTGGTAGCCAGACACTGCTCTATACTGACTTCTCCATTTTTCTTCATGGATGTTCTCCCAGTGAATCTTGACGTAACTGCCTCTGTCGTCTCTGGATTGCTCGTGGAAAAACCCAATTGCATGCATGATTTCGTGAACCACTGTGCCTGGTCTCCAACACGCTGTAAGATTTCTCTGCAGATTAATCCCTTGTATGCTTTCAGCTTGTCCAATTGATGAGGAGAAACAGCTAAACATCATGGTTGTATAGATTCGGGTTTAGACTTAGTTCTTGTAGCTTTTAGGGTTTAAGGTTGTAAGCTGAGGCCGGCCATTTTTGTGTGGAGGTTAAAAGACCAACTTTCGTTTGGGGTTACAAATGTGAAAAACTTGTGTGTAGTCTAATTGTGCAAGCATGAACTTTGACTACCGGAGTTTTCCACCTATAAGACCGGGTCTTATAACTGGAAAGTGCCTAAATTTGGGGTCACACTTTTGCACCTGTTATAAGACCCGGGTCTTGTAGGTGCAAAATCTATAGTTTACAATTAAAACTCGATGTTCTGCATGAAAAGCATGAAATACACGGGTCTTGATCTTTGCAACAACTGACTGTACGTTTAAGTCTGAGTAGCACAGTTTTATACAAATTTTGAAAACTTAGGCAACTTAGAACATACATGTAACAGGTGATCCGCCGAAGGGGGAGCGGGAGTTGGAGGGGGGTCTGGCGCCGGCCGGGGGGGGGGTCTCAGCAAAAAATTTGGGAGGGGGAGTGGGCACTAAAAAACGCTCAAAAATCGAAAAAATCGCAAAAAATGGCTAAAAATCGCCAAAAATCGATAATCTGGGCTGAAATACAGCTAAAAAGTGCTGTTTTGCAGGCGATTTGGCAATTTTTCTGTCTGAAATTGTAAAAAAATCGCAAAAATTTGCTCCAAAAATAACTTGCCAAAAAATTCGAAGGGGGGTCGGCAAAATAATCTCGGGGGTCCCCATCCGGGGGGTCTGGCCTAAGTCGGGTGGGGGGCAGACCCCCCTGTTACATGTATGACTTAGAAGCTCCAACATGCTTACAGCAGCTATTTAAACTTATCAAAACAAGAATTTTACCAAGATTACGCGAGTTTTAGAACGATTATTGAACGACATGAGCTCAAAAACTCCATATGCATTAATTATCTTGTAAAAAAATATACACGAAAACACACCATTCTAAGCTTAGACCCGGGTCTTATAACTGGAAAATGCCCCTTGACAGACTCTGCTTTCTGACCACCTGCTATAAGACCTGGGTAGGTCTTATAACCGGAGGGGTCATATAGGTGGAAAAGTGCAGTAAGAAAAAATACTGTTATAAGTAACAAAAATGCAGCACGGTAGCCTAAAAGATTTTTACCCTCCTGCAGGGTGATTGTCCATAAAGTACAGATAAGAAGTGTCGGAATCTTGTTTGGGCACCAGTCTAACACAAGTGTGTTCTCTGAAGAACAGGATCGCACAGGCCAGTTTCTTTTTCTGCCATCTATTCATTCCGTCCTCCAGTTCATAGGGAACTCTGTTGTTGGGCCACTGCCTAACGTCAGAAGCACTCATTGACGACTGAAAATGTATCTTTGTCCAAAATTGAACATAAACTGAAAGAAAATTCCAAGTCTACATATTCTATGTCAAGCAGTTCTTCCTCGGATGCCATTTCAGTTCTCAGACTCTTGAATCTCCTCATGCATCCTGCAAAGCTACCGACTTGAAGAAAGATGTCATCGTCGATTATGTCTGCTGCCGCAACACTCAGCAGCAATAGAGCAGCCAGCTTAGGTGGATCCATAGGAAAACACAGGGTTCGATTTGTGCAGTGATCAGGAGTAGACTGAACTTTTGCACTGATACTCTGTTTATAAGCAACTGTACACAATACAACTTACGCTTAGTAAACCTTTGTCATAGTTATTGTTGCGGTGTTCATTTGAATGCAGTCTGCATTGATTCAGAGTGTCTGTCTGTGTCCATCTGTCTGTCTGTCTGCCTGTCAATGCCGGGAAGAAGAAGAATGCACAAAACTTTCCTTTCTGTTGATTTCCTGAGTATGGCCAATTCTAGAGCTAAACAGTTTTTGCAATATGACTTTATTCTGTTTTTTGTGTTTTCAGGCCTCATAGAGAGCTGAAACCTGGAAGAATAAAATTGGTACAGTTAGAAGATAGCTCGTTAGTTAACTTTTTTAACTGTTGAAGAAACAGCTGATGCGCAACAATCACCGCATTAAATGTACGCAGTAAATGAAATGCTATTCTGTAGACGCTAAATGCATTGTCAACAGTATAACTGTGAGAAAACGAGTTATCGTTCAATTGAAGGACATTGCAGCTAAGATGGCGGTCCTCACCAAGACGCGGTCCATATTGACTAAGAAACTTCAGTATTCAGACGTTTATCTGGGACACGATCTGACGCCTTGGCAGCCTAAAAAACGCATTGACCTGCGAAACGAACTCCGTCAAAGACAGGCAGATAGCGAAGAATACTTGTTCATAGACTATGGCACGCTCAAAATTAGGAAATTTCGTAAAACGTAAATTGTGATAGCTGTACGCTTTTATTCTGCATTTCTGCCAACATTAACATTGATACGGACGCGCGTTATGTCAAACTAACGATGTGCGCTCCGTGCCCTCTGAGTGAAAGTACTATATGAGTTAGTATCGGTGCCACAAAGTAGGGTGCGACTGAAGATTGAGATACTGGTAGTGGTGGAACGACCATTTACCGACGCTCCCTTACCTATGTGCCTATGAGACTGTATGTATGTTCTCATAGTTAGTCTGGGAAGTGAATTTTCTTCATTCAATTCATTTATTTATTCATTCTGATTCTGTGAGCGGCCATTCACCCAGGTCGACACATTTCAAGCTAGAAATTTATGATTTCATCTCCAGTGTGTTATACTAGAGCTATAGCAGCACCGATATCTAGTGCGTTGGGGTCCTGACCACAACTGTCTCTGCGACTAGAGAATTTGAGGGATACCTTTCTAATTCTAGTCGGGGGTACCACCCAAGCCTTCAGGATAGGTCTGTTCTGTTGCTGTCACGTCTTAAAATCGTTTTTTTATAGCCTGCAAGTTGAAAATGGCCAAATTTTTGTATTTCATCTTCATGCTGACTCTGCCACAAATGTCAGAGCAAATACTATGTAAGTTTGGCTGAGATCAACTTACACCTGCTGTCATACATGTAACAGCTCCGGGCCGACCAGGGGGGAGGGGGGTAGGGGGGTTTCCTCAGGTGGGGGGGTCGAGGGGGGGTTTCGCCCAGAGGGGGGTCCAAAATTTCAAAAAGCTCCAAAACGCTTGCAAATGCGTTTTTAGCACGTTTTTTCCAGTAAGGAGGCTAAAAATCGCTATTTTAAGGTGCCAAATAGCGTTTCAGAGTTAAAAATAAGCAAAAAATTACAAGTTTTAGTAGTTTGAAGTGGCCTGGTTGGGCTTCTGCCCGACCAGGGCGAGAAAATTTTGAAAATTTAGCATTCAAAAACGCATTTAAAAGGCATTCTGAGCGATTTCTGAGCCACTTTGTTAGTACTGGAGCCACTACTAGTACTTGTATTTTTGGGTCGGGGGGGGGTCCCTTAACTTGCTCGGGGGGTGAGGGGGGGTTTGGCCTTTTCAGCAGGGGGTAACCCCCCAAACCCCCCCCCCTAGTACATGTATGCCTGCTGTAGTCAAGAATGCTGTTCAGATTTTACAAGATGGTTCATTCAAAACGTTTTAAAACTAATCTGAACCAGGGATGCCTACCATACCAAAATTGTACTAGTACTAAAATCAAACTTGAATTTAGTACCAGTGCCATACCAAACCAAATTCAAAACAGCTCCTTCTATACTATACCATACCATATCAAAATCAAACGCCTTTACCAGATAATTTTAGTACTAGAAGTTTGATTTTGGTATGGCGTTTTCATTTTAGTACTACCTTGTTGGCTATATTCATACCACTTTTCAAATGCGTCAAAATATATTCCCAATCCTTTCTGCATGTTTTGATTCGAAAAAAAATAGCGTTTTAGAGCTAAAAACAAGCAAAAAATGACAAAAAGGGCTTCCAAAAACACCGACTTCTCTTAAAATGTCAGCAGTGGAAACGCCGAATTCGGTTTCCAAAGGTTTTTCAGCGAATTTTAGGCTAAAAATTTGAGCTTTCTGAGCCAGTTTGTTAGTACTGGGAGTCACTACTATTGTTGGGTTGGGGCGCCCTTATACCTGTCTCGTGGGGTGGGGTGAGGGTAACCACCCCAAATTCCCCTAGTACATGTATGCTGTGATGGTGCCGTAAATGGTACCTGCACCATATATGGTACCCCTACGCAATGCCATGGCCACTACCATATAAGGTACGAAATCTGAACAGGGTACTACCATATATGCTAATGGTACCGGTACCCTATGCGAAGATATGGGTACCATATGGTGTCGGTGCCATAAATGGCGTTAAGTGCCTGACTGCAATAGGTACATGTGTTGTGCTAAAATGTCAGCAAAATTGATTAACAAACACAAATGTGACAGCAAGACGAAACCTGTTATAGACTCACCCTGTTCGGAGTTGCTATTTATACCAAAAACGGCGTGTAGCAAAACTTTATTTCTAGATTGGGGATGTGACGCAATGAAAGACAAGGTGATGCCAGCTTACTATTATACCCAAAAGCGAACAAGCAACCTGAACCATTGCATTCGAGTGTGCCATTTGACCGAGGGGTGCAAGGCGGGAGCTTTCTATGCCAGCAAGACGTTGTGCGTTATGTACAAAAGCGACCACAAACAGCATCCAGAGGCTCTGATCCATGAAACTGCAGGCGTTGGTGCCACGTATTTCAGAAAATGTAACGGACCAAACACTTGATAGAACGTCTGCTCTAATCAGTCAATTATTCATTCATAGCCGACTTGAATATACTTCCTGGCAATAGACTAGTGTCTTAGTAGGCGTATAGTGCTATGCAAACTGGTTGTAATTTGGAGATGCCGCCTTTTGCTGTCAAACACTCATCAGGCGTTAAACTGAGAGGGGCTGGCAAATGCATTAATTTTTATCACCGGTAGTTTTAGCAATTTACAGCAGTCAGCGCCCACAGATTATCTTCCAGCCTGGGCATCTATTGTTTGTCTAGACCACTTACATCCGTCTGTCTGTCTGTCTGCCCCAGCTGTCACTGTGTGTGGTGCACAGTTGTGCTGTAGACACAGCATTAAGCTGTCTGGCCTTTCTAACGCGGTTCTTTCTTCCTTCTTGTCTGAAAGTCAAACATGACCAAATTGTTGTACTTATTCTTCGCGCTGGTTCTGCCACAAATCTCAGTGCAAAAGTGTAAGTTGTTTATGCTTTGGTTACAACATTTGCTGTTGTACAAGTATGTTTTACCAAAAGTCTATCAGAAAAGGCTGTTTCCAGATTGGGGATGCGATGTAAAAAGCGGGAAGGTGATGCCTTTTTACTGGTTTGCCCAAAAGCCAGCGAACACAATTGAAGATTGTGTCATAACGTGTCACCAAACAGAGGGATGTAAGTCGGCGTCACACTACCCTGCCAGCAAGTTGTGCACGATGTACAGTAGCGACAACCGTGAGCACCCAGATCAAGTGATCAATGAAGATGCTGGTGTTCAGGTGAAGTACTTCAGGAAGTGCAATAATCGAAACGATTGATAGAGTGTCTGCTCAAATTAGGGAATAAATTCAGCAAGCATGTTGAGCACTTGAATACTATTTCCGAAATTCGAGTTGTCCATTCCCGCGCACTGTCGAAATCAGCACTTTAGCGAGGTTTTCTCTTTTATGTGGACAAGTAATATGGGTGTTGGGCTGAGCTGGGCTGGCTTTCTGCCCTCAGACTGACTAGCTTTCTAGCTAGCTTAACTAGCTATTATATATATATTCACCCTTTGTAACAAAAAACCAGCCGGGCCTAGGGGGTCCCCGGGGACACAAACACAACAGAAAACACAATGAAGAGGACCAAAATGCCCGTCTGCCCAGCCTAGCCCAGAGATATTTTTTACGATTCGAAAGAAGAAGAAATTGCGCATCTTTTAAGGTATGTAGTCGACCTTTCCTGCAACAAAAAACTGATTTTTTTGCGCTTTGAAAAATTTTAATGCCCAAAAAATACATTTTTCGACATCTAGCAGAAAAACGGACGGCGCCACGAGATTCAGCGGCTATTTTTACGCATGTTTGCAACCTCAAACTTTGAAACAAAAGGACAAAAATTTTTGACAATATATGGAGACCCATATCTGGCCTACGAAGCAAGATAGCTGAAGGCGGACTCCAAATTAGATCTTTTTGTTACAAAATACATCTAGAAGTCTCTGAACAAAGTTTGAAATTTTTCATACCCGCGACATCTCAGATTTTGGCAGACTTTCTCGTGCAGAGACAATTAAAAAACAAACAAGAATAACTGTATGTAAATTTACGCGGGTTAACACAGCTTTTCAGCATAAAACCTGTACATCGATCCGATTGATCTTTAACTACATTGTATATTCTCTTCCTGAGAGAACAGGACAGCCGCACTCAAACTTGAACTCGCTGCCCTTGGCTAGAACACCTACACATCGTAACCAATTCAACAGACACACGAAATGGTAGCACAGCGTAACCCTAGGACCCTAAGTGGTTGTTGTTAATTTGACATTGTAAGGCTTTAACGAATTTTGCTGCTTAATTAAATGACTAGGGGTAAGGTGGTTGGTGACGACGAAAGAATGTTTTACAGCATCAAGTGTTCCTTTTCCTTGTCGGATTTGAAATCCACTGATGCAGAAATATAAGCAACACGTTTTACTCAAAGGCCTCGCCAAAATCCTTTCATGTATAACACAGTTAAAACACCAGTTATACATCAGTACAATGAGCTGTGGCCACTTGATGTAGGCTCTGACCATTATTACAAGGGCTCTGCCAATTAGTACCAAGGCCAATATTCTTCAGTCCAGGACCATATCTACCGCCTAGTATGTTAAAATAATTGTATCCAGTACATTGTGCCTGATAAAATTCGTTATGCGGAACTATGTGTAATCCGTTTCTTATATAGAGAGACGTGGTTTCCATGCCCTTAACTGCAGTGCCCAGCTTCAGTTGTGCTGCAGTACAATCTAAAATTAAAGATTAATTTGATAAATAAAAAGTGTAGTAGTAAGAGAATTCAGGCCTCCCCGAGGGTACTGATATTTAAGGGAAATCGGTGTTTTTGGAAGTCCTTTTTGTAATTTTTTTGCTTGTTTTTAGCTCTAAAACCCTATTTGGCAGCTTAAAATAGCGATTTTTAGCGTCCTTACTGAAAAAACGTGCTAAAAACACTAGTGTTCCGACGATATCAAAATTGGTCGATATTCGATATCGATATCGATATCGACATTTTCAGCTCAATATCGATCGATATCGATATCGATATTTATAGTTATGCAAGAAAATATGAAAATTTGAAAGAGCAAACTGCTCTCGCTGCTTATCAGTCAAGTACTGATGCAATCAGCGTTCTGATATCAATTAAGTAGAGAATCGCAGAAATGTTAGTGGCCCTTCTGAAGCCCTTCAATGTAAAGGTTGACACCTCAGGTCGATGCCCCACCCTCATTGGGTATAAATGAGCTCGGACAGAATAGCGCGTTTTAAATTATTTTAATCACAAATAGGACAAAAACCTATATTTTAGTAAAAAAGCTGACTTTTTTGCTTACCATCCTTTCAACCACCCATCAGTCCGGCGGTACCCCCTCAGGATTTGAAAATTTACCACCCCTCAGCCGAAATGATAGTCCATGTCTACTTCTGCACCTGCTTCATGTATACAGAGTGAGCAGCTCTTCATTGTTGCTGCAGACATTTAAGAACCTAAGCGTTGCTGTCTAAAAGCTGAGAATGCCGAGGAATTTATGTTTCTGACATCTGAGAGCTATCATGCCACTGTTGGGATTTGACTATACCATCAATTACTGAGTTGTCCAGGAAAAGCGGTTTTTTACTTTTTCAGACAGAAATAAACTTGGTGTCAGTTTTCTCCCTACTTTTCCGCACAAAAAATATCGAAAATATCGATGCGAAATATCGCGATATCGATATCGATATCGATATTGGAAAAAGGGTCGATATATCGACTTTTCGATATCGATATCGATATATCGTCGGAACCCTAAAAAACACACTTCCAGGCGTTTTGGAGCTTTTTGAAATTTGGGACCCCCGTCTGGGCAAACCCCCCTCGACCCCCACCTGTGGAACCCCCCTACCCCCTCCACCAGGTTGGCACGGATCTGTTACATGTATGGCTACAAGTCAAATTATGGTCACCCACTTATTTGTTATATTACTTGAATTTTTTACCAAAAGTAATTAGTGGCCGTCTATAAAGTACGACGTTCAGAGAGGGGGGTAGGGGTACCCCGAAAAACGTCGCAGAATGTCGGAGGGGGTGGAGGGTTGAGGCAAAACGTTGACGTATTTTTGGCCTTTTTTGGTAAGGTTTGACGATTGCAGAATAAGCAAGAATGCAGAGAAAGTCAAACGGTTTTTGACACATATTTGTAGTTGTACAACATACAGTATGTTAGCGTGATTTGTACAGGGTGTGCAAAAAAACAACCCAGCAGATTTTTTACTGGAGTAACCGTAAATCCAAACCGATTTGAATAAATCTTTTTCGAATGAAAGACAAATAAAATTTCGATTGGTAGAGTTTTCGTTAATTAAGATGCTCTGCTTGGTTCTCGAGATATTTGCCCTCAAATTTGAAACACTGACTTGGCAATGAACAAGAGTGATAAAACAACCCAGCAGATTTTTTACTGTGGCAACCGCAAATCTCAACCGATTTGAATGACTCTTTTTTAACTGAAAGTTAAATAAATTCTTGAAAGATTGGTGAAACTAACTGGTAAATACGTATGTGCACAGGCATAAATTTTTTGTATTATTCATTTGTGATTACGCAGTCAGAAAAGCAGCTTCAGATTTTGAAAGAAAATTCGAAAATTTTATTTCGGGGGGGGGGGGTCCTCCGAAACGTCGTAATTTTTATGGGGGGGGGGGTGATGATGAAAACGTCGGTAAACGTCGGAGGGGGGTGGGGGTGCAAAATTTTGAATTTTTGAAAGTTGTAGTTTATGTACGGCCCCTTAGAGGAAAAACTAAAACCGAACCTGAAAATGATGATCAAAATGTTTGCAATAGGTTTTTGTTCAGTTGGTAAGCAAATAAAAGGACAGAGCGCCAACTCACAAGCTTTGCAATAGATCAGCTGCGACCAAGTGTTGGCAGCAGTGCAAGTGACCACGTGGTCTCCGAAGTCTTTCCAGAATGGTTGAGTACAAGTTACCGTAAGTGTTCCGCCAACCAGCACGTACACAGGATCGGTTCCTCTCAAGTAATTCTGATCAAACTGAGATGTAGGAGGATCTATTGGGCTAGCTATTATAGGTGTATATGGCTTGTTAGCATAAGCGTCCACCTCAGATTTCAGACAATCTAAAAAACAGCTCCAACTAGCAGCACATGCAGTCTTGTAGTCAGAAAAGAACATTTTGGCATCTTTGACAGTCTGCCTACACACTTACATGGAATGCACTGAGGAATCGGGTGTTCCCAAGTGATGAAGTTGACGCATTGGATGAAGGCGGTGGTGTCTGACGTTCTACTGGCGTCCCCTTCCAAGTAGTGGAAGTCGTGGCAGGTTATGGTGGCGTTGCCTCCAACGGCTACCCAGTCGATGGGGTCTCTGTCCACCATGTATACTATGTCGGCGTTCTCCACAGTAAATTTTGGGCAAGCTGTCAATGTAGGTATGTACATTACCTCATAAATACGCACTAAAGTCTATTCCAAAATGATTGGCGGTGGCGGATTTTCTCGAAAACTTTGTTCAAGACCCAAACTTCTTTCATATCAATCGATAACAAATTACAAGGGCTACAATATACGAACATCAAATCAAAGGTTCCACGCAGTTTTGTGTGTTTTTCGAAAAAACACCGTTTTTGGGTAAAATCAACTTTTTAGAAGCGTCAGATCGATAAACGGACTAAAAATTCATATTCCTCGTCCAAGTGCGAGTTTGTTGATACATACATGTTTGGGGATTGTCATATTAGTTTTCCAGAAAACGCATTTTAATTGTTTTTTTGCAAAATTCATCTGGTTGGAGTACAAGTTCAATTCTGTCACCTAGAAAACCGTCAGGTTACTGCAAATCTAATTTTCGGGCACCCCCTATTTGGTATAATATTTTAGCAATCTGATTTTTTAGGTCTTCGGTATTAAAAGAACACATATTAATGCTTAAGCAATCGAATGACTCCAGTCTCATGTCTAACATTTTATACAATGGGCCATTTTGCCATTTTTAATCAACTTTGAATGGCCAGAACAATGGAACCGTTTTACACCTGATTATGAGCTGGTTTTGAGGCCGTATATATGGTTTGGGTAAAATTTGAAAAATGTCGGGCAATTTTCCACAGTAAAAACGGATCGCTGCAGAGAATTTTTTGAACCGCACATCCTTCCGACAAACGCGTTTTTTCTCGAAAACTAATTTGACAATCCCCAAACAGCACATATCAGCAAACTTTTTGTTTTGCTTACATTTGACGTGTCTATAAAAAGTTGATTTTACCGAAAAACACGTACAAAACTACGTGAAACCTTTGATTTGATGTTCGCAACTTGCAGCGCTTGAATTTTGCTATCGATTCATATAAAACAAGTTCGGAGTCTTGGAGAAAGTTTTCGAGAAAATGGTTGTTTTGTCACCGCCAATCATCTTTGCACTGACTTTAGTACCATAGGTACTAGACTATTATTGCATCAATCAGGCAGGCGCTCCCAGGACAGGACCGCAGTTTGTCAGTTTTCTTGATTTATTATCGTTCGTTTATTATCCGCGCCGCTTATTTGTTTCAAAATGCTCCAGACTCGTGGCTTATTGGAGGGCGCGGCTTATTGGAATAGTTGGCTTGATATTGGAATAAACAGGGTAAAAATCGCAGTAAAGTGCAAATAGGTATCGTATGATCTGCTCATTCAGGCACGGCCAGACATGGCTAGGGGGTGAGGGGGCTCTCAGGAATTGAAAATGCTACCCCCCCCAGCCGAAATGCCAGCCCGTGCTTGGGCACAGCTAAATATTTGCCTTCAATTTTCGTGCTCAAAATTGTAAAAAGTGCAAAAAGCTTGCCCATAAATTGCTTCCCGAAAAAATTGCCCTGAAGACTCTTGATGTGAGGCGATTTGACCATAGCCAGTGGAGAGACAAACTACCCATTTTACAGGTTGGATGACGGTTAGTGGTTAGAAGCCCAAAAGCAAAAAAAACGTACAGTAGAAGAATATTCCCACGCCCAGCCCAACTGCCATTCCTGCCAGTGGACAGGCAACAGCGCAGCCGATCCAGATATCCTTCGGTGGGATGTAACCCCGGAAACGGAACACGTCCCTCTCCTCCTGATCCATTCGAATGCTCTCCCCAAGCTCATCGAACCACTCTTCAGGCTCGTTCTTCTTACTCACTTTTTGTGGTCTCTTCTGTTTAGGCTTCCGCTTTTCTTTGCGCTTTTGCTTTCGTTTTCGCTGTACAACAATTCAACATTTAGAGCAGCTTCTGAAGGTGAAATCTGATGACTTACTCCTTTGCAGGGAACACCAGTAGCTTCTCTTTTGCAGTGCACAACACGTATTACGTAAAAGTACCTGCAATGTATCTAGAGCGTAGGGTAGATACATGAATTGGTGAATTTAACATTGCGCTACATACCCATTCTTAGTGTTTCTTGTGTTTTTCATCTGAATGTCGCGAATCAAACCATTTTTATAGTCAGCTCCTTGAATGTCTTTCAAGTCAATAATCAATCGTTCGCGCACTTCCTTTACTCTCACGCGACATTTCTGTAGTTTGAAACTAACAGACGTACAGCAGAACACTTTGATGTTCCTAAAATTCACATGTTTATGCAACAATTTATTCTACGTGCACACAACTAACCCAGCGTTCGATCCAGCATTCACTCCTGCCACGAAAACCTGGTTTGCAGGCGCTTTCCGGCGAAACTTTGGATCGTGACATGAGGTGGCCCAGTCACAATACTAAAATCATTTATGCAAATGAGCTGTCCGAAATGACAGTGGAACTTAACAAAGAAACAAACAAACAATAGTTACTCAGACAATAGGATGTACCTTGGTGCAATCGTTGGTCTTGTCGCAATAGGCGCCGATCTTTCGGTTGTTGTATTCGTAGTCGATTTTCGAGAGATGTCTGTCTTTCTTACACTTTATCAGCGGCTTCTGTTGGGGTTTCAGCTGTCGCATTTTCTGCGTCTCACTCAGTAGAAAGCTACTAAGCAGCAGCGCGAGAATCGGCAGCCACCAGCTTTGACCATGCATTTTTGCGGGACTGACATAGAGATGGAAATTCTAAAAGACTAATTGATTCGATTAAGGCAAATTGTCGCTCAATTCCTGTCTGATTATAATTTTGATTATGAAATGGCCAGAGATAAGAACGATTTTTACAAGAACTCTGTTTTATTACTCGACTAATGATGGCTGGAATGTGGCTCCAAAACCAGTTCTATTATAAAATTATCGTAATGACTTGGTTTTAATCACTCTAAATTTGCTTACGTGCATGGTGATTTCATACAAGTCAGAAATAGGAACCGAAAGGAATTCATTATTAAAATAGACAATGTGGTTTGAACAACATAGCAGCATTATTGAAAAACGTACCACTTAGCTCAACCTTCTGTAAATCTTGTCTGCATGTCGTTCAGCACTTCATATGTTGTTACACTCTCCCCCCCCCCCCGAGACGATTTCGCCGGCCCCCCCCTCCGATTTTTTGGCAACTAATCTTTCGAGCAAATTTTTGCAATTTTTTTACAATTTCAGAGACAAAAATTGCCAAAATCGTTTGCAAAACAGCACTTTTTAGCTGTATTTCAGCCCAAATTGCGATTTTTTCGATTTTCGAGCGTTTTAGTGCCCTACCCCCTCCCAAAATTTTGGCTCAGACACTCTCCCCCGGCCGGCGGCAGACCCCCAACCCCCTCCCCCTTCGGCGGATGACCTGTTACATATATGGTTACACATCCCAAGCCTGTACATATGTCTCTGTTGAATTTTATTTCCTATTCGGAATGCAGATCTTTGCACGAAATACTGGACTAATAGTAGGCACACAAACACAAGAAAGAACAAATTAAACAACCCTCAAGAAAAGTCGTAGTCACTATTCTTGATACCGCCCCAGACACAACAAGCCAAGGCCACAGCCAACAACTCCACTACTAGAGTACCCAAGCCCACTCCCCCGGCAATGGTGGCCTTATCTTTCAGGAACTCCCACACTCCATCTGCACAGCTGGTATTCAGATACTTCTTGCCTCCATCACATTGATTCACAGGCAGGGTGATCTTGTCATTCTTGCAGCAGTTGTCGACCAAATTCGCTATGGTCTTTAACTCGGTCTGGTTCATATCATTCACGATCTTCCCAATCTCATCCTAAAATTCACACTCACATAACCACAATCACACTCATTTCATCACCTTCAGATCTCCTTTCTTGACCAGAACTGCAATTCCCGCCGCCAACTCGACGACGAAACAGATGAGTACGAGTGTTATGTAAACAGCTAGTATGCAGCGGTTTTCCAGCAATGCTCCTGCACATCCTAACAAACCGACCAGACACAAGAAGCCTCCCATGCCTGACATGACCCAGATTGGGGTGCGGAAATCGGTGAAATGTAGGTCGGCACTGGTGTGATTGTTGATTTGGTCTTGTAATGCTTGAATGACGTCAGAGTTAGCTGAACTCAGGTTGATCACAAGACCTGTGACCATAACCGTTAGGCCAACTAGTAGAACGAGTATGCTGGCGGTGCATAGGATGCCCTAAAAGCGTAATCGCACACCTGACTAAATACAGACAACAGAAATCTAACCTTAGCACAACTGTTGAAACAACCGTGTACCATGCTTCCAGTATTTAGATATATCTAAGAGCCAGAAGGGTGAGTAAGGCAGACAGCGGCGTCTATGCTTTAAACAATGGCGCAAGAAATCACATGCTTGCTGGTCAGTTATCAGCAGAAATTGCTATTGTGTGCGGCGAGCCAAATGGCTTTATGACTAGCTGACAGGTTTGAGAAATTCTTACTGGCGGGACGATAATAGAATTCCAGGAAAACTGCAATTATGTTGTGATAAACAGCTTGCACGCATTTTAACCTTTTGCAAATGCCCAAATTTTTAGCGTATTGGAAAGTTTCTGGTTGCCGATAGGATTGGTACACGGTTCGGCTTTCGGATATGTTTGGTTCAGCTTTCCGATAGGTTCTTTTCAAATTGTGTTGGTTTAGTGCAGTGAATGGAGAGGCTCAAAGCTATTTTTTGAATCATTTCAACTGCAAGTGTCATCTGAACATCTGTAACAACAAATTTTGAGTATGCGACTTGTTGAAAACGCGCTTCCAAGGAGGTTTGAAGTAACTTTCGCATACGTCTGAAACAGCTTTCTGATACATCTGAAACAGCTTTCCGATACGTCTGACACAGCTTTCTGATATATCTGAAACAGCTGCTGATATGTCTGAAACAGCTTTCCGGTACATCTGAAACAGCTTTCCGATACGTCTGTAACAGTTTTCGATACATCTGAAACAGCTTTCTCATACGTCTGAAACAGCTTTCCCATACATCTGAAACAGCTTTCCCATACGTCTGAAACAGCTTTCCAATACATATGAAACAGCTTTCCAGTATGCCTGAAATAGCTTTCCGATATGTCTGAAACAGCTTTCCGATACGTCTGAAACAGCTTTCTGATACGTCTGAAACAGCTGCTGATATGCCTGAAACAGCTTTATGATACGTCGGAAACAGCTGTCCCATACATCTGAAACAGCTATCCGATACATTTGAAAGAGCTTTCCAATCTGCCTGAAACAGCTTTCCGATATGTCTGAAACAGCTTCCTGATACATCTGAAACAGCTGCTGATATGTCTGAAACAGCTTTCTGGTACATCTGAAATAGCTTTTCGATACGTCTGAAATAGTTTTCGATACATCTGAAACAGTTTTCCGATACAGCTGAAACAGCTTTCTAATACATCTGAAACAGCTTTCTGATACATCGGAAACAGCTTTTGGATACGTCTGAAACAGTTTTCGATACATCTGAAACAGCTTCCGATACATCTGAAACAGCTTTCCCATACATCTGAAACAGCTTTCCGATACGTCTGCAACAGCTTTCGATACATCTGAAACAGCTTTCCGATACATCTGAAACAGCTTTCCGATATGTCTGAAACAGCTTTCCAATACATCTGAAACAGCTTTCCGATATGTCTGAAACAGCTTTCGATACATCTGAAACAGCTTTCCGATACATCTGAAACAGCTTTCCGATACATCTGAAACAGCTTTCCGATACGTCTGCAACAGCTTTCGATACATCTGAAACAGCTTTCCAATACATCTGAAACAGCTTTCCGATACGTCTGCAACAGCTTTCGATACATCTGAAACAGCTTTCCGATACATCTGAAACAGCTTTCCGATATGTCTGAAACAGCTTTCCAATACATCTGAAACAGCTTTCCGATATGTCTGAAACAGCTTTCCAATACATCTGAAACAGCTTTCCGATATGTCTGAAACAGCTTTCCAATACATCTGAAACAGCTTTCCGATATGTCTGCAACAGCTTTCGATACATCTGAAACAGCTTTCCGATACATCTGAAACAGCTTTCCGATATGTCTGAAACAGCTTTCCGATACATCTGAAACAGCTTTCCGATATGTCTGAAACAGCTTTCCAATACATCTGAAACAGCTTTCCGATACATCTGAAACAGCTTTCCGATATGTCTGAAACAGCTTTCCAATACATCTGAAACAGTTTTCCGATACATCTGAAACAGCTTTCTAATACATCTGAAACAGCTTTCTGATACATCGGAAACAGCTTTTGGATACGTCTGAAACAGTTTTCGATACATCTGAAACAGCTTCCGATACATCTGAAACAGCTTTCCCATACATCTGAAACAGCTTTCCGATATGTCTGCAACAGCTTTCGATACATCTGAAACAGATTTCCGATACATCTGAAACAGCTTTCCGATATGTCTGAAACAGCTTTCCAATACATCTGAAACAGCTTTCCTATGCGTCTGAAACAGCTTTCCGATATGTTTGCCATATTTTTTCGCTTTCCGATAGGTTGGCCATTAGCCAACTACGCCATATGGCGTTGGTCATTTGCAAAGGGTTAAGGAACAAACGCAAAAAAGGCATCGCTTTCTGTTCAGTTAGAACAAACAGCTTGAGCCATAACTTTTATTCAAGGTATCGACTAAGCATGTAACAGTTCTGATTGAGTGCTGTGATGGAGCTAGCGAGGTGGACATGGATGCCATCTGAAGGAGCGGTTACATGTAGAAACCGAATCACCAAGTTCCGAAGTGGAAAGTCTTTACGTTTTCTTCCAGCTCCTGTCTGGTCTTCATCCTATGCTGTCGC
This sequence comes from Sabatieria punctata, assembly GCA_030248155.1. Lineage (NCBI taxonomy): Eukaryota > Metazoa > Nematoda > Chromadorea > Araeolaimida > Comesomatidae > Sabatieria > Sabatieria punctata. The sequence goes on along the minus strand of JASANB010006031.1, from coordinate 68,449 downwards.
AATCTTTCCACCAAATCAGCCAGGTATCCGCCCACGTCTCTACGCTTCGTCCATTGGTTACTCAGGGTCAGCTGCGGCTCTGATTGGACAGGGACTGTGGCTAGAGCGCATAAGAAGAGAAGCAAAAAGGCCAGATGGCAATTATAGCTGGTCATGTTTTAGTGCACTAGGTAGGGGATGATATTGGACCCTTGCACCCGAGTGACATTAATTGAAAATAGAATTTGCTGCAGTTTGTTGCGCTTGACGTCATGAGACGAGGCGTGAATATGAAATTAAGCCAACCAGCTGGAAAATTAGGGGTTGCCAACAGAAACAGCTTTGGTTTGAAAACATGTTCAAATCTATGCTGTTCGTTAACAATCTTCAACGCTCTGTCACTCAACTTGATTAAAATGTTGCTGAATTTCTTTCTAGCGTCAGTGAAATAAGCCCTAATCTATCAAATGGCTTTGAGAACATGAATTATTAAAGCGCGGATCTTTTAAATCGTGTTTAGACGTCACTTATCAGCTCAGTAAGTGCAAATCAAGGTAATATTCCGCTGTATCAGGAAACTGTTTCTAACCCTTTAAACTATTTCAGAACCTCAAAATGCTGTCAACCGTCTTCATTCTTCTAGCTGTTATGATTTGTGCACGGTCCGTCAAAATACAACCCCGCAGATTTTTCGCTGTACCAGCCGCAAATCTCAACTGATTTGAATAAATCCCTTTCTAAATGAAAGATAAATAAATTTAAAAGATTGCTGAAATTTTTATTGGCGTACTCTGCTTAGTTCCTAAGATGTTCGCTCTCAAAGTCAAAACAGTGATTTTGACAGTGAACAAGAGGGATCTTTATTATTCTGTTGAATGTCATAATAAAACCGATTCCTATTAGGTACTTCTGATGGCTATTGGAGGCTTTATCGGTGACGGTTTACTTCAGCAGTTATCGTTGGCCCTCAACAGTAGGAATCTGTTTAATTGTGAAGTGCAATGGAATCGCTTTTGTTCACTGCGAAAATCTGTTTTGAGAACTTTGAGAGCAAATAACTCAAGAACTAAGCGGACTATCTTAATAAAAATTTCAGCAATCTTTCAAGAATTTCTCAACCTTTCATTCAAAAAGGATTCATTCAAATCGGTTGAGGTTTGCAGTTGCTACCGTAAAAAATGCGGGGTTGTATTTTTTGACGGACCCTGTATGTCTCAACCTATGATGGGTAAAGCGGATGGGTTTATTGTTGAGCCGCTAGCAAAACGAGGCATCGGAAATTACATCTCAAACCTGATGGTAAGGGTGAACAACCTGATTCAACAGGAGAAAGCTCTACAGAAGAAAGTTTGGACCGGAGATTATGATGATGGCCATTTCGGCACTTGGAAGTAACCTCTGCTGGTGTGCACTGGTGAGGATAAAATTACAAATTTACGTCTTGCCCTCTGTTGTACACAACAGCAAAAATAGGTAAACAGAGAATACAGTTGCTCATCTATTTAATTGATTTGCCGAAAGCCACGACATTTACTAATCCGCGTAAATTACACTCTAGTTTATTCTACATTGGCCAACATTTCGGCTGAAGAAGTGGTTACAATCAGGGATGGATATTTTCCCGAAAAAAACCTTGACTTTTCCAAAGTCGCCGAAAAAAACTCCAGCTCAAGTTCTGAGTATCCTGGCTTAGTTTTACGATTCCTAATGCTTTCTAGCCCCTTCCTGAGTCTTTTCAGAACAGAAATACACGTGTTACACAGATATAAATCAATAAACAGACATGAAACAGTGCTTGACAGTTCCCAGTAATAAAGCTTTATGCAAATTTTCTTAGAGCAGTTTGCATTTTTGTTTTATCATGCCAAATTTGGCATTTTCGTTGTTTTTCTAACAGCTAGTCTGGCCTATTAATACATCACAGAGTCCATATTTAACATAAAAAATGACATAAATTAGCTATATTTTTGCTTGAGTTTTTTCCCTCAATTTATGTTTTCTTCTGACCCAGAGGAAAAAACCAATTTTTTTGGGAAAAGGGTAAAAGCACACTTCACATCCATGGTTACAATTATAAAAAATTGAGGGTGAGGTGCTAATAATTGAGGGCTGAAGAAACGCGGGTGCATAAAGTAGTCAGAAAGACCGCACCGACAAAGGGGCCTGCCATCTATATGATGATCAAAGTCAATCATGTATTCAAGCTACTGTTTTAATCTAAATCACCAGCCTTCCAAACAGAGTCCGCCTCCACTACTAGTACAAAGAACCACTGTTGTCGGCTCAATATGTGGCTTGCCCTTGCACTCCTGTCAACCTCGGTTCTCTTACTAGGTAACTGTGCAAGATTTAGCAGTCAATAAATGTGTATATGGGATTCGATTCTCCAGACACCTCATCTGCACTTCGGTGCTTCCAAGGTGTGCACGGGAAGCCCATCAAGCCCGAATACAAGAGATACTGCCGACACAATGAGACTAGCTGCTTTGCCGCTTCGCGATTCTACCACGCATGTAGGTGTTTTCATTTCTGGGTGTTGTATGATGGGCATTGAAGGTTTTAGAGCGCTACTTCTATGACTGTAATAGGAAAAACTCTAGTTGTGCTGAATTTCGAAGAGATCTAAAAAAACTGGGAGCTACGAATATAAAGTGCTATTTGTGTTCTGGTGACCTCTGTAATAGTCATCCTCCATAGTTGATTGATTAATGTGCATGATTCTGCCACTGATGACACGTTAAAATATCATTGTCTTACATCCTTGCCGCACCATACACTCGAACAGTCATTGAGCAAAAATGGACGGAGATGAATTAATGAATAATTTTACTATTAGCAACAAAAAACCCAATGAATCTCGCACTATACTGAACAGCAGAGGGCGGGCTGGGCCGTTAAACGGCCGGCAATGCCCTACCCTTCAGGTACGGAGTTAAGAGCCACATTTTATAAAACCGGGGCAGGTCGGCGAACATGAAAAATTCTGACCTATAGTTTTTATTTGATAAATCGATAGGTCTATGGTAGAAAATAACACACGAGAAATATTTTCACTCGACTGTCACTAATATGCAAATTAGGGCCAAAAACGTGTTTTTCCAGCCAAATTCGGTGTTTCATTTATTTCTCCCGCATGCGTTGACGGATCGGGCTGATATTTTCAGTAATAATGATAGGTATATTGAGTGTTGTACCCATAAAATTTGAAGAGGATCGGCTAAGGTTGAGCTCGCAAATTATAATTTTTTGGGTTCTGGTAAAAAATCGAATTTTGCGAAAAAAGGTACATCGAAATTTTCGACCAAACTTTCAGTGTAGGTTGCTTAAGTGTCCTTCAAAGTAACCCTCTTTTCCCGTTTGTGGACTTTGTCTCTGTTTCGAGAAATTAGTGTTCGAATTTTCATCCACACGTTGGTGGAAAAAAACCGGAATTTACTTCCAGCTTTTGTAAGAGCAGACGGATCTTTTAGCGTTAGGTCTCGCTTGAAAGAGCGCGCAATGGCCGATCGATTGGTTGGTCGCCGGCTAGAAACAAACCACTGAGTCGGGTACTGTAAGAGTTTAAAGTGAGCGAGTCGACCACACTGCAATATTTTTCATGTTTTGAGTTTTATCATGTTGTTATCATGACTTTTGCCTCAAATTGGGATTGAAAAGAGTATGTAAACTTTGGAGAAAGCTCAGCATGCCTCTAGTAAACTATTTTGAGGCAAAAACCATATCAAAAAAGGAGAAAATCGCAGTATGCTAACTGAACTCGCCCACCTTAAACTCTTCGAATACCCAACTCAGTGATTTTTTTTGGTCGATGACAACTCAATCGATTGGTCCTTTGCGCGTTCTTTTAAATGACGTTCAGAGCTAACAGATCCGTCTGCTCCAACGAAATGTAAAGGTAAATTCGGGTCATCTTGTTTTTGGTTAGAAATTACTGTGCATTAAAAATGGATTGTTCTCGTGAAATATGAAAGCCGAATTTCTATAATTCTTGGACAGGGTAACCTTGTATGACACGCTACATACATTGTACACTCCTTTTCACACTTTAGGAGTTTGCTTTGGTTCAGAGAAATTCGACTCTTACTCCTCTTAACAAAAATTGAAACCCCAATCAGAGTGCTGAAAGGAAAACAGTCTTTGAAACTATCTGCTAGTACAAGTTTGTCAGAAACGCACAGAAAACTCAAAAGAGCAGTTATGTCAGATGAGGCGTCAAAAGAAACGGACGAAAACTTCTTCCCCTAATGCAGCAAGGGCCAGAATTCTAAAGCCATTAAAAGAAAATATCAAGACCTTGTGGCCCAACATGTGAACCAGAAAGCGGAACAGCATCAAGTCACCTTGATGAGAATTTGGTTGTTGCTTGTATTATATTTTTAGGGCAAGACCAATCGTGCTAATTAGACTCTTTGCTTGAGCTATCAAGTGGACTTCTCGCAACCCTGCAGGAGAATTTTCCAGAAATAATCGGCTTTGGCTGTTGAGAAAATTTTACTCTTGTGTACTAATCAGTGTAAATTAGAATGGGACCCTGTTTTACTGCTTATACTAAACCATTGTCTTGTACATTTGCTTGCACTAAACTCGGAGGTTTCATACAAAGCTCGGCGTGCCTTTAACGACCATTTTTCAAAAGCTGACTATACTTGAAGAAGAGCCGTCAAACAAAACCCAAATCTGCCAATGTACAGCGTTTTCGAAAAGGTTCCCTATCAATTGAGAGAGCCTTGAGGTGGCCAGCTGTGCGTTTCACATTCAGCTCTTTGATTAATGGTTGCTGAGGCGCGCTGAACCTTCTCCAAACTTAGCATTCACTTTCCATTCGGATTTCGAGGCAAAAGTCATGATAAACAACATTACAGAACTCAAAAACATGAGAAAATCGCAATGTGATCGACTCGCTCATTTTAAACTCTTACAGTACCCGACTCAGTGGTTTGTTTCTGGCCGGCGACCAACCAATCGATCGGCCATTGCGCGGTCTTTCAAGCTAGAGCGAACCCTAAAAGATCCGTCTGCTCTTACGAAAACTGGAAGTAAATTCCGGTTTTTTCTACCAACGTGTGCATGAAAATTCGAACATCAATTTCTCGAAACAGAGACAAAGTCCACAAACGGGAAAAGAGGGTTTACTTTGAGGGACACTTAAGCAACCTACACTGAAAGTTTGGTCGAAAATTTCGATGTACCTTTTTTTGCAAAATTCGATTTTTTACAGGACCCCAAAATTTGCATCTCATTATAATTTGCGATCTCAACCTTGGCCGATCCTCTTCAAATTTTATAGGTACAACACCCACTATACCTAGAATTTTTACTGAAAATATCAGCCCGATCCGTCAACGCATGCGGGAGAAATAAAAGGAACACCGAATTTGGCTGGAAAAACACGTTTTTGGCCCTAATTTGCATATTAATGACAGTCGAGTGAAAATATTTGTCGTGTGTTATTTTCTCTCATAGACCTATCGATTTATCAAATAAAAACTATAGGTCAGAATTTTTCATGTTCGCAGGTTATTAGGGGACCCGCCCCGGTTTTATAAAATGTGGCTCTTAAATCAAAATGCTCTAAAGATTTACGCAAGCTGCGCACGGACCGATTTGAACCATCTTAATTAGGCAAACCATTCCAAACAAAAATTACTCGTACTGCAAAGAAGTATTTTCGGAGATGCAATCTAGCTTTAGGCAAGTACAATTTGTGCGAATGACCTCGAGTAGAGGCTTAATGTGCGTAAACAAAGAAAGCCTCAGAGGGAACATCCACCAATTACTGTTGTTTGGGTATGGGATTTTCAGGAATCTGTTCGGTATGGGTAGGTATTTTTCGGCATACCCAGGAATCTGTTCGGTATGGGTAGGTATTTTTCGGCCGTGGATTTAGTCATTTTCAAGGTTATAGGCTAGAAAATTCATTAAAAGCAATGGGATTTATAGTTTTTAGGAATTTGTGAAATTATTTTCTAGTTTTACTCGTTTCTATCAATAATTTTTTTGGCTACGAGAAATTCTTCCATTGTACTGTAGTTTTAAGGCTTGCTAGCGTGTGGTGGAGATCTAACGAGCAGTGACAAAATGCGGGCAATTCTGTCGCTTGTGAATGTACTGTACAACAAGTACACAGATACTTGATTATTAAGGAGCAGTGTGAAGTTTAACCAAAACTAGACCAACGCTTTCTAATGACAAAACAAGTTTGGGACAGGGAGTACGGTCAGAAGGCAAAAATCCTTCAAGTACGATATTTTGAAAGGATATCGAAATACAATGTGTTTCTGTATTCCCCAAAAATACAATATTGAAGAAGCGGTTGCAATTATGCAATACTGAAGGATGAGATACTATGCTAATGATTGTGGGCTGAGAAAACGCGAGTGCATAAAGTAGTTAGAAAGACCGCACCGACAAAGGGGCCTGTTATCCATATGATGATCAAAGTCAATCATGTATTCAAGCTACTGTTAATCTAAATCACCAGCCATCTCATCAAAACAGAGTCCGCCTCCACTACCAGTACAAACAACCACTGTTGTCGGCTCAGTATGCGACTTGCCCTTGCACTCCTGTCAGTCTTCGCTCTCTCACTTGGTAACAGTGCAACAGTTAGACAGTGAATAAATGTGTATATTATGAGATTCGATTTTCCAGACACCTCATCTGCACTTCGGTGCTTCCGAGTTGAGCACGGGAAGCAACAGATTTATAACTGCAAACACAATGAGTCTAGCTGCCTAGCCATTTCGCTATTTGACTCCGGCCGTATGTGTTTACATTTCTGGGGGTTGTATGATGGGCATTCAAAGTTTTAGATATCTCCATCTTCTATGACTGTAATACGGAAGACTTTACTTGTGCTAAAATTAGAAAAATGCTAAAAAAACACGGAGTTGTGAAAGTAAAGTGCTATTTGTGTTCTGGTGACCTGTGTAATGATCATCCTCCATAGTTGATTGATTAGTGTGCATGATTCTGACGCAATAAAAATACTATTGTCTTGCATCACGCGATACACTTGAACAGTTGTTGAGCAGAAGATGGACAGAGAACGAAAAGTTGTAATGGATCGGTGAGTCCCGCCCCTCTGCAGTGTAAGAATGATGGTCCCAAGCAGAAACTTGCCCTTGCGTGCCAATTCGAACAAATTGCCAGGCAGCGAGAAGCCGCGTCGGTGGCTCAGTGGGTAGCTCGCTGCCTCTGAGTCACGGCGGCCGCTGCATCCCTAGTGATTGTAGTGGTTCATCCTCTCGGCGTGGCAAGTTTCTTGCTGCAAAGAGTTGGTCGTCGGCACAACGCTCCACCCAGGCCACCGAAAGCTGGTTACAGCGAGTAGATAAAATGGGAACCAACTGGATCTGCCACAGCACCGAAGCCGCTCCTACAGCATGCCAACTTGGAGAAAGAGCAATGACGTCAGGAGTTGTCCACGGAAACCGACTAGGCAGGGGGGCCTCTCTCGCTCTTGGGGCGGACCTAGCGGACGTTGGGAGCCGACATCACCATGACGTCAACGCGCCAGGGACTTTCTTAGTACCTGGCGTCCAACAGCATGGCTAGAGTGGCTGGCAGTGATAGAAGGGAAACGTCCGAGATGACGAAACTACGGGGGTTGCGCAATGGATCGCAAGGTCTGAGCGTAGGGCCGTAAAGGCCCCCCCCCGCACATCGGATCATCGGATCAGGCAGCGAGAACTAAGCCACACCTTAGGGGCCGTCCATAAACGACGTCGTTCCAAAATGTCGATTTTTCGGACCCTCTCCCGCAAAATCGCCTTGCGTCGTCTCTTGGAGACCCCCCTACAGCGACGTCGTTTTCGGTTCCCCCCGATAAAAGGGCAGTACATACAGTACTGCAACGTTTTCTTGTTACCAAACAGCGCAACGAATTGAATAAATTCCTACAACCACTCTGGGAAGCTTTTCTGTGTGTAGAAACGTTTGACAGAATATTCATAAATCGAAAATAATGCAATTCAAGTATCCTAATTCCGAAATAGCGACGTCGTATTTGCTACCCCCCTCCCCCTCCTAGTGCGTCGTCTATCGTCACAGTTCAGAAGACCCCCTCCCCGTCTGGAACGACGTCATTTATAGACGGCCCCTTAGGGCGAGACTAAAAATCGATTACGATTGCATCAACCAATCAACGATTGCTGCGCTACCGGCACATACACGCTAAGCGCTCCTCAACTCTCGTTTTAAATTGACTCAAAAAATCGGGTATACCTTGTTATGGGTATTAAAAAATTATCCAGGTATGGGTATGCCAAATTTGAGGTAGTTTTGCTAAAAAATACCCACTTCTGGGTATAGGTATGGATGTATCGAATCAACAGTAGACACCGGATATGTTAGAGGTCATTCAAGTTTACCTGAAACATGTTTAAGGCGCAATTCTCGGTATTTCTTCGAGAAAGTCAGTCAGATGTCAGTTGAATCACTACATAGTTGTTGATGGTGCCGACAAACAGTGCGCCCTATACTCAAAGCTAATCCTGATTCCAGCAATGTAGTACAGTTTTAATCTAAATCACCAGCAATCAGATCAGAACGTGCACTTCGTACTACAAACAGCCACAGTAGCAGGTTTGACATGCGCCTTGTCCTTGTACTTTTGTCAGTCTTCTTTCTCCTAGGTAACCACTGATAGATATTCATAGATGGGCAGTGAACAAAACTTTTGAGCAAGTTTTGCAGGCACTTCGGCACTTAGGTGCTACCAAGGCCGAAAGAAGAATCCCAAATATGGCATAACCTGTGGACACGAAGCTGACTGAATGTGTGGCGCCATTTCGAGTGTGAAGCATGGCAGGCGTATGTGTTTGTATTTCTGGATGTTGTAGGGTTGAGCGTAAATGCAAACAGATGAAGTCCACCTTTGGTTCATTTCCGCAATCCACCTTGTGCCAGATACCAGTTGTGTGTGTGATTGACATTGGAGGTTTTAGGGCACTACCGCTATGACTGCAATGACAACAACGTCTCTTGCGCTGAACTGATAAAGCACGCCAAACGACAGGGATTCACAGATGTAAAGTGCTATTTGTGTTCTGGCGACCTGTGCAATAATCATCCTCCTTAGTTGATAACTGTTCATGACTCTGCCTCTAATGATACTAGTATATAAAAATATAACTGTCTTATACTGTCTGCAAACCACACAAACGCTTAGCAAAAATTCTCGCGCTGGTGTCATAAGAGTTTCTGTCACATGATCATCCTATAGCAGTAGTATCATGTCAGAATTTCCATATTTTAGACATCACATATTTTGGCGATGTTTCAAGGGGATTTCCTCAAGCGAATAGAAGCCCGCCAGACTCCAAATATAAACCAATACATAGGTCTGTATTTGAGAGAAACATAGAGACTTTACACCAGGGATGAATACTTTCTGAGCATCCTAGACGGGTTTTATGATTCCTAACGCTTTGTAGCGAGTTCCTCGGTCTTTTCAGACCAGAAATACACGTGTTACATAGATATAAATCACGAAACTGGCATGCAACAGTGCCTGACAGATTCGATCAATAAAAGCTATATGCAAATTTTCTTACAGCAGTTTGCATTTTTGTCTTATGATGCCAAATTTGGTCTTTTCTGTTGCTTTTCTAACAGTTTTGAGCCAGTATGGCCTATTATACATCACAAAAGTAAACTTTTTAATAGAAAAATGACATAAATTAGCTGTGGCGAATAACCGATTAACGAACTGTAGCCAACTTCCAACATCTTTCAATTTATTGCGATGCATTACTGCTGGGATCGTTCCATCAGTTATGTCTACAAGCATCAACGGGAAAAGAAAAGCAACGGCCTTGTCTGTTGGAGTAAACAGCTACAATAATGTGATGATTATCAGCATTTCATAATTTCGCTTAAAAATTATGCATGAAACGTTGCACTAAGCTATCTAATATGTAACTAACCGGTCTGGCAATAAAATCAACGCAACATTTTATTTTATGCGCATTTTTGCTTACAGTACACCTCTTTAGCTTCCCACCCGACGGTCAGTCTTCCCTTTAGCTTCCCACCCGACTGTGGTACACATTTACCTACTCGCTGTCACCAGCTTTCGGTGGCCTGGGTTGGGCTTTGCTAAGTCCAATTCTAATAAAACCAGTATGGGTTGGAGGTCATTCAACTGGACCTAAACCATGTTTTAAGGCGCAATTTTCAGTATTTCTTCGAGAAATATGCAGATGTCAGTTGCAGTACTTGTTGACGGCAACACGGTGCCGACAAACAGTGCGCCCAACAGTGCAGCTCAAAGCTAATCTTGATTCCACCGATGTAGTGCAGTTTTAATCTAAATCACCAGCAATCAGATCAGAACGTCCACTTCGTACTACAAACAGCCACTGTAGTAGGTTCGACATGCGCCTTGTCCTTGTACTGTTGTCAGTCTTCTTTCTCCTAGGTAACCGCTGATAGATATTCATAGATTGGCCAGTGAACAAAACTAAGGAGTAAGTTTTGCAGGCACAGCAGCACTTAAGTGCTACCAAGGTCGAAAGAAGAATCCCGAATACGGCATAACCTGCGGACACGAAGCCGACAGAAAGTGTGGCGCTATTTTGGGTGTAAAAGATAACAGGCGTATGCATTTGTTGATGTTGTAGGGTTGAGCGTAAATGCAAACAAATAGTAGCCCCTCTTTGGTTCATCTCCGCAACCAACCCTGTGGCAGATACCAGTTGTTTGTGTGATTGAGATTAGAGGTTTTAGGGCACTACCGCTATGACTGCAATGACAACAACGTCTCTTGCGCTGAACTGATAAAGCACGCCAAACAACAGGGATTCACAGATGCAAAGTGCTATTTGTGTTCTAGCGACCTGTGTAATAAGCATGCTCCATAGCTGATAACTGTGCATGACTCTGCCTCTGTTGATACTAGTGTATAAAAATATAACTGTCTTATAGCGAATTGGTGCTGTAGGTTTTACAAAACACTTCATAAAACGCGACGAGTCACAAAACTTGCATACAAAGAGTTGCTCTGAACCATTTGATTTGAAAAATTGGAAGAGCCCATCGAAAAGAAACTTTAAAGATTTTCTATTGGCTGAAGCATCTTGCCAGGCAAACAGACTAGCAATAAATCCTCGACCAGTTTGCACCACACTATCAAAAGCCAAGTCTAACCTAAATCCTTTGCACAAACAAATGTTATTCTATCTGGACCGGCTATACCAGTAACTCCAATAACTTTTTCTAACACTTTAAAATATGTGCTTGGGCGCTATGTCATTGGCTGTCTGGAGTTTCTCACTATGCAGATAGACCAACTGATACAGGGTCTCTTTACTCTGCTCTTTTCTGCCTCTCCAGACAGTTCAAATCAAGGACGACCTATCTCTGATCAATCGATAACTGTTGACAATCGAGTAACTCCCAATAGCAACCAGTTGGTGCCCAGAGAATTGTTACTGGGAAATCCAGAAAAAACTGGGGTCCGTATTAGCCCAGACGGTAAACAATTGGCTTATTTGGCCCCTGTGAATGGGGTAATGAATATCTGGATAAAATCCATGAGACCTGGGCATGAGATGGACTTGGACCGGGCAGTTACTTCGGAAAGTGGCAGTGGAATTCAAAGTTACTGTTTGAAAAGGTTTGCATTTGAACTTTAGCATTACTTTTTCAGTTTATTACTGGACCTATTCGCCTGGGAAGATTATCTTTATGAAAGATAATAATGGAGATGAAAACTGGATTGCTTATCTGTTAGACATGTCGACTGGAATCCCGAAAATAACCAGACTAACTGACTCCAACAATGTGCAAACGAAAATGTTGGCTGCCAGTCCGAAGCGACCTGACCAGGTTGTTCTGGGTATCAACAACAGAGATCCTAGGTATGTATCAGCTCAAATTATATTAATCAATTAAAAAGGAAAACATAGGGTTACATTCATCACATACTAACACAAAGCTGACTAACAGATTTGTTTGTTTATTTGTCTGTTCGTTCGTTCATTCATCCATTCACTTGTTCGTTCGTTCGTTCGTTTGTTCATTCGTTCGTTCGTTCGTTCGTTCGCTCGTTCGTTCGTTCGTTCGTTCGTTCGTTCGTTCGTTCGTTCGTTCGTTTGTTTGTTTGTTCGTTCGTTCGTTCGTTCGTTCGTTCGTTTGTTCATTCGTTCGTTCGTTCGTTCGTTCGTTCGTTCGTTCGTTCGTTCGTTCGTTCGTTCGTTCGTTCGTTCATTCGTTTGTTCGTTCGTTCGTTCGTTCGTTCGTTCGTTCGTTCGTTCGTTCGTTCGTTCGTTCGTTCATTCGTTCGTTCGTTCGTTCGTTCGTTTGTTTGCTCATTCGTTCGTTCGTTCGTTCGTTTGTTCGTTCATTCGTTTGTTCATTCCTTCGTTCATTCGTTAGTTCACTCATTCAGTTCTTCGCTCATCCATTCCAAGGCATACAACAATGCAACATTACAGACTTACACTTAATATGAGTTTCAATCATTAGTTTAGGTTCTTCGATGTTTACAAGGTCAACATCAAAACGATTACAAAAGAGCCAATTTTACAAAACGATGGTTTTGGTGAATTTTTCTTTGACAATGATGTTCAACTGCGGTTAGCATCTAAGCAGGATGAGCAAGGGGACACCAACTACTATCAACCATTGCAATTGCTACCAGGTGGAATTGGTGTCCAGTGGCAGTTCTACCGAAAAGTTTGCATGATTGATGAGATGTCAACGAAACCTGTGGGCTTTGATATCACCAACAGCAAGGTGTACTGGATCAGCAGTGAGAAACGTGACCTAAGTGAGCATTGCTTTTTTACTAATGGGGAAACTTTGAGCTTTGTCTGCAGATGCACTGTATGTTACTGATTTCAACAATCCAACCTTAATGCAGCCTGTTTTTCTGCCAACACAAGCTGACATCCAGCAACAGTTTCTGAATGCAGCACAAATGAGGTCAGAAATTTTGATGCACCCTACACTGTTCAAACCTTTGGCTGCTTATGTGGACTATGACTATCCAAACTATGAAGTGATCGACCCATCTGTGCAGGCTGATTTCATCTACTTCAAGGGGCTGGAACCAAGAGGAAGACCTGTAATTGCTGGAACCACAACTGGTTTGTGTTTATATGTTTGAGACCACCAACTTGAACTAATAATCAACCAAACAAGCTGACAAATGAGCAACATACCAACTATCTGACTGATCAAGCAACCAAATGACCAACCAACCAATGGACAAACTGAGTGACTGACCAACTGACGAAATGACTGACTAACTGACAAAATGACTGACTGACAGACCAACAAGCCGAGTGACTGACCGAATGAATGATTGACCAACTGACCAAACGACCAGCCAACCAACCAAATGACTGACCAATCAACCAACCAACTGATCAATCAACTGACCAACCAAACAACTGACTGACCGTCTGACCAACTGACCAACCTAACTGACCCACTAACTGACTGATCAACTAACCAAGCGACTGTCCAACTGTGAAACAGTGTGAACAAACTACCGACTGTCTGACCAACTAACTAAAACCGAATGACTGACTGACCAGCCAACTGACCAACTAACTCGCAAAAACTAACCCAGTCGCTATCTTTCTCACATTTCATTTAAACTCAATCACTACCTGACCATCTGTGTGAATAGGTGAGAAACTCTAAAGACAAATCGTAGGCATTTCTAACATTATTTTCAGATCTGAGCAAGTGGCTGATTGAATGGGTGTCAGACGAATCTCCAGTCAAGTATTATCTGTATGAGCAAGACAAACGATTCGCTCATCTGTTATTTTCATCTAATCAAAAACTGGCTCGTTACAAGCATGCCAAAACGAAGGCAGTGCCTATTCGCACTAGAGATGGCTACACTGAGATGTGTTATCTGACGATTCCAACTGAGGTACATTTTGAACGCCGGTTTAGTTTCAGCTTTTCAAGACAGCAATTGGGTAGCGACAAAACAGTATTTGCATATAACTGTCTGATGTTTCAGTTTGCTACCAACATACCTGGACGCTACAGCAACCAAGCACTACCAATGGTTGTGTACCCTCACGGTGGTCCCTGGGGACGTGACACGTGGGGTTTCAAAGGTGATGTTCAATTTTTGGCCAGCAGGGGTTATGCAGTGATGAAGGTGAAACTATGATGACAGCAAGCACAGCCAGTATGTTATTGTAGTGCAATTTCCGTGCTTCCAAAGGCTACGGGAAAAACTGGCTAGCAGCAGGAAATGGCGAGTGGGGACGTAAAATGAACTATGACTTGCTGGATGCCGTACAGTGGGCCATCGATGTGGGCATAGCACAGAAGGACAAAGTTGGTATTTACGGAGGTAGCTATGGAGGCTATGCCACGCTAGCCGCTCTTGCATTCACACCTGATGTCTTTGCATGTGCGGTTGATCTTTCTGGGCCTTCAAATCTGGTGAATTTGCTTAGAACCACTCCACCTATTATGAGAACGCAGTACAATTCGATGGAGAAGAGAATTGGTGGGGATCCAAACACCAACTATGGCATGCTCGTTATTTACCTTATTAGTTTGTTGATATTTTCTATCTTCACAGGGCAACAATTTCTTCGAAGCAGATCACCTCTTTACTATGCAGAGAAGATGAAAAAGCCTCTGATGATTGTTCAAGGCGCCAATGATGTCCAAGTGAGAAGGAATGAATCAGGCAAGTGGCTAAACAAGGAAAACTGAGCTAAGGAAGAGGTTTTAGATTCAATCGCAAAAGCAGTCTCTCAACAGAATATTCCAGTGACGTATGTGATCTTCCCAGACGAAGGCCATTTCTTTCTGAAACCGGAAAACAAGCTAGCTACGGCTTCGCTTGCAGAACAGTTCTTCGCCAAGTGTTTGGGAGGCAAATTGGAACCTGATCACAGTGATATTGCTGGCTCCAGTGCACAAATAATCCAAGACAATTATCTAGATTTGTAGGGAGTGGTCAGTTTTTCCTTTGTACAGACAGTTAGATATTTCTGGACTACCCTACCTACCCTGCGTTGAGAAATGTAACTTCGTCACATTATGTGCCTATCTCGTTAATAATGGAACGACGTTGATGATTTACTGATTTCTATGTTTAGGACAGTCGCCTTAATTAAAAATAAAAAAATCTAAAATAAAAAACGAATTGAGGCAAGTTTATACTGTAAATCTGTACTTTACAGAGATCAAAGCGTCTCTTTTCAGTTGCAGAATGCAGATGAATGGCTTGAGACTCTAAACTCAACCCGCAAAGAATGGAAATCTCAACTGAGATTTTTCAAATTCATAATTTTTTAGTTTGTAAAACTAGGACAGGTCTACCAAAAGGTCAGCTAAGTATACCACATTAGAGAGAACAAATTTGAACATGCAAACAATAATTTAGCCAAAAGTCTGTGATGGCAACCATTTCTTTCTAAAAATTACGAAATGAGCTGAACTTTCATGCCAAACTGTGTTTCCCCTTCTGTTTTTTTCAGATGAGGTCTGTATCTGTAAAATAGGTATGCCTAATAAATGCTAAAGATTGCATAGACATTCCTACCAAACTCGAAAATGCTTGGAAAGTGTCCAGTTATGAATTTCTAGCCGCGGTGATAAAATATGCAAATATGCAAAAAATATGTACATATCCCATTTTTGCATGCATATGATATAATGCAATATCACATATATCGCAAAAACCCGATATTATCCAACCATAGTTTGAACTACAATTATTAGATGTTGTTTTGAATCAACTGTTATAGAACAAAGAAATGTATATATGTGGTTTATTGCATTCTAAAAAAATTTTAAGTTGATCAATGATATCCGGCATATCCGGATCCGGATCCGGATCCGGCCGGATATGGGCATATCCGGATCCGGATCTGGATCCGGTAGAAATTTGTATCCGGTCGGGCCCTACTAGCAAACTGTTCGTCTGCAACTGCCATCTGCTGCTGGATGGACGCGATTAAAGACTGAACAGTAAAATTAGGCACAGCTTTAGTGAACTATGATTGAGAGCCACCAGCCTCAAAACCAGGTAGATTGGGCAGAAAACTCTCCGGCTGAGAGCCAGCCTCAAAAAGCGACCTAGACTGAGCTGCAGAGACACCCGGCGAGCGCATAGGCTGCAAAATCGGCTCCGAGCGAGCGACAAAAGGGACCGACTCGGTGTGAGTGGCAAAAGTCTCATTGAAAAGCAGCTCTGTCGTAGGCGCAGAGACAACGGGCAGACAAGCAGCCTCAAAAAGATCTGGCTGAGCAACAGCCGCAAAAGCACAATCCGACTGATCGGCAAAACCTGGCATGGTGGCTAACAAGAAAGAGCAGAGCACTACTAAGTGCTAAGTGCAAAATTGAACAGATAGGCAAAACGAAAAATCGATTGCCAGAAAGCAAAGCAAATCAGCTGCTTTTTGGGCACTGTTTGAACAACAAAAGTTCAGCAAAGCTAGATTTTGCGAGAGGGCAACAAAAAATCGAATTTAGCTTGCAGCTACGAAAAGACCAAACAGAGACTAAATGGTGCTATTAGTGCCGACATGCAAAAATAGCGCAGCTAAATTTGGTACACAAGAGGCCAACAAAAAGCATCAGTTTCCCTCGACATAGGGACGCAAAACAAAGCTATTCTGATGCACAAAATCACCACTAAGGGTGCGAATACCTCTAGTACCATGGTTCACTGTTGGTCATCTGCTGATTGCCCACTGGTGCCCTCCCCACCAAGAGCAGGACCGATTCGGGAACTGCTGAACCGGACACCATGTCACAGCAAGGCGAAGACAAAAACGAAAGATGCTGCCGCGACGACTGGAGAAGGGCAGCCAGAGCCTTTTTGCCTCTTTGCACACGGCCCTAGGCCGGCGCACTAAATAAAACACACGCTCGCTCCCTTTCCTTTCGCTTTATGCAGCCGGTCACGCACGCTGCCCAGAAAAGACTAGGTCCAAATCCCAGAAATATCAACTAGCTCCAGTGCCTGACTGGAGCAAACGTGCAGTTATCACAGCATGCACACAAACTACAGTACAAGCAGCACAAAGTTACTGTAACAGATCAATGAAAGCAAAATAAATTCATAGTTAACAATACGCTAGATGCAGCAAGACAAAATACGCAAACTGCGTAAATTCACATCCTAAGGGATTTGACACTTTCCCAGAATGTACTTAAATTGAAAATAATACAATCGAAGTTCCCTAAAATTACGAAAAAAGCGACGTCGTTTTTTGCTAACCCCTGCCCCTCCTGGTGCGTCGTCTATCGTCGCATTTCAGCCGACCCCCCCTCCCGCCCTCTGGAGCAACGTCGTTTATGACTGCCCCTAACTAGTGATGTAGTGCATGGAATTTGTTGAAATATGAACAATAAAATGCGATGTGTGGTGTGTCCACACATCACGTAAAAAATCAGCAGATTCGGTCCAGAAACAAAAAAGCTCTGAGCTTGCAAAACCGGGCGGAATAGAGGTGAATCACCCAGTATTACATACAAGGAAAACTCGACATAGATCTACTGTTATTTTACTAGTGAATTCTTATTTTACTATTTACTAAATTCACTATAAATTCAGCTCTTCAATTTAATTTTTATTTTTGTTTTACTACCAAGCAGCTCCGATTTTACTAATTTTTGTTTTACTAATAGTTTTACTAATTTTACTACTATTTTACTATGATTTTACTAGTCGTTAGGGCCAATTTTGCATGAATGATGCCAAGATCTTGTGAATAATTGATGTTGGTGCTTAATAGTTGCTAAGTTTTTATGATGATACGAGGTTCTCAAGAACTTTAGAAACCAAAATGTGTGAAGTTGGACTGACAAAAGTGCGCCCACACATATTTTATTGCAAAATTGATCAAGAATTTGGCTGGAATTCACCAAAAACTAAAGTCTGTTCAAAAATCTTTGGCGCTGGGTACATCTGGCAGTGTCCCGAATTTATGCATGGTGTGAACCCCATACATGTATATATGGATCTGTTCCTCTCATCAACGAGACTACTACTCGAAATTTGCATATTGCACTTTAGTTAGAAGGAAGAGGCCTGACAAAAAAATCGATTTTTTTGGCAAAGCGCCAATTTTTGTGCCGATACCAGATTCGCATTCCCCAACCTTCAGGCATCTCGAAAATCCTACCATATATGGGTCTACGATCAACCCTACCAAAGTTACACTCGATTTTCTAACGCCGACAAGAGGTCAAAATTTTGCTCTCCCATAGTTAAGCACAAAAATTCATTCAAGATCGAACACATGGGGGTTTTTTCCTCCAACCAATTTCAGCTCCACGGTTCTATATTATTTCGGACATGTTGAATCCAGCGGTCATATTGGATTTGCTCTACGGCTTTGATTTTTGCTAGAAATTTGACCTCGAAGTTAGGGTGTCCACCTAAATTTCAGAAACGCATAGCCCAACATATCTTATGTGGCCCTGGTCAAAACCCCATACATGTATGTATGGATCTGTTCCTCTCATCAACGTGACTACTACACTGTACTCGAAATTTGCATATTGAACTTTAGTTAGAAGCAAGAGGCCTGACTAATTTTGAATAATCGACTTTTTTGGCAAAGCGCCAATTTTTGTCCCGATACAAGACTCACATTCCCCAACCTTCAGGCATCTCGAAAATACTACCATATGTGGGTCTACGATCAACCCTACCAAAGTTACACTTGATTTTCTAATGCCAACGTGACAACAACACTTTTTGAAATTCAGGTGGACACCCTAACTTCGAGGTCAAATTTCTAGCAAAAATCAAAGCCGTAGAGCAAATCCAATGTGACCGCTGGATTCAGCATGTCCGAAATAATATAAAACCGTGAAGTTGAAATTGGTTGGAGGAAAAAAAACCCCATGTGTTCGATCTTGAATGAATTTTTGTGCTTAACTATGGGAGAGCAAAAATTTGACCGCTTGTCAGCGTTAGAAAATCGAGTGTAACTTTGGTAGGGTTGATCGTAGACCCATATATGGTAGTATTTTCGAGATGCCTGACGGTTGGGGAATGCGAATCTGGTATCGGCACACAAATTGGCGGCTTGCCAAAAAAGTCGATTTTTTGTCAGGCCTCTTTCTTCTAAGCAAAGTATAATATGCAAACTTCGAGAACAGTATAGTAGTCTCGTTGATGAGAGGAACAGATCCATATATACATGTATGAGGTTTTGACCAGGGCCACACAAGATTCGTTGGGCTATGTCTTTCTGAAATTCAGGTGGACACCCTAACTTCGAGGTCAAATTTCTAGCAAAAATCAAAGCCGTAGAGCAAATCCAATGTGACCGCTGGATTCAGCATGTCCGAAATAATATAAAACCGTGAAGTTGAAATTGGTTGGAGGAAAAAAAACCCCATGTGTTCGATCTTGAATGAATTTTTGTGCTTAACTATGGGAGAGCAAAATTTTGACCACTTGTCGGCGTTAGCAAATCGAGTGTAACTTTGGTACGGTTGATAGTAGATCCATATGTGGTAGTATTTTCGAGATGCCTGAAGGTTGGGGAATGCGAATCTGGTATCGGCACAAAAATTGGCGCTTTGCCAAAAAAATCGATTTTTTTGTCAGGCCTCTTGCTTCTAACTAAAGTTCAATATGCAAGTTTCGAGTACAGTGTAGTAGTCTCGTTGATGAGAGGAACAGATCCATATATACATGTATGGGGTTCACACCACGCATAAATTCGGAACACTGCTGGATGTACCCAGCGCCAAAGATTTTTGAACAGACTTTAGTAAAATAGTAGTAAAATTTTCATTTTACTATTGACGGTCTTTGTTAATTTAATTTAATTTTTACTTTACTATTGGTTCTTAATTTTACTTTTTACTATTATTTTACTACTAAAATGAAAATTTAAAACGGATAGCAGATGGCGGGAATCGATTTACTCCTATTCTAGTCCGCACTTTGGAATGGCTTCAGGGAGACAGCAATTTGCGATCGTTCTCCGTTGGGAAGATCACTCGAATTTCAAATTTTGAACACAGAATTTTGAGTGTGGTTTCAAACGACTGCTGACGATCTCCTGATTATTATTTTGCACATCAACATCTAATTACTGCATGCAATATTCAGCTTTACCTTAGTTATACGTGTTTTTGCTCTCGAAGAAATCCTGTAAAACGTGCGCACCCAAATTGTAAATCTTTAAGAAATATGACCAAGTCTGGTATCAAATAACAAATTTTTACTTGTACATTATTGTTTTATGCACCAGCACATGCACAACCAATTACTGCATGCTACCTCAGACTACGCGCTCGTCATATCTATCTATCACTCCGATTCCCCCCGGAACCCCCACTTACAAAAACGATCGAAGCATTCGAGTCTGCTGACAGATATGTCTGCCCACGGGCATATGGGTAGATATGACGATTTCCTATCGACTAAGCATAAACATAACAACATTCGTCCAAGCCCAAGGACGGTGGCCCTTTTTAAACGAAAATCAGCACTATGAAAAAAATAGAAAAAGGAAGTTTTCTCAGTCATCTTTTTAAAGACCAATTCTACTTTGTGAGTAGGCCTACCTTAGATGCATATTTCGGCACATTTACTTTTAGAGATCCTTGAACAACAAATTAAAAAAAATAAAAAGAATGAAAATGCGCGATTTCGACATCCCTTACTAAACCAATCGTAGCATTCCAGTCCTCCGACAGATGTCTGCCCACGGGCATAGAGTAGATATGACGATTAGCTATCGATTAAGCATAAACATAACAATATTCGTACAAGCCCAAGGACGGTGGCCCTTTTGGAACAAAAAAATGGCCAAAAATGTACACACTCAAAACACTAATCGGCGCAAGTAGTGATCTCCCTGACCGCGTTTCATTAGTTTACGATCTGACAAGCACGGATACTGTATACACCGTCATTCAGACTTGTACAATCGTGCAGAGAATTTTGATGAGCAGGAAAACCTCCAATTTCTTGTTTCATAATAGTAAAATACCTCTAGTATTACTAAAGTCTGTTCAAAAATCTTTGGCGCTTAGGTACATCCGGCAGTGTCCCGAATTTATGCGTGGTGTGAACCCCATGGTGTGGTGTGTCGCGTCTTGGCCATGGGTAGTTTACGCTATCCTGTGTGTCACGGCGGCCCCGGCACCCATGGAAGCGGTGTGTTTGCGGGTTCGAAACCTGTCGAGGCGATGGGAAGTAGTTGACACAAAGCCCAACCCAGGCCGTCGAAAGTCAGCAATGGCAAGTAGATAAATGGGGACCAAACCGGCGCTGTCTAGCACACACCAACAGCAAAGGGGAGGGTTGTTGTTAAGGAGACTGCCGGACCTTGTGTCTCTTCCTGCTCTATAGCAGTTGGCTACTCCTAGTCCGAAAGAACAAAAAGTTACAACAACAACAACAACCCCATACATGTATATATGGATCTGTTCCTCTCATCAACGAGACTACTATACTGTTCTCGAAATTTGCATATTGAATTTTAGTTAGAAGGAAGAAGCCTGACAAAAAAAAATTTGTGCCGATACCAGATTCGCATTTCCCAACCTTCAGGCATCTCGAAAATACTACCATATATGGGTCTACGATCAACCCTACCAAAGTTACACTCGATTTTCTAACGCTGACAAGCGGTCAAAATTTTGTTCTCCCATAATTAAGCACAAAAATTCATTCAAGATCGAACACATGGGGGTTTTTTCCTTCCAACCAATTTCAGCTTCACGTCTCTATATTATTTCGGACATGCTGAATCCAGCGGTCACATTGGTTTTGCTCTACCACTTTGATTTCCGCTAGAAATTTGACCTCGAAGTTAGGGTGTCCATCTGAATTTCAGAAAGGCATAGCCCAATGTATCTTGTGTGGCCCTGGTGGAAACCCCATACATGTAAATATGGATCTGTTCCTCTCATCAACGAGATTACTATACTGTTCTCGAAATTTGCATATTATACTTTGCTTAGAAGAAAGGGGCCTGACAAAAAAATTGACTTTTTTGGCAAAGCGCCAATTTTTGTGCCGATACCAGATTCGCATTCCCCAACCTTCAGGCATCTCGAAAAGACTACCATATATGGGTCTACGAACAACCCTGCCAAAGTTACACTCGATTTTCTAACGCTGACAAGCGGTCAAAATTTTGCTCTCCCATAGTTAAGCACAAAAATTCATTCAAGATCGAACACATGGGGGTTTTTTTCCTCAAACCAATGTCAGCTTCACGGTTCTATATTATTTCGGACATGCTGAATCCAGCGGTCACACTGGTTTTGCTCTAGGACTTTGATGTTTGCTAGAAATTTGACCTTGAAGTTAGGGTGTCCACCTGAATTTCAGAAAGTGTTGTTGTCTTGTATATACAGGGTGTGCCAAAAAAAAACAACCCAGCAGAGTTTTTGCTGTTGCAACCGCAAATCTCAACCGATTTGAATGAATCCTTTTTTAAATGAAAGATAAATAAATTCTTGAAAGATTGATGTAACGTTTATTAAGATAGCCTGCTTAGTTCCTGAGATATTTGCCCTCAAAGTCAAAACAGAGATTTTGGCAGTGAACAAGAGTGATAAACACAACCCAGCAGATTGTTTACATTTGCAACCATGAATCTTAACCGATTTGAATGAATCCTTTTTTGAATGAAAGATTGATAAATTCTTCAAAAATTGGTGCAATTTTTATTGAGATTCACTGCTTAGTTCTTGAGATATTTGCCCTCAAAGTCAGAAACAGATTTTGGCTAAGAACAAGAGCGATTCCGTTGCACTTCATAATAAAGCAGATTCCTACTGCTGGGGGCTAATGACACTTTACTGTTGAAGTGAACCGAGTTTATGTGCCACCAGTAAAGCCTCCAATAGCCCTCAACAGTAGCAGGAATCCGTTTTATTACGAAGTGCAGCGGAAAAATAAAAATTCCCTCTTGTTCACTGCCAAAATCACAGTTTTGACTTTGAGAGTGAATATCTCAGGAATTGAGCAGAGTACATTAATAAACGTTACATCAATCTTTCAAGAATTTATTTATCTTTCATTTAAAAAAGGATTCATTCAAATCGGTTGAGAATTGCGATTGCTACAGCGAAAAATCTGCTGGGTTGTTTTTTTTGGCACACCCTGTATATCGTAGTATTTTCGAGATGCCTGAAGGTTGGGGAATGCGAATCTGGTATCGGCGCAAAAATTGGCGCTTTGCCAAAAAAGTCAATTTTTTTGTCAGGCCCCTTTCTTCTAAGCAAAGTATAATATGCAAATTTCGAGAACAGTATAGTAATCTCGTTGATGAGAGGAAGAGATCCATATTTACATGTATGAGGTTTCCACCAGGGCCACACAAGATACATTGGCCTTTCTGAAATTCAGATGGACACCCTAACTTCGAGGCAGGGTTGTATATTTTTCCGAAAAAAACCTCGGCCTGTTTTTTTCCAGTTTTTTTCCGGTTTCTTTCCGGTTTTTTTCCTAAATCGCGGAAAAAAACTCCAGCCCAAGTTCTGAGTATCCTAGGCTGGTTTTATGATTCCTAACGCTTTCTAGCGCCTTCCTCAGTCTTGTTAGACCAGAAATACACGTGTTACATTGATATAAATCACGAAACAGGCATGAAACAGTGCCTGACAGGTTCCATAAATAACGCTATATGCAAATTTTCTTACAGCAGTTTGCATTTTTGTTTTTTCATGCCAAATTTGGTCTTTTTTGTTGTTTTTCTAACAGTTTTGAGTCAGTATGGCCTATTATACATAGCAAAAGTCCATTTTTTAAACGAAAAATGACGTAAATTAGCTATTTTTAGCTTGAGTTTTTTTCCGCGATTTATGTTTTTTTCCGACCCTTAGGAAAAAAACCGGTTTTTTTCCGGAAAAAAACAGTTTTTTTCCGGTGTTTTTTTCCCACCTCACATCCCTGCTTCGAGGTCAAATTTCTAGCGGAAATCAAAGTGGTAGAGCAAAACCAATGTGACCGCTGGATTCAGCATGTCCGAAATAATATAGAAACGTGAAGCTGAAATTGGTTGGAAGGAAAAACCCCCATGTGTTCGATCTTGAATGAATTATTGTGCTTAACTATGGGAGAGCAAAATTTTGACCGCTTGTCAGCGTTAGAAAATCGAGTGTAACTTTGGTAGGGTTGATCGTAGACCCATATATGGTAGTATTTTCGAGATGCCTGAAGGTTGGGGAATGCGAATCTGGTATCGGCACAAAAATTGGCGCTTTGCCAAAAAAGTCGATTTTTTTATCAGGCTTCTTCCTTCTAACAAAAGTATAATATGCAAATTTCGAGAACAGTATAGTAGTCTCGTTGATGAGAGGAACAGATCCATATATACATGTATGGGGTTCACACCACGCATAAATTCGGGACACTGCCAGATGAACCCAGCGCCAAAGATTTTTGAACAGACATAGATCATGTTTCCAAATGCCTAAACTGTGATTAACTGTGAAAAAGTTTCTTTTTCATAGCTTCTACAGTACTATGTACATTTTATTGTCGAAGACAGCACCAAGTTTAATCGGGAGAGCGTCGAAAAACGTCGGGAGGGGGGTGGGGGTGCCAAATTTTGAATTTTTGAACGTCATAGTTTATGGACAGCCTCATAAGCAGATAATACAGTTCCTGTATTATTGATTTGCCAAAAATCACGAATTTAGACATTTTCTAATCCACATGCATTACACTTTAATGTAATTTGAAAAAGGAAGGAAAAGCGAAAACAATAAAATCTGACACGAAATTATAATGATCGAATTGAGTTTCGCCCCTGTATCTTGACTCAATTCAATCACCTAAGAGCGGGGCTCATCAGAAGATACTCTTAGGTTACCTTTCACACACTGTATGCTACTGAATAAACTCAAAATTGAACCACTTACGTTACCGTCTTGTTCCTCCTCACCATCCGTTCTGAGTCGTTTGGTGATTGGCTCCTCAGCCATAGCGTCTTGTTCTAAAACAAACCATCTATACAGTTAGAAACAAGTGACTACCTTTGACTGGTATCATAGCAGCCAAAGGCCAGACCAACAGAGAGCACAGGATAAAATAAAGCACTGGCCGCGTCCACTATTACAAAAGAGCCACAGCAGGTAGCGCTAAAGGGAAAAGACTGATATCGATTGACCTCTAACTGCACGTGCCACCTTGTCAGCCGATGTCCAGTTTGCGTCCTGCCAAAACAAAACCTACCTGTAATTCAGATCCCAAAAAGCGGGAAAAACTAAACAAAATAGAAAAAGAAAAAATCCAGCCAGAACTGGAAGGAACACTCCTTGCCTGATGCAAGGAAAGCAACGCAGCCCTAAAGACTGCGACAAACAACCAGCCAAAAGGCTGGAGGCTATAAAGCCCTTCAGGTAAATATTTTGTTTGCTATACCCACAACATGTAACTTGTCAAAAATACCGAATTTGACTAATGCTGAACGATATTTTGTAGCAAATTTGTATAACGTACATAGTAATTGTTCTTTTTTGAAACCATTTTGGCAAAGCACCTTCGTAATTTCTTTTGTATTAACCAAAAAATTATGTAAATCACTGCAAATTCTAACAAATCTGATAAGTTGAGTAAAATAGACTCGAAGCCCTAAATTGGAATGTACATTGCTACTAACAAAGACAAACTTAACTATACTAAATCCAAAGTGCTTAGTCTTATCATAGACATTAATATTTAGTATTCTTTCAGCTCTAATATGCAAATCCAAAAAATTAACTGACGTACGAGATTGTGAGCTTTCTTCCAAAGGTAAAGAATTTGGATACATCTTTTTAGCATATTCCATAAACTGACCACAATTGATACATAATAAATCATCAATATATCTAAATGTCCAACCAATCTTCTTAGCCATATCTCTGTTTTCTGATTTTGTTAAAAATCTGTATTCAATTACACTCAAAGCTAAGTCTGCAATCATAGGACTTGCATTAGAACCCATAGGTACACCACAAATTTGCTTAAATAACAGATCACCAAAACAAACATAATTTTCATTCAAAACTGTATCAATAAGCAACTTTACTTCAATCTCATCCAAAATACACTGTCTATTCCAATTTGCTGTCTCTGCATAATAAATTTTATTAAAACCTACAACAATGTAACGTTTATTGGCATGTTTAAAACAAAGCCTTGTTAGGTAATATAGGTTCTCTTTAATGTAAGATTGGCTAGAATTTCAGTTGAAGAGGCGGTTGCAATTATGAAATACTGATTGTGAGATATTTTTGACGAAAGTTTTTATTGATTTAAAATTTAAAATAAAATTAGTAGAGTGGTTAGTAGGTAAATAATGACTAGCAGCTGGATCTGATGTCACTGTTTGTTTGTAGAGGCAGTTTTCTTAGCATTGATTGATTTAGAGCAAGTACTACATGATACGTCTCTTGTTACGGGCTCAGTATGTCAAAGAAACGTAGGTATTTACCCCAAGTTTGCTTAAAAGCGTCTTCTTTTTTTCAGCATTTTGCTTGCAAAAAATGCAGTTTTTAAACTAGCTTTAACAAAGTGTTGAAACGTCATGACTGACAGCTCTTTGACTTCATTTCTTGATAGGTTCGATCCGATCCGATCCGATATATTGGGGGGGGCCTGTACGGCCCTATGATCAGACCAACATGTCCATTTCATTACCCCATATCATCTCTCTTCATTTCGGATACTATCACCAACGCAAGGCTCAACCAGCCTTGGGGGATATCTAGCGGTTAGGTATACCCGAGGCTTTAATCAACCTCAGGAGGTCCCTAACTGTTACATCGCTCAAGTCCTGGGTGGTAAGATATCGACTGCCCAGAATAGCTTGTCTACGTCCAGCCAATGCATCACATTCTGTGACCAAATGTTCAGGCGTTTCCTCCTCCTCTAAGCAAAATGAGCATGTTGAATCATCCACCAAGCCCATGATGCTGAGGTGTCTATTAAGGTTACTACTGTGTCCAGTTAACCAACCGACCACCAGTTTCAGTTCCCTTCTACTAAGACTAAGTAATTCTCTGGTCACCATCAGTCTGGGTCCCAGAATGAACTGCTTAGATTGCCTACAGTCGGTTCGTAGATCCCAGGCAGTTTGCAGCTGGTTCTTTGCCCAACTTCTTAAATCTGTCCTCACTTTCCTAACTGAGATGCCAAGGGCCGGTTCCGGCCCTATAAGTGGTAACTCAGTAGCTGCCCGAGCTAGTCGGTCAGCCTGATCATTTCCCTCCACTTCCGAGTGTCCAGGTACCCACATCAGCTGTAGCTTCTTACGAAGCGCCAGTCGTTGTAGTTCCCTAACACACTCTGCAACCAACTTAGAGTTGACGCGTGGAGATTCTAGTGCTCTTAGAGCTGCTTGACTATCTGAGCAAATACAGATCTTCTGCTCTAGACAGTTAACTAATCCGGGATCCCTGGCGCAGTTCAAAATGGCATAGACCTCCGCCTGGAAAACCGTTGCGTATTTTCCCAGGGGAAAGGAATCCTCTACCCCTAGTCTCTGTATAAATACTCCTGCTCCCGAATTCTCCAAACCTGTTAACCTGGAACCATCCGTATAACAGTAGAGAGTATCGGTTGCATTAGGAACATTACCTTGCCAGACCTCCCTACTCGGGAAGTCGACCTGGTATTTCTTATCAAACACATAATTGGGTAGTTGTTGGTCACTTGGGAATTGGTACAATGGCGATAAATCGCACAATTGTGCCCAAACACTACAGTGACCACGACCTACCCTGTGCCACTGCATAGTACTTTTAAGTCTGTAGCAGGTCGCCATCGCTTCCACTTGAATCCAAGTGTGTAGCGGTGGAAGACACAACAGAACTTCCATTGCTGCTGTGGGTGTTGTTTGTAGAGCCCCTGTTATGCATAGACACGCCAGTCGTTGTAAACGGCCCAGCTGTGCTTTTGCGCATTCCAGGTTTGTCCGTTTCCACCACACCACAGCAGCAAAAGCTATCATAGGTCTAATGGTCACAACATAGAGCCACTTGACCAGCTTAGGAGACAGTCCCCAATTCTTCCCAACAGCTCGTTTGGCTTGACAGAAAGCTGCTCTGGCCTTGGAGCATCTGGTTTCAAGGTGAACTGCCCAATCTAACCGGGAGTCCAAATAGACTCCCAGATATTTTACTCGCTTTACTAACTGGAGCCGCTTCCCATAGATCTTAGGGAGCTTAAGCCCAGTTAGCAGCCGTTTCCTTGTGAAAAGGATCAGCTCTAACTTGTCCGGCTGTACGGCCAGACCTTCTTCTTCACACCATCCTTGGACAACCGTAAGTGCCCTCTGCATGAGGTCACATACAGTGTCCAAGAATTTTCCTACCACAAGAACTACTCCATCATCCGCATAGCCCAGGGCATAAAACGATGAGTCGTTTAGACGCACCAACAGGCTATCAGCAAGGAGTATCCAAAGTAGGGGAGATAAAACCCCTCCTTGTGGACATCCCCTGCGCGTATTGATGGATCTGCTACATTGCCCCATTTGAGCAGTCACTGTACGGAGTTTGAGCATGGACCCAATCCATTGGATAAGGGTGGACTCCACGCCCCGCCTCCTCAGTGCCCGTTCAAATGATGCAAACGATGCATTGGAGAAGGCGCCTTCTATATCGAAGAATGCTCCAAGTGCAAACTCTTGATGCTCTAAAGCTCTTTCTACACGACCAACCAAGCAGTGTAAGGCCGTTTCCACAGACTTGCCTGCCTGGTAGGCATGTTGACTAGGATGGAGCGGTACATGCCGAAGCACCCCGTCTCTCAACCACCTATCTACCAATCGTTCCACGCT
Organism: Sabatieria punctata; assembly: GCA_030248155.1. Lineage (NCBI taxonomy): Eukaryota > Metazoa > Nematoda > Chromadorea > Araeolaimida > Comesomatidae > Sabatieria > Sabatieria punctata. The sequence goes on along the minus strand of JASANB010006031.1, from coordinate 39,713 downwards.
CTTTAGCATGAAAGAGGATAGGCTGATTGGTCGAAAGGATTTGGCCTTAGCATGTGATTCCTTACCTGGCTTAGCTATGAAAACAACCCTCACCTCTCTCCAGAGTTGAGGTATGTAAGCCAGTGCTATTGATGCTCTAAACACTTGCACCATAGGTTTGACAAGAATATCAAGCCCTTGTTGCAACAGTGCCGGAAAAATTCCGTCTGGACCAGGGGTTTTAAATGGTTGGAAAGATTTTACCGCCCATTTCACCCTATCTTCAGTAACAATTCGGTTAGCCAGTGCCCAGTCCCCCAAAGCTCCTCTCAGAACTTGGTTGTCTGGTTGTGGTGCCGTATCTACCATAGTACCACCAGGGAAATGCACTTCCAGTAGGTGTGACAAAGCAGTCTCCCTACTCTCTGTGTATGTTCCATCCGGTAGTTGCAGCATACCTGCTTCTATGGGAGAATCTCTGCTGAGAACTCTGTTTAGTCGTGAGGTGGCCTTAACCCCCTCGACTTCCTCACAGAATTCTCTCCAGGATTTCTGCTTTGCAAACTTTATAGTTTGCTTATATTCTCGTTGGGCCACCCTGTACTCTGCCCAGTCCTGTACGGCCCGAGTGAGCAGTGCCCGATGGAGCTTTTTTCTACTCTTTTTTCGTAGTGCTGACAATTGCCGGTTCCACCATGGCACCCGGCCATTTCCTACCCTAACTCGCTTTAAAGGACAAGCCTCTTCAAACGAAGTCAGGACATTACTTTGAAGAAAGTTCACTTCCTCCTCTAAACTTTGTATGTCCTGGATGTCCACCTGATGGTCACCCATTCTTATTGATTTAAAATTTAAAATAAAATTAGTAGAGTGGTTAGTAGGTAAATAATGACTAGCAGCTGGATCTGATGTCACTGTTTGTTTGTAGAGGCAGTTTTCTTAGCATTGATTGATTTAGAGCAAGTACTACATGATACGTCTCTTGTTACGGGCTCAGTATGTCAAAGAAACGTAGGTATTTACCCCAAGTTTGCTTAAAAGCGTCTTCTTTTTTCAGCATTTTGCTTGCAAAAAATGCAGTTTTTAAACTAGCTTTAACAAAGTGTTGAAACGTCATGACTGACAGCTCTTTGACTTCATTTCTTGATAGGTTGTAGATAAACTGCTTTGCATAAATGCCTAGCAAGTTCAACACCTTAGAATCAACGTGTAAGTCATACTCTTGACCAAAAAGCGCAGTAATCAGATCGAAGGAGGTCTGCTGATGGTCTACGTCATAAATGAGTGCTTCCAGCATTCTCCATACTCGTTTTGCAAGTGGACAGTAATATAACATATGTTCAACGGTTTCCGTGCTACCTAAATGGCACTGTTTGCACTGCTTATCTTCCACTATTCTCCTGTAATACAAATACTGCTTGGTGGGAACAATCCTGTGCACAACACGATACTGAAAGTTACGCAGTCTAACGTCGCTAGATACAGTATGAGCTCGTCTACATGCTTTTTCAAACAGCTCTCCCGACACCCAGTACTTTTCATACCATCTTTGTTTGGCTGTCGCATTTTCATACAATTTTGAAAGCTTGTATTTTTTGTACAAGGATGTACTTATTTTGTTTGGTTCATATAGAACTGGGTCATATCTTTCATAGTCTTCCAGTAGTTCGTCCCATTGGCCCAAGATTTGATTCCGCCATCTAACAGGAAGTGCTGTCCACATTTTGTTCCATTGCTTTTTATCTATTATCAAACCAGGATACCGATTTAGCACTCCCTGATAGCTCAAAAAGTTACCATCATCTCCCAACAAGTCACGGACGTTAGTCAAACCGTTGGCTTTCATAACCGGATTATAATACATACGTTTCGGCTGCCCTGTCTTGACATCTCGGTTATTGAAAATACTTCTTGCAAGTAGCGGTTGATTCTCAGGGTTGCTAAACAAAACATTGTCCCAATATTCCGTATAAACTTTCAGTATTTCACTGTAAAATAGAGAGACCAGATTTTTCAACTCATTCCAGTTGTATCGACTTGTAAGTATGTTGTTTATCCCGCCGTTCTTATCAAGTTTTCTCAATCCTACAGTATGCCACTTGCGAGCCTAATTACCCATTTCAACTTAATTGAGTCATTAATAACCTGAACACTCGGCGCTTTAAGACCTCCAAGATGATATTCTTGTATTAATGTCTTCATTTTTACTTTAGGTTTGCCATCCCTCCAGATAAACCTGTAAAGAGCTTTTTCAATTTGTTTTTTTTCCAAATCCGAGAGTTTAAGCACCGTCATTGGGTAGATCAGTTGCGATAATCCCAGTGTTCGAGCTACATTTATGCGACCTTCAATTGTCAAGCCTTGGGCTAACCAATTTGACAGTACCCGATTCATTTTTGTGATTTTGTCACGTATGTTTTTCTGGTGGACAATCTCGTTGTTATGAGAAAAAATTATGCCTAAAATTTTGATATCTTTTGTACACATTAAGAAAGGTCCACAAGGGCCCCCTCGGGTCTTCCAAGATCCTAAACCCATACACTCAGTTTTGTCAACATTTACCCTCAAACCGGATACCAAACCGAAACGATCAATAACCTGAGCAGCTTGTGCTACCGAGTCCGCGTCCGCTAATGTCAAGGTGGTATCGTCTGCGAACAGACTTATCTTATATTCAGTTCCGTTTACGGTAATTCCTCGTATCCTATTGTCTTGACGAATAGCATTGGCCAGTACTTCCATGGTTAAAATGAATAGATACGGACTTAGTGGGCAGCCTTGTCGCACTCCGCTCTCTAAGTCAATTTCTTCAGTGAGGTAACCGTGGTTAAGGACTGCCGCTTTGGGACTAGAGTACAGTATCTTGATCCATTTTAGCCATTCTGGATGACATCCAAACCTATTCAATACTTGAAACATGAAATTTCTATTGACTTTGTCGAATGCTTTTTCAATATCTAGTGCAACCAAGACACCCTGCTCGTTTTCCTCGTCAAGATACTCCATTAAATCAAACAACATACGTATATTTTCACCTATGTACCTTCCTGGGACAAATCCCTGATTGTGAGATATGCTACGATTGATGGCTAAGAAAAGGCAGGTGCACAAAGTAGTTAGAAACACAGCAGCGACAAAGGGTGCCTGCCATTCATTGCACATGTATGATCAAAGTCAATCACCTTTTCAAGCTACTGCTTTAATATAAATCACCTGCTATCTCATCAAAACAGTGTCCACTACCACTACTAGTACAGACAAGCACTGTTGTTGTCGGCTCAATATGCGACTTGCCCTTGCACTGCTGTCGGTCTTCGTTCTCTTACCAGGTAACTGTGCAACAGTTAGACAGTCAATAAAGGTGTATGTGAGAATCAGTTCTTCAGACACCTCATCTGCACTTCGGTGCTACTTTGGCCTAACTGAGAAACCCAAATACCGTGTAACCTGCAAAAATGGTACGACTTGCTGGGCCGTTTCTTATCTAGTTCAAGGCAGCCGTACGTGTTTACATCTCTGGGTGTTGTAGGCTTGAGCTTAAATGGAAAATTAGGTGCCCTTTTTCGCTGAGTTCCACAACCCACATTCTGCTAGGTACCCAGCGTCTATACATTGTATGATGAGCATTGAAGGTTTTAGGGAACTACCACTACTCATGTAATGAGCTGCGCTTCACCTGTGCCGAAATTAGAAAACTTATTACCGAACATGAGGGAGCTACGGATGTGAGGTGCTATTTGTGTTCTGACGACCTATGTAATCACCATATTCCTTATACTGTTGCTATGGGTATTTGAATCTGAATTGGATATGGGTATGGGTAGGTATTTTTTAAAATACCCATACCCGGGTATGGTAATGGGTAGGTATTTTAAAAATACCCGGGTATCGGGTATAAATATCGGGTATTTTTCAATAAAATCGCATAAATAAATATATATTCCCCGAAAATGCCAAATTTCAACCCGTTTTGCAGAAATTGTTTTTTAGTCTGGGTTTTTGGACAACTATTATGTGCTCAGCAGTGACGTATCCAGGATTTGGAGAGAGGGGGTGTAAAATTTTGAAAGTGCCTGGTTCGGCCGCTGCCCAACCAGGGTAAGAAAATTTAGCAAAATTAGCCTTCAAAAACGCGTTTAAAACGCATTCAGAGCTTAAAATTAACAGAAATTACAAGTTTTAGTAGTTTATAATGGCCTGGTTGGGCTTCTGCCCGACCAGGGCGAGAAAATGTTGAAAATTTAGCCTTAAAAAACGCATTTAGAAGGCATTCTGAGCATAAAATAGACAGTTTTAGCACATAATTCATTAGTTTCTTATATTTTTGACATACTTTTTCTTCCTACCTCCACCGCAAAGGGGGGTGTACACACTCTACACCCCCCCTGGATACGCCACTGGTGCTCAGTGTAGCAGGTTTTACTTCACAGTTACTAACTAGAGCACAGTTGTGAATTTTCGAATACTTTAGTAGATTAACATAGGCAAAAACGAATTTGTATAATTCCTGGAGTATAATTTCTATCTAATTGTACCTTTTGAATCTGGGTCACCAACCATAGTTGTATAAAAATTTCAATTTGCTAGAAATACAGTGTTGGCAATAAAAAAGACCGCCTGGCCTTCTTTCGAGTTTGCTGAATAATTTTAAATGGGCGCCATTCTTTCAATTTTCAACCGAATGAAAAGATTTTTGACACGATTATTATTATATGTTAAGAGTTTGTTTTGGCAAAGTCCTAGCCTGCTAGCCTTCGTATAGCCTTGCTTTCTGTTCAGGGGATAACACCCTCATTTTTGAGACTGCTAATTTTTCAGCTAGGACTCGGCGAAAACAAACACAGGGAAAACGACTTTTGAGATACGGTTACTGCGATTTGCTAATGTACAGTTAGAGATCGCATTAACCGTGCCTTGTAATCGCATTAACCGTAGCTTGTAATCGCATTAACCGTGCCTTGTAACCGCATTAACCGTAGCTTGTCATCGTATTTAACTATCGTAAGACGGTCTGTCTACAAAGATCTCATTAGCACATCGTTAATACGTTAAATGTGTTAAATACGAATCAACCAAAGCCATTCCGGAACGCAGTGCTGACTGTTGTAGCATCGTTAACGTGATCTGCTAATGCGATTGTTGCAGATGATCTGTAAATGTACATTACGCCGCGCCGCATTATCACGTCGTTACTACGCTAAATGCGATCTTGTTATGCGATCTGTAACTGTGCGTTAACAGATCGCAGTAACCGTATCTCAAAAGACGTTTTCCCTGTGAAACCCTTAACAAATAATAACAATCGTGCCAAAAATCTTTTCATTCGGTTGAAAATTGACAGAATGGCGGTCAGTCATTTGATATTATTCGGAATACTCGAAAAATGGCCAGGCGGTCTTTTTTTGGCCAGCACTGTACTTCCCTCAGCATCAAGACCAAATGCATAGAAACGTTGTACCTAACCTTCTAAATAAAGTCCAACTAATTTATTAGGCTTAGAATGGTACGTACTTATTCTTCAAAAAATCGGGTATACCCGGGTATGGGTATGACAAAAAGTACCCGGGTATGGGTATACCCAATTTCAGGTAGTTTTGCTCAAAAATACCCAGTTTCGGGTATGGGTATGGGTATACCCGATCAACAGTAGTTCCACAGTTGATTGATTAGCGTGCATGATTCTGCCTCTGATGACGCAATAAAAATATGATTGTCTTGCATCACGCACGATACACCTGAAGAGTCGTTGAGCAGAGGATGGGCAGAGATCGAAAAGTTGTAATGGCAGTGTAAAGGTGAGTTTATACTTCGTCCTCGCGGACAAAATGGACACACATGGACAGGTTGTCCGCTTAGCAGTTTAAACCTTGGTGTCAGCCAGACGGTTTATACTCTGTCAGCGCGGACATGCCCGCGCGGACACAAAATCGGTGTCAGCGTGTGTCCGCTTCTGTCCGCCGGCTGGTTGAGCCCTGCGTTGCTGATAGTATCCGAAATGGAGAGAGATGATATGGGGAAATGAAATGGACATGTTGGTCTGATCATAGGGCACAAAGTAGTTAGAAACACAGCACCGACAAAGGGTGCCTGCCATCAATATGTATGATCAAAGTCAATCATGTATTTCAGCTGCTGTTTTAGTATAAACCACCAGCATTCCCATCCAAACAGTGTCCACTACCACTAGTAGTACAGACAACCACAGTTGCCTACTACTATTTTACTAGTGGATTTTTATTTGCTATCTACTAAACTACAAATTCAGCTCTTTTGTTTAGTTTGGATTTCTGTTTTACTACCAAACAGGTCCGATTTTATCAATTTTTTACTAATACCGTAGGTAATTTTACGAATTTTACTGATATTTTACTAGTCATTAGGGGCAATCTAGCATCAATGACACCAAGACCTTATGAATAATTAATGTTGATGCTGAATAGTTGCTAAATTTGATCATGATTCAAGGTTCTCAAGAAGTTTAGAGACAGAAGTGTGTGAAATTTCTACTGTGGAATACATATATGTATATGTATATGCAAAAAATACATATTATGTATTATTTTTGGAATACATATATGTATATGTATATGTTTATGTATTCCTCAAAGAATATGTTTATGTATATGTATTTTTAGGCCACTATGTATTTGAAATACATATTTGAAAATACATATTGAATTTCTGGTGAAATTCTGCATTTTTAAGTCTCATTCTGCCAACCACAGCAGAAAATTACGTTTTCTTTGGGATGCGAGTGTCTAAATTTGCTGCAGTGGTTAAAAAGCCACAGATTTGTTGTTTAACTAAATAATATCATCACTGTGTAAAGTGGTGCGAGGCGACCAAAAGGAGTTCTAACGAGGGAACGTTTCGATTTTCAAATTCAATGGATAAATGGCAGGAGAAAATGCTCTTTTCTGTTGATGGTTGACCTAAGCGAAATTATTGGCTATTGCGGTTTCAAAAATAAGGTTCTCTCTTATACAAAATGACTGAAATGGAGGATTTTTTAACAGAAGTTAAATGTGGGAATTATTAATTAACTAATTTGACTGAGGTACTGAATCAATTTTATGCCAATCAGGTCCAAGCATAGAACCTTTCTCATGTCAGTAACAAACAACTGTTTTAGCAGCATTTTTTAAACTGAAAACTGGCTTTGAAAAAATATGTATAATATGTATTTTATGTACATATTTTTTTGAAAAAATACATATACATATTATGTATATCTATTCGACTTCGAAAAACATATACATATATGTATATGTATATGTTATCTATTCCTGAAATTCAATATTTTGCCAACGGTAAATTTGACAGACAAAAGTGGGCCCACACATCTTTTATCGTACCCAGGATTTTGCAAATTTACTGTATAATGTTCTCACGACAGAGAAATGCCGGATAGAATAGGCACAAATAAACCTATTTGTTTCACAAATTTTAAATTGTAGTTGTAGTTAGTAGACTCTAAAAAGTCTCTAAATGGCCAAGACTAATTTGTGGTGTTAGTTAGAAGTCTCAAAATTTCTCGATTTTGAATATGTAGTCGTAGTTAGTGGTCAATTTGTAGTCAGCAAAATTTTAAATAAAATTACCACAATTTCAGGTTTAGGATATAAAATAAGACGTTAAGAATCTGAAATAGTAAACCAAATAAGGGACAAGTAGAAATTTAGAAATATAGCATCTATTTTTCTACAGGGTGTACCAAAAAAAACAACCCAGCAGATTTTTCGCTGTAGCAAACGCAAATCTCAACCGATGTGAATGAATCCTTTTTTAAATGAAAGATAAATAAATCCTTAAAAGACTGCTGAAATTGTCATTAATGTACTCTGCTTAGTTCCTGAGATATTGGCTCTCAAAATCAAAACAGTGATTTTGGCAGTGAACAAGAGGCATTTTTTTATTATTCTGCACTTCGAAATAAAACGGATTCCTGCTACCGCTGAGGGCTCTTGGAGGCTTTACAGGTGACAACGAAACTCGGTTTACTTCAACACTAAAGTATCATTAGCCCTAGCATTAGGAATCTGCTTTATTATGAAATGCATTTGAATCGCTCCGATCCGATCCGATCCGATCCGATATATTGGGGGGGCCTGTACGGCCCTATGATGTTCTTTGAATCGCTCTTGTTCTTTGCCAAAATCTGTTTCGACTTAGAAGGCAAATATCTCAAGAACTAAACTGTGAATCTCAATAAAAATTGCACCAATCTTTGAAGAATTTATCAGTCTTTCATTCAAAAAAGGATTCATTCAAATCGGTTCTGATTCATGTTTGCAAAAGTAAAAAATCTGCTGGGTTGTTCTTTATCACTCTTGTTCATTGCAAAAATCTCAGTTTTGACTTTGAGGACAAATATCTCAGGAACTAAGCAGGCTATCTTAATAACGGTACATCAATCTTTCAAGAATTTATTTATCTTTCATTTAAAAAAGGATTCATTCAAATCGGTTGAGATTTGCGGTTGCTACAGCAAAAACTCTGCTGGGTTGTTTTTTTGGCACACCCTGTACATGGTTTGATGCCAAAAAATGCGTGTTATTTTCTATTACGAAACTTTTAAATTTAGGATTAGCTTCAAAATGCACGGTTTTATTGTTTACAACTTCAAAACAAATACTTTCGTTATCATTCTACCTATACTCTATTTCATTTACCAAGAAGTGAACAAACCAGCGCAAGGTTTGTTTGCAAAGGTTCAGAAATTCAATATAATTTCAAAATAGGACAGGAAAACCGGTTTTGAATGAGAAACAAGTTGTCAAAAGCAGAGAAAAAGCATAGTTAACGAAAATCGACAAATTAAATGACGACACCATTAAGTCTTTAAATGGCTAATGTCATACATGTAACAGGTCATCCGCCGATGGGGGGAGGGGGGTTGGGGGGGTCTGGCGCCGGCCGGGGGGGGGGCCTGAGCCAAAATTTTGGGGGAGGGGGGTGGGCACTAAAAAACGCTCAAAAATCGAGAAAAATCGCAATTTTTGGCCTAAAAATCGCCAAAAATCGCTAATTTGGGCTGAAATACAGCTAAAAAGTGCTGTTTTGCAGGCGATTTTGGCATTTTTTTTGTGTGTAAGTGTAAAAAATTGCTAAAATTTGCTCGAACATTTACTTCCAGAAAAATCGGAGGGGGGGGGGGGGGTCGGTGAAATCGTCTCGGGGGGGGGGGGGGTCCCCATCTGGGGGGTCTGGCCTAAGTCGGGTGGGGGGCAGACCCTCAGACCCCCCTGTTACATGTATGGCTAATGTGTATGATACGACGCAAAAAATTGCAGAAATTGCTTACTACAAATTCACAAATTCAAAAGGGTATTTTGTAGTCAATTTGTAGTCACTAAATATGAATATGTAGTCGTAGTCAATTTGTGGTCTTGATTACGTCATAAAACCCCAAAAATTTGAGTTGGTTTAGTAGTCACTACAAAATAGGCCTAGGCACAAACGGTTTCCATGGTCAGCGAATCCATTTCTGACATAGCTATAATCACTGAATTACTGTATTTTGAGGTCCCGACACGAAAAATGCTATTTTACGTTTAAGCATGCCTGGTGCAATGCTCGATAGATATGGCAATAAAGGTTTTCAGGGTCGGGGAATCTTTTTCTGGTATAGCCATCATTGCTGGATTATTGTATTTTGAGGTCCCAACATGAAAATTGTTGTTTTTTTTGCGATTTGGAGTTTTTGTTGCAAGGAAGCGATGAATGAATGGACTGGGCACTAAAGGTTTTCGGAATCAGCGAAGTCATTCAGAACATAGAGAACGGTGCTGGATTACTATTTTTGGTGGTCCTAGAATGAATGTACAATTCATTAGTTTGATTACCTACTATATTCACGTTTTCCTTGCAACAGGAAGGCCTAAATCGCGAGAAATAACAATTTTATTGTTGGGACCTCAAAATACAGTAAACTAGGATGATAGTTATGCCATAAATAGATTCCCTTTTTAAATATTCCATATTCCCCATTCATATAAATAGACCATTTTCTGAAATGCACTTTAGTAAAATAGTAATAACATTTTCACTTTACTATTGATGGTCTTTGTTAATTTAAATATATTTTTACTTTACATTTGGCTCTTAACTATACTTTTTACTATTATTTTACTACTAGTAAAGTATACCTCCAGTATTACTAATTTTTGTTTCACTAGTTTACTAGTTTTTGTTTCAGTAAAATAGCAGTACAGTACTGTTGTTGGCTCAATATGCGACTTGCCCTTGCACTCTTGTCAGTCTTCCCTCTCTTACTAGGTAACTGTGCAACAGTTAGACAGTCAATAAATGTATATGTGAGATTCGATTCTTCAGACACCTCATCTGCACTTCGGTGCTACGCTGATCGAGGTCCATCTGTGAACCCCAAATACCATAAAACCTGCAGAGAAGCTGTCGCTTGCTTTGCCATTTCCGGTTTATATCATCGCAAACGTATGTGTTTACATCTCTGGGTGTTGTAGGCTTGAGCTTAATGAAAAATTGGGCGCCCTTTTTGGCTGAGTTTCACAAACCATCTTCTGCTAGATACCCAGCATGTATACATAGTATGATGAGCATTGAAGGTTTACGTAATGTTATTTAATATAATAATATTAAAATAAAAACTATTATTAGTAGTGCCATTTTAATACAGGGTGTCTCAAAAATAATGATCACATTTCTTTTACTGCCATTTCCGCAAATTTTGATCAAATAGGCTGAAATTTGGACCATATGTGCCAAAATTCGGGGAATTTAATGTGTTAAAGTTTGATGCACTAGGCTTGACTCATTCCCGAGAAATTCCAAAAAAAGTGAAATTTGGTAATTTCAATAGTGAAAGCGGTCACCGAAAAAATGATCACATTTCTTTTTCCTGTATGGGGCCGTTCATAAACGACGTCGTTCCAAAATCCCGATTTTTCGGACCCCCCCTCCCCCCAAAATCGCCTTGCGTCGTTTCTTGGGGACCCCCCCCCTACGGCGACGTCGTTTTCGGTTTACCCCCCCCCCCCCCAATAAAACGGCAGTACATAGAGTACTGTGACGTTTTCTTGTTACCATACTGCACAATCAATAGAATAAATCCCTACAACCGCTCTGGGAAGCTTTTCTGTATGGAGAAACGTTTGATAGAATGTGCATAAATCGAAAATAATGTAATTGAAGTACCCTAAAATTCCGAAAAAAGCGACGTCGTTTTTTGCTAACCCCCTCCCCCTCCTGGTGCGTCGTCTATCGTCGCATTTCAGCCGACCCCCCCTCCCCCCCTCTGGAACGACGTCGTTTATGAACGGCCCCTATCTTTCGTAATTTTTGTCGGAATAGATGAAATTTGGAGTCTAAACGCAGAAATTCAGGGTAATTTATGTGTAAAAATTTGACTCATGAACTCCAACGCTATCGTTAGAATTTGGGCGATACTGTAATAAAATGTAACGTTTTTTCGGTGACCGGCTTTCACTATTGAAATTACCAAATTTCACTTTTTTTTAAATTTCTCGGGAATGAGTCAAGCCTAGTGCACCAAAATTTAACACTAAAAATTCCCCGAACTTTGGCACCTATACCCAAATTTCAGCCTGTTTGATCAAAATTTGAGGAAATGGCAGTAAAAGGAAATGTGATCATTTTTTCGGTGACCGACTTTCACTATACGAATTAATTACCAAGTTTCACTTTTTTTTTCAAATTTCTCGGGAATGAGTCAAGCTTAGTGCACCAAACTTTACGTAACACATAAAATTCCCGAATTTTGGCACCTATGGCTACTGTTGTTTGGTATTGGATTTTCCGTTTGTGTATGTGTATGTGTATGTGTATACACATCTACCTTCGAATGTGTATGGTAGTTTGTGTATACACATTCAATAAAACAATGTGCATTTTTGTGTATATTTGTGTATGTGTATTGTATTGTACTGAAAATGCAATTTTTTTGGCAGATTTTTAGTCATAAATGCTAGGAAAATCAAATCTCTCAATGTCTGCTGCTGAAACCTTGGATAGCTTTGAAATCGAGTTAGTTAGCCCATTTTAAGGCTTCATGAAGATTTCTAATGTTTAGTACTGCAGCGAAAACATCGAAATTTTACGATTCTGTTCGAAATTTTATCTACTTTTGCTGATCAAATACACATACACAAAAATACACATTTTGAGTACTGTTTGTGTATGGTAATGTGTATCAGAATTTTCAATGTGTTTGTGTATGTGTATGTGTATACACATTGAAAAAACAATGTGTATTTTTGTGTATGGTAAATGTGTATGTGCATACACAAACAACAGTACCTATGGCCCAAATTTCAGCCTATTTGGTCAAAATTTGCGGAAATGGCAGTAAAAAGAAATGTGATCATCTTTTTGAGACACCCTGTAGTATTAAATCTATATTAATAGAGTCCGAACTAGTATTTGGTATTGAGTATTGGATGTATTGGGATGGGCTGTTTTCCAGGTATTGGTATTGACAAATGATGTTGCTTTGCCAGCTCGCTGAAGTGTCTCAAAAGTTTTCTACTGGATTTTAGAATATACTATTAAAATGCTATTAAAATACTATAAAATAGTATTAATATTAAATTAAAATCAAAATCGGCTAGTTCTATTATATTAGTATTAAATTAAAATATAATTTCACTATTAAAATTACAGTAGTTTTAGGTGGCTACGCCTATAACTGTGATGAGGAGTTCCTCAGCTGTGCCGAATTTATAAGACTTAACGAAGATCACGGAGCTACAGATTTAAAGTGCTATTTGTGTTCTGACGACCTATGTAATTATAACCCTCCAAAGGTGATTGATTAGTGTGCATGATTCTGCCATAAATAAAATTTTGTTGTCTTGCATCACGCACGATACATCTGCACAGTCGTTGAGCAGAAGATGGGCAGAGATCGAAAAGTTGTAATGGATCGTTGAGCCCCGCCCCTCTGCAGTGTAAAAGTGGGTTTATACTTCGTCCGCGCGGACAAAACGGACACAGGCGGACAGGTTGTCCGCTTAGCAGTTTATACTTTGGCGGAGCGGACAGGAGTGTCAGCCAGACGGTTTATACTCTACCAGTGTGGACATGCCCGCGCGGACACAAAAAAATCGGTGTCAGCGCGTGGTCGCTTGTGTCTGCCGAGTGAATTGAAAAATTTCAACTGACACTTTGTCCGGGTCGCTATCAGTGCTGTTTGAGCTTGTTATATTGTGAGTCTGAGTTCACAATTTTATCACGTTTGATGCTGAGGTTGCGGAGCTGTTAGAATTAGGTGAAATCAAGAGAAAACAACAAAAGAGAGACAGTTAAAACATTGTACATATTGTATGTTTGACTTATCGATCAGACTGAAATCATGGCATGGCAAGTTTCTGCACCGGCTGCACCAATTTAAAATTGTGAAAGCTTCGAACCCGTTCTCTGACTGTTGCAGACACCTTTGACGTGATTAATGACACTCTTGTAGTACGTAGTATATGATAGATCAGCTGCAAAAAAGGGATGCGTTTAAATTATGCATAGAAAGATTTTCTTATGCTGCCGTTGATTTCTACGTACCTATGTATGTGATGAATTATGCATAGTTCTTCATCTGCATATCATGTACAAAATCGTGGGTCTTACTGCATTTTCATCAGACAGGCACCCTCACCTCCAGTCATTGTCTGCCTCTGTGGCTTTTGTACCTTCAACTTTTACAGCATTTAGTCCAGTAGCGCTTTAATCGTAAGTCTTTGGAATTTGGAGTAAACTTGGTAGCTTTATATGTCTAAAAAGAAGTGTAGTGTAGACTAGTGATGTAAAAAATTAATTTAATTGTAATTGAAATTCGCATAATTGGCCCGTTTTTAATTTCAATTCAATTAATTTAATTTAATTGAAATTCAAAAGTTGTGCCATAATTTAATTGTAATTGAATTGAAATTCGCCTGGAATTTCAATTATATTTTCAATTATTTCTTGTTGTGAATGTAAGGAAATGGGTAAGGATTAGAGGCGCTAACGACTTCAAATAAAAACCTATTTAGGATTTGTCACCTCTTTATGCTGACCTCACTATGTTTTGTAATATTTTAAGCTCTGCTTTTTATTTCGTAGTTCATAAAAGTCAAAACAGTGATTTTTGCATGGTGGGTTGACACCTCCTTTTTGGCAAAGGTACCTAGGAGGAAGTAATGTTGCTAAAAAATTCTGAAAACCTTTACGTTATGTACTGATATATAATAATGAACTAACTGTAAATTTCCTCCAGAATGCCATTTTATGCGTTTTTAAAAGACAACCTTTTAAAATTTTCTCGCCTGGTTGGGCAGCAGGCTAGCCAGGGTGTCTCTAAACTTTTACATGGACATTTTTCTAAGTCCTGGGTCACTGTCACGGTCTTTTAACAGCGAAAATACAACAATTTTCAAAAAATTGAAAAAACAATTGAAAAAATTGCATAATTGAAATTTTCCATGGTCCCATAATTTAATTGAAAATATAATTGTAATTGAAAATAATGGAAAACTATTTCAATTAATTTAATTTAATTTAATTGAAATTAAAAACTGAGCCCATAATTTAATTGTAATTGAATTGAAATTCAAATTCCATAATTTTACATCACTAATGTAGACATCAGGTTTGGCCAAAACGCATGTTCAATTAAATTCAACTATTGTTTCTTTTTTACTATTTTCAAAAAAAAACACTTTGTCAACCGCTGACACTACGCGGACACAAGCGGACACCTGTCCACGCGCTGACATGGCGGAGGGTGTCCGCGCGCTGACAACATTTGTGTCCGCACGCGAACAGTGGACAAAGTGTAAACCCACCTTAAGAATGATGGTCCCAAACAGTTTTGTGCCTAGCTCAAATTAGTCGAGTAAGTACTGGGTTTTTCGAAAAAACCCGGTAAGTACTCAGTAAACAACTCCACAAACTTGGTAAAACCTCCCTTGGTGAATTAGGAATATGTAAAATTAGCCTGAAAAGTTTACCCGATATAGCTTTTAGCTACTAAAATCCTTTTCAGTGCTGATTGATGAGTTTATGATAATGCAGCTCGATTTTCCAGAATTATAATCGTGTTTTGCGCCATTTCATATTATTTATGGTGCTAGATAGTATGGACAGAAAGCCCTAAAATATATGCACTATACATAGTGTGACTTGAGCACCTGGCTTTAGATGAAAAGTCTAGCGAGAAAATCTCAAAAGCTACTGAGCTAGATGCTCAGTTGCAACTCATGAAGAGTTTCTGCTCTACGGGGTGGCCGCCACCACTGTTGTACTGTTGCTAAGTAAATTATAATTATAATTTTAATTATATTTTTTTAGAAATTTACTAATACAAGTAAATTATTTGGTAAGTAAATTATAATTAAATTAAATTTCTACGAAAACAGGTAAAGTTAATTATAATTATAATTTGCAAATTATACTTACCAAAAATAATTTACTTAATTTACTTAAAATATGCTTTATTTACTTACACAAGCCTAGCTACTGCTGAACCTTTTTGGCAGAATGCAAGTGTTGCATGAGTGTGCTTTCGGTATCTATATCTTTAATGGCATGGCAAGCCATACTTACAGTACAATTTTCCCGGGATCCCGCCCGCCCACCGCCTTTTGTCTTTGCGCTGGTTTCTCTTAATCTTCCACAAAACAAGTTACTCCATTTTACCTGCCGAGCTAAAAGTGGATATTAGGTACTTTTCAGCCAGTTTTGCTATGGGATAGCATATGTTCAGTCTCACAGACATTGTCTGTTGTGGATGCAAGACAACAGATTGGAAAGGCTCATGAGACAGAAGTTCTAATTTTGTTTCTGACCAACTGTCATTATTACTGTTGTGTTGACAGACATCGGCTATCATTTCGGGTGAGAGGTGTCAACGTTTCAAATTCTAAGGGAAGGGGCTCGCTGGAAGGTGTAGCGGCGGCTGATGGGGGTTGAGAGGATGGTAAGCTAAAAAGTCCGATTTTTCGCTAGAATTAAGGTTATTTGGCTGATTTTTCGTTTAAATAGGTGGAAATAAGCTGCTCATTCACACCTAACCTAGTCATACTTTTATCAAAATATTCTTCCAAAATACCCTGAAGGGGGAGCGGTAGCCTGAGGGGCAGTAGGTCAGAGCCTGAGGCGGGTAAATCCCCTCGCCCTCAACTCCCTTTGTCCATGTCTGTCGTTGACTTAAACCTGCGATACCCTCGTTTGGTTTTCATTCTGATAACTGATATAGCATCCTTGCTTAGTTGGAAGCAAAGCTGAAGGTGTTAGCCGCCAAATTCAGGCCTATTTTAAATATACTTAATGTACTTAATTTAATTAAATGTGGTAAGTAAATTATAATTAAATTAAATTTCTCTCAGATATGGTAAGTAAATTTTAATTTAATTATATTTCTCTTGGCATTTGGTAAGTAAATTATAATTTAATTATATTTAAAATAAATTTACTTAGAAACAGTACACTGTTGTCAACACCGTACTACAAATTGCGTGACAACTTCTCCTTGGAGCATGGATGCATCGTGTGAGTACTATGGATCAGGTATACCTGTACCTGTACCTGATTATCAGGTAGATTGCAATACCCACCTGATACCTACCTGATGCCTGATCGGGTACTTTCAAACTGTACCTACCTGATTTTGGGTATTTTTGGACTGAAACAGGTACAGGTATTAGGTACGGCATAATGACAGTTTAAGACAAATTTTTTCATTAAGCAAGCGTGTTGGAAAGCTAATTCTTCAAAATTTTCCCTTTTCCAAGGCCTTTTCAGACGACAAAACCGCTAATTTCTGCTAATTTTGATGCTTTTTTAAACAGGTTTTGAACGTTCATTTCACTCAAAAATGCAGAAAACTATGTTTACTCGTTGGTTCAGACCATGATTTCACTCAAAAACTGCAGAAAACAGCGCAAGTCACCAGTAACGCCTCAATCTGCTGGCCAAACTACAGCGCTATGGGATCAGTGAAAAGGGATTGATCTGGCTTCAGTCCTATCTTTCAGGAAGAGTGCAACAGGTGAAGGTTGGAACGCAACTTTCTAAATTAGCGCCAGTGCAGTATGGAGTGCCACAGGGCTCGATACTCGGTCCCCTTCTGTTTCTGGCGATGGTTAATGATTTACCAGCATGCATTAATCATTGTTCAGTCACGATGTTTGCGGATGATGTCCAGCTGCAGCTCGCATTCAGTCCCAAGTCTGCAGCAGAAGCCTATGCCAATGTTCAGTCTGATCTGCACTCGGTAGCAAGGTGGTGTGCGCAGAATGGACTGAAACTGAACAGCGGAAAGACGCAAGTAATGGTCATCAGCACAGCACAGAATAAGCGGTCTTTGCAAGAGGAACCAGCTCTCATTCTCAATAATGAGCAACTGCAAATAGTGGAGGAAGCCAAAAGCCTTGGCATTACGTTCGATTCTCAGCTGAACTATCTGAAACACCTCAACAATGTCTCTGCTCACTGCAAAAGCCTCTTGTTTGCTGTCTCTCGGGTCAAGGAGTGTCTTCCTCGCCCACTGTTGGTTCGAGTGATTGAATCAACAGTGATCTCTTGGCTTCTGTATGGATCAGCTGTGATTCAAGGGGCACCCCTTCTTACATCGAGTCTTCACTGCAGCATGTGCAGAATTTCGCTGCCAAACTGATAGCTGGATTACGCAAACATGATCATGCCACACTTGTGCGAAAAGAACTGCAATGGCCAAATATTCCAACTCTGCTAAAAATGGCCACCCAGATTCTCGCATATCAATTGCACCTCAGTGAGGAACCGGTGTGCTTAGCGGATGCCGTGGCACTGACAACGCAACGCCGATCTCAGCGTCAGCATCGAGTGTCCCAGTTCTTTGTGCCCTTCATCTCCACGTCCTCAGCCAAAAGGGCTTTCTCCTTCCGAGGCCCCTCTCTGCTAAACGGTGCATTCGAACAGCAAGATGTCGAACCGGGCACTGTCACTCTCAAAAAATTCAAAGCGCTGCTGAAATCTTATTATATCTCTACAATTTAATCTGTTGTTTTTGAAAAGCGCTGTTTTTTGTCGACACTGTGATAACCATTAATATATTTTGCTGCTGTGGATCATGATATTTATCATGCTATAAGCTACATATGCTTGATTATACTGCAGAAAATAAATCTGAATCTGAATCTGAATCTGAATCGCTGCTTGGTTTCTGCAATCGCAATCGATTTTTAGTCCGGCGGTGTGGTGTGTTTTAGTTCTCGCAGCCCGGCAATTTCTCGTGGCTGCTGCGTTTTACGTAGTTCTTGTAGGCTGGGAATTTGTTCATACCACAATGTTCAATTTGCACCGCCATACATTACATATGTCTGATCAAAGTCAATAATTTATTTATTTATTTATTTTGTCGCCCAAGCAAGACAACATGTTAGTACAATGTAAAATAAACAGCGCAGAAAGAGTGTTAGTGGGCAACAGGTGCACAATGTCTAAAAAGAACGGTGCACCTTTTACTGGAACAGGAGGAAGCCCGAAAGATCCATTTTCTTTAGTTTCTCTGTGAAAATCGTCAAATTTCTAGATTCTACAATATCGTTGGGTAAGGAATTCCAGATGTACATGATCCTTATCGAGAAAAAATGTTTTCGACAGTCCAAATTTTTTCCCAAAGAAGGAAGAGACAGTTTCTGAGAGTGGCCCCGTGTAGAGCAAAGGAGAGGTCTTTGGAAAAAGTCGTCAAAGGACAGATCGATCAAGCCATAAACTATTTTGTAAACGAATTGCAAATCAACCACGAGCCGGCGGTACTCGAGTGTTTCAAGGGTTAGCGCCTTAAGGCGTTCAAAGTAAGCGCCTTGCAGGTGTGCAAAGCCAGAGAGCCGCAGTGTAAAAACTCGTTGAACACCTTCAACCACTAATATATCTTTCTTTTTGTATGGGTTCCATACAGCAGTAGCATATTCTAATTTAGGCCTGACATACGTCTTAAAAAGCTCAGTAAGAAATTTGGGGTTACGGTATGAAAAAGCTTTATGAATCAAATGAGCTCGTTTGGACGCATCGCTGGCGGTTTTAACACAATGCTTAGAAAAGGATAAGCTGTTATGGTGATCAAGTCCCACAAGAACACCTAAATCCATAATCTCTGAGACCGAGTTAATTTGTGAACCATTAATTTCGTATTCATGCTTTGGGTTTGTATTACAGTGGGAAAATATCGAAATTTTTAAAACATATTAATATAACTATACATATATGTTTTTCTCCAATGAAACATATAAATAACAGATATAGTTATATGTTTCTGAAAATTGAATATGCACATATTTTTAAACATAAAACATATTCGTGTAGAAGTCGCTTATTCACTTATATTTTGTCTTAATTTTCGATAATTCAAACTTGAGATTCTGAATTTCCTGTTTAAAACGGTTTGGAACAATTTAGATAACATACTCAGATTCAACAAGCTTAAAAGATAGCCAGATTTTGCAAAGTTTACTGTCAAGCAGCAACCAAAAGTTTTGAAATCATGAATTCCTATAGCAAAAATATGTATATGTTTCCAGAAACATATTGGCCTCAAAACATATAAATACAAAACATATTTGACATGCAAACATATTGAGAAACATAAACATATATGTTTTCCCAAAAACAAACATATTTATGTTTCAAAACATATACATAAAACATATATGTTTCCCACAGTAGTTTGTATTCCCTAAATGAAGCATGGAGCATTTGTGCAATGCAAGTTTAAGTTTGACCGAATTACACCAGGTGAAGATAGCTTCAATGGTACGTTGAAACTGAGACAAATCCGTTTGGTCTTTGGCAAACCTAGATATATCTTACAATCATCAGCAAACATTTTGATTTGAACCATACATGTAACAGGTCATCCGCCGATGGGGGGAGGGGGGGTTGGGGGGGGGTCTGGCGCCGGCCGGGGGGGGGGGTCTGAGCCAAAATTTTGGGGGAGGGGGGTGGGCACTAAAAAACGCTCAAAAATCGAAAAAATCGCAATTTTTTGGCTAAAAATTGCCAAAAATCGCTAATTTGGGCTGAAATACAGCTAAAAAGTGCTGTTTTGCAGGCGATTTTGGCAATTTTTGTGTGTGAAATTGTAAAAAATTGCAAAAATTTGCTCGAAAATTTACTTGCCAGAAAAATCGGAGGGGGGGGGGGTCGGTGAAATCGTCTCGGGGGGGGGGGGGGGGGGCCCAAACCGGGGGGTCTGGCCTTTTTCGGGTGGGGGCAGACCCCCCCAGACCCCCCCTGTTACATGTATGATTTGAACGTTGAATTCAGCTATAGCTTGAGGCAAATCATTTATATAAATTAGAAAGAGTAGAGGACCAATACATGATCCCTGAGGGACCGCAGAAGTGACATCTACCACGGATGACACAGTATGTTCAATTATTATTACTTGTTGTTTTCTCTGACTAAGAAACCCTCTAATCCAGTTTAGCAAGTTCCAACAAATACCATACGCCCGGAGCGTAGCTAACATTAATCTGTGAATACAGGAATCGAAAGCCTTCGCAATATCCATATAAAATACCTATAAAATAATGTATTCCAGCTACTGTTTTAATTTAAATCACAAGCCATCTCATCAAAACAGTGTCCACTACCACTACTAATACAGACAACCACAGTTGCCTACTGTTATTTTACTAGTGGATTTTTATTTACTATCTACTAAACTACAAATTCAGCTATTTTGTTTAGTTTGCATTTTTATTTTACAACCAAGCAGCTGCGTTTTTCCTAATTTTGTTTTACTAATAGGTTGTTTTACTAATTTTACTGCTATTTTACTAGTCATTAGGGGCAATCTAGCGTCAATATCTTATGAATAATTAATATTCATGCTAAATAGTTGCTAAATTTGATCATGATTCAAGGTTCTCAAGAAGTTTAGAGACAAAAGTGTGTGAAATTCGACTCACAAAACTGGGCCCACACATCTCTTATTGCAAAATTGATCAAGAATTAGGAGGGAATTCATCAAAAACTGGTAAACTTGTAGCAAAATTTTCATTTTACTATTGACCATAGGTCTGGCCAACGGTTTTGAAAAATGCATACTACAACAGCAATATGAATAATTCAGATGCATTTTGCGAGAAAGTCAGCTTTGAAGGGGTAAGCAGGCAAGCGTTGAAGTTCTGATGCTCAAGAACCGTGAAAAGTTGACCCTGATACCATAATCCCATTTTTTCCAAGATTAGGTCATTTCATTTTTTTCTCTGGTAGTGTGGTACTTTTAGCCCTCCACTGTGGTTATAAATATGTTTTATAGTATTCCAAATCGAGTCCAAGCCCTTCTGAAGAAATTCGGGTACTGTAGTGTGTCGTTCTGGTACGAAAATAACCTTTTGCAAATTTACCTTGTATAGCCATCATTGCTGGATTATTGTATTTTGAGGTCCCAACATGAAAATTGTTGTTATTTTGCGATTTGGGTTGGGAGTTTCTGTTGCAAAGAAGCTAAGAACTAAAGCACTAAAGGTTTTCGGAATCAGCGATGTCATTCAGGACACAGCGAATGTTACTGGATTACTATTTATGGAGGTCCTGGAATGAATGTACAATTCATTAGTTTCATTTCCTACTTCATTCACCTTTAACTGCAACAGGAACACCTAAATCGCGAAAAATATCAATTTTCTTGTAGGGACATCAAAATACACTAAACCAGCGATGATGGTTATGTCACAAATAGATTCCCTAATTCCCTATTCCCTATTTATATACAGGGTGTGCCAAAAAAAACAACCCAGCACCAGCAGATTTTTCGCTGTAGCAACCGCAAATCTCAACCGATTTGAATAAATCCTTTTTTAAGTGAAAGATAAGTAAATTCTTAAAAGATTGCTGAAATTTTCATTAATGTACTCAGCTTAGTTCCTGAGATATTGGCTCTCAAAATCAAAACGGTGATTTTGGGAACAAGAGCGATTTTCTATTATTCCACTGCACTTCGTAATAAATCGGATTCCTGCTACTGCTAAGGGCTCTTGGAGGCTTTACAGGTGACACAGAAACTCGGTTTACTTCAACACTAAAGTATCATTAGCCTACTGTTATTTTACTAGTGGATTTTTATTTTACTATTTACTAAATTTACTACAGATTCAGCTCTTCAATTTAATTTTTATTTTTGTTTTACTACCAATCAGCTCCGATTTTACTAATTTTTGTTTTACTAATAACTTGATTAACTTTACTACTATTTCACTACGATTTTACTAGTCATTAGGGGCATACATGTAACAGGTCATCCGCCGATGGGGGAGGGGGGGTTGGGGGGTCTGGCGCCGGCCGGGGGGTCTGAGCCAAAATTTTGCGGGAGGGGGGTGGGCACTAAAAAACGCTCAAAAATCGAGAAAAATCGCAATTTTTGGCCTAAAAATCGCCAAAAATCGCTAATTTGGGCTGAAATACAGCTAAAAAGTGCTGTTTTGCAGGCGATTTTGGCAATTTTTGTGTGTGAAAGTGTAAAAAATTGCAAACATTTGCTCGAAAATTTACTTGCCAGAAAAATCGGAGGGGGGGGGTCGGTGAAATCGTCTCGGGGGGGGGGGGGGGTCCCCATCTGGGGGGGGGTCTGGCCTAAGTCGGGTGGGGGGGGCAGACCCCCAGACCCCCACCTGTTACATGTATGATAAGGGGCAATTTTGCAGCAATGCTGCCAACATCTTATGAATAATTAAGAGCCATTTTATATAAGAGCGGTACGGTTTTCTTCAGGAGGGCGGCGGACGGCCAAATCTGACCTCCACTTTTTATTGGCTCATTTGAAAGTCTTATACATGGAATGTTTAAAACCGAAGCATTTCCTGGATTTACCCACTACTGGGCTAGAAAAGTGGGAAAACGCCTGGGGCACGATTTTCGGGCGTTTACGGAAATGGTCATTTCTCTTGAACCACTAGGCCTAGAGAGCCCAAACTTTAAACAATTGTAGAGGAAGTGTTGTGCTACCATAACTGTTGTTTGTAGCCGCCTAGCCTTCTCCATACTCTAGAATCGACGCTCAAAACTGGAGGTGCTCAAATCAGTTTTTCGGCTACTGTCGCTACAAGACACGAAAGTTTTCAATTTCCTTTTGCACACTATTTGGACTAACCATTGGCTATTTATCGCACACAAATTTTTTTTTGGCAAAAGTGGCATATTGCCAAAAAATGAAATTTTCGTTTTTTGTAGAATATCTGGTATTTTACTGTTTTTTGGCACACTCTAGTTGTTCTAGCCTATTTTTTCGCTGGAAAAATCGATTCCGCATGCCAAAATTAGGTATAGACAATGTTTTGCTTGTAATTGGAAAAAATTCTATTTTTTGGTTTTTACTGCAAAATTTGACAGTTTCGATTTTCTGCCTAATATAGTTGTTCTAGACTATTTTGTAGGGCAGAAATCGATTCTGCATGTCAAAATTACTTAGAGCCAATGATTTTGTTGTAATTTTGTTATCAGTTTATAATAAATAGATTTGACGCTCCTGTTTACATACTCGAATTTCGGGAGCTGAAACCCAGACTACTATGTTTGCAGTGGTGTATCCAGGATTTCGGAAAGGGGCGGGGGGGGCAAAATTTTGAAAGTGATCTGGTTGGGCTTAAGCCCGACAAAGGCAAGAAAAAATTGAAAATTTAGCCTTCAAAAAGCGATTAAAAGGCATGCATTTCATATTACACACGTTACCCCATACTACACGTATTTTAAGCTTGGAATGTCTTTTAAACGCGTTTTTGAAGGCAAATTTTGCTAAATTTTCTTACCCTGGTTGGGCACATACATGGGCCGGGGGGTGTGGGGTATACCCCTCCCCCTCGCCGACCAATAGCCCCTCGGCCGGCAATATCCTCCTCCCGGAGGGAGAAAATGTTCGCTAATTTTTAAGGCAAAATTGGCCTTTTTTTCGCGACCCCCCGCGGTCTCCAAAACCCCCTCTGGATTTTTATGATTTTTATGATTATTTTATAAAATACCAGATATTCTACAAAAAACGAAAATTTCATTTTTTGGCAATATGCCAATTTTGCCAAAAAAAATTTTGTGTGCGATAAATAGCCAATGGGTAGTCCAAATAGTGTGCAAAAGGAAATTGAAAACTTTTGTGTCTTGTAGCGACAGTAGCCGAAAAACTGATTTGAGCACCTCCAGTTTGGAGCGTCGATTCTAGATTATGGAGAAGGCTAGGCGGCTACAAACAACAGTTATGGTAGCACAACACTTCCTCTAAAAATGTTTAAAGTTTGGGCTCTCTAGGCAAAGTGGTTCAAGAGAAATGACCATTTCCGTAAACGCCCAAAAATCGTGCCCTGGGCGTTTTCCCACTTTTCTAGCCCAGTAGTGGGTAATTCTGGGAAATACTTCGGTTTTAAACAATCCATGTATAGGACTTTCAAATGAGCCAATAAAAAATGGGGGTCAGATTTGGCCGTCCGCCGCCCATCGTACCGCTCTTATATAAAATGGCTCTTAATGTTGGTGCTAAATAGCTGCTAAATTTGATCATGATACGAGGTTCCCAAGAACTTTAGAGACAAAAAAGTGTGAAATTCGACTGACAAAAGTGCGCTCACACATCTTTTATTGCAAAATTGACCAAGAATTTGACTGGAATTCACCAAAAACTAGTAAAATAGTAGTAAAAATTTATTTTTACTATTGACCGTCTTTGTTAATTTAATTTTATTTTTACTTTACTATTGGCTCTTAATTATACTTTTTACTATTATTTTACTACTAGTAAAATACAACTAAAGTCTGTTCAAAAATCTTTGGCGCTGGGTACATCCAGCAGTGTGCCGAATTTATGCGTGGTGTGAAGCCCATACATGTATATATGGAAATGTTCCTCTCAACAACGAGACTACTATACTGTTCTCGAAATTTGCATATTGAACTTTAGTTAGAAGCAAGAAGCCTGACAAAAAAATCGACTTTTTTGGCAAAGCCCCAATTTTTGTGCGGATACCAGATTCGCATTCCCCAACCTTCAGGCATCTCGAAAATACTACCATATATGGATCTACGATCAACCCTACCAAAGTTACACTCGATTTTCTAACGCTGACAAGCGGTCAAAATTTTGTTCTCCCATAGTTAAGCACAATAATTCATTAAAGATCGAACACATGGGGGTTTTTTCCTTCCAACCAATTTCAGCTTTACGTTTCTATATTATTTCGGACATGCTGAATCCAGCGGTCACACTGGTTTTGCTCTCTGACTTCGATTTTTGCTAGAAATTTGACCTCGAAGTTAGGGTGTCCACCTGAATTTCAGAAAGGCATAGCCCAACGTATCTTGTGTGGCCCTGGTCGAAACCTCATACATGTATATATGGATCTGTTCTGCTCATCAACGAGATTACTATACTGTTCTCTAAATTTGCATATTGTGCTTTGCTGAGAAGAAAGGGGCCTGACAAAAAAAATCGACTTTTTTGGCAAAGCGCCAATTTTTGTGCCGATACCAGATTCGCATTCCCCAACCTTCAGGCATCTCGAAAATACTACCATATATGGGTCTACGATCAACCCTACCAAGGTTACACTCAATTTTCTAACGCTGACAAGCGGTCGAAATTTTGCTCTCCCATAGTTAAGCACAAAAATTCATTCAAGATCGAACACATTGGGGTTTTTTCCTCCAACCAATTTCAGCTTCACGGTTCTATATTATTTCGGACATGCTGAATCCAGCGGTCACACTGGTTTTGCTCTACGACTTTGATTTTTGCTAGAAATTTGACCTCGAAGGTAAGGTGTCCTCCTGAATTTCAGAAAGTGTTGTTGTCTTGTTGGCACTAGAAAATCGACTGTAGCTCTGGTCGAGTTGATCGTAGGCCCATATATAGTAGTATTTTCGAGATGCCTTAAGGTTGAGGAATCCGAATCTGGTATCGGCACAAAAATTGGCGCTTTGCCAAAAAAGTCGATTTTTTTGTCAGGCCCCTTTCTTCTAAGCAAAGTATAATATGCAAATTTCGAGAACAGTAATATAATATGCAAATTTCGAGAACAGTATTATGGGAACAGTATAATATGCAAATTTCGATTTCTAGCAAAAATCGAAGTCGGAGAGCAAAACCAGTGTGACCGCTGGATTCAGCATGTCCGAAATAATATAGAAACGTGAAGCTGAAATTGGTTGGAAGGAAAAAACCCCCATGTGTTCGATCTTGAATGAATTTTTGTGCTTAACTATGGGAGAGCAAAATTTTGACCACTTGTCGGCATTAGAAACTCGAGTGTAACTTTGGTACGGTTGATCGTAGATCCATATATGGTAGTATTTTCGAGATGCCTGAAGGTTGGGGAATGCGAATCTGGTATCGGTACAAAAGTTGGCGCTTTGCCAAAAAAGTCGATTTTTTTGTCAGGCTTCTTGCTTCTAACTAAAGTTCAATATGCAAATTTCGAGAACAGTATAGTAGTCTCGTTGATGAGAGGAACAGATCCATATATACATGTATGGGGTTCACACCACGCATAAATTCGGGACACTGCCGGATGTACCCAGCGCCAAAGATTTTTGAACAGACTTTAGTATTACTAATTTTTGTTTTACTATATTATAGTAAAATAACAGTACATTAGCCCCAGCAGTATGAATCTGCTTTATTTTGAAATGCAACGGAATCGCTCTTGTTCTCTGCCAAATCCTGTTTCGACTTAGAAGGCAAATATCTCAAGAACTAAACTGTGAATCTCAATAAAAATTGCACCGATCTTTGAAGAATTTTATCAGTCTTTCATTAAAAAAGGATTCAATCAAATCGGTTCAGATTCATGGTTGCAAAAGTAAAAAATCTGCTGGGTTGTTCTTAATCATTCTTGTTCATTGCCAAAATCTCTGTTTTGACTTTGAGGACAAATATCTTAGTAACTAAGCAGGCTATCTTAATTAAACTGTACATCAATCTTTCAAGAATTTATTTATCTTTCATTTAATAAAGGATTCATTCAAATCGGTTAAGATTTGCGGTTGCTACAGCAAAGACTCTGCTGGGTTGTATTTTTTGGCACACCCTGTAAATAGACTATTTTCTGAAATGTACTTTAGTAAAATAGTAATAAAATTTTCATTTTACTATTGACAGTCTTTGTTAATATTCTTGTTGCATTTTTACTTTACTTTTGGCTCTTAACTTTACTTTTTACTATTATTTTGCTGCTAGTTAAGTATACCTGTAGTATTACTAATTTTTGTTTCACTATACGTACTGTACTATAGTAAAATAGCAGTACAGTACTGTTGTCGGCTCAATATGCCACTTGCCCTTGCACTCCTGTCAGTCTTCGTTCTCTTACTAGGTAACTGTGCAACAGTTACACACATACATGTAACAGCTCCGGGGCGACCTGGGCTGGGGAGGAGGGTAGGGGGTTTCCTCAGGTGGAGGGTCGTAGGGGGTTCGCCCAGAGGGGGGTCCCAAATTTCAAAAAGCTCCAAAACGTCTGGAAAAGCGTTTTTAGCATGCATTTTCCATTAAGGACGCTAAAAATCACTATTTTAAGCTGCAAAATAGCGTTTTAGAGCTAAAAACATGCAAAAAGTGACAAAAAGGGCTTAAAAAAACACCGATTTCTCTTAAATATCAGCAGTGGAAATTCGGTTTCCAACGGCTTTCCAAGCGAATTTAAGGCTAAAAATTAGTTATTTCGGAGCTAGTTTGTTAGTACTGGAGCCACTACTAGTACTTGTATTTTTGAGTCGGGGGGGGGGGGGGGCGTTAACCTGTATCGGGTAGGGGTGAGGAGGGTTTGGCCTTTTCAGCTTGAGGGGTTACCCCCTCACCCCCTTAGTACAGTGGGAAAATATCGAAATATTTAAAACACATATATTAATGTAACTATGCATATGTTTTCCAGCAAAGAAACATATTAATTCAAACAAGAAATTCAAATTCATTCATTAACAAGAAATTCAAATATGTGCATATTTTAAAACATAAAACATATTTCTATTTTCAAAGCTTAAGAGTCAGTGCGCGAGAGAATCGACCCTTGTTCTTCACAGCTATGTGCAAGTCGAAAAATCGAACTTGGCCCTGGGACCTCCGGTTTGGGGAAGTTGTACCTAACGATGACTTGTGCTAAACCTGAAGAGCACAGCCCTCTAGATGCCCTGGTCCGGCAGAGCCAGCCCTCGGAAGCAGGGTGGGCAACCATCAAAATCGGACTGTCAATAGGTCATGTTTGACTGAGTGTCACTTGCGATCCAAAGCAGCTAGAACGTTGTGCTTGGTGCCAAACGAATCGTCATGACATGGGCTTTCGTTTGCCGCATAAGTAGTACTGTTTCGCTGTTTCGTTCTCTAACCACGACATCGAATGTGAAAAAATTCGCAAAAAAATTTCATGGTGAAGTTCACTAAATTAGATTTTTCTCGAAAATAAAAAAGTTACCCTCGGAATTTTTTTATATTTTATAGCCCTGTGAATTGCGCTTCTAACGGTGTATAGAAAGTGGCAAAAACGCATGCCTCTGCATATCAAATTTCCACTCAAAGTTCAAAGATAACCAAAAATTCGCTTATTTACCACTATTTTAGAATGCATCCCATGCCTATGTATGTATGTATGTATGTATGTATGTATGTATGTATGTATGCATGTATGTATGTATGTATGTATGTATGTATGTATGTATGTATGTATGTATGTATGTATGTATGTATGTATGTATGTATGTATGTATGTATGTATGTATGTATGTATGTATGTATGTATGTATGTATGTATGTATGTATGTATGTATGTATGTATAATTATGCTTAGTAGGAAGTTGATTCATTAGAAACTGATAATGAATTTCATAGTGAGAAATGACCAAACTAAGCTACATCAATGGTGTATCCAGGATTTTGCTAAAGGGGGGTTGTAAATTTTTGAAGTTGCCTGGTTGGGCCCCTGCCCAACAAGGGCGAGAAAATTTTGAGAAATTAGCCTTCTAAAATGGCTTTTAAAAGATATGCTGATCATAAAATAGACAGTTTTAGATCATGGTTAGACAGTTTGAGTACATAATTCCTTCATTTCTCTGATTTTTAGTCAATTTTCCTTCCTACCTCCGCCGCAAAGGTGGGTGTACCCACCCTACACCCCTTGGATACACCACTGAACTATGTATCAGTCAAGGATCACTTATCAGATCACCCATTTCTGTTGCGCCACAATTCGTCTTCAACATTGACATGGTTGTGATCATTTATGTAAGCATCACGGCGGATGTAAATGTACTCATCAGTATCTTGGGGCTGTTCAATGTCAAGTTGCTCATCTTCATTTTCAGGAACTAATAGATAACACATGACAATGAAGAAAATTTGCTGCATCCCTATTACTCTGAGTATGCTGTCGCTTTTGTGCAGGTCCTCTTGGCCTGGTAGCCGTGCCATCACTGCATGCTTTGCGTGAAAAGTAGGACATAATTTGTTGCTACATAAGGTACTCGTTTGGCTGGAATCGAAGTGAAGCTGCAACATATGTACATGAATGTAATAATTAGGATTAGGTTCCAGTTCATGTGCTAACCACTAGAATCCCAAACATTTCCAAGAAGGGCGCCTTGACCAGTGCGACAACTGCACGTATGCCAAATGATGTTTGTTCTTTTGCCACAGTTACCATAGTTATCTAGGTTCTATAATGAGCTTTGCTTCAGATCGTTCATGTGACTGTAAAGTTTTTCTCATCTATGGATGCCTTGTTTCTGCAATATGCAGTAATCAAAACGCCAAATCTCACTTATTCATTCACAGTGAACCAAGGGGCTGTGCAAAAATGACGTCATCGGTTAGGGGGGAGGGGGGGGTTTGCCAAATGATGACAACCGATGACAAGGGGGGGAGGGGGGGTTCGGCCAAAGATGACGTCACTTTTGCCTCATAGGGAAATTTTGAGAAATTAGCCTTCAAAAACGCATTTGAAAGGCATTCTTAGGTTAAAATTAATAGTTTTAGTAGTATGAGGAGGCCTGGTTGGATTCTGACCAACAAGTGCGAGAAAATTTTGAAAAATTAACTTCAAAAAACGCATTTAAAACGTATTCTGGTCCTCATTAGAGCCCTGCATAGGCGCTCGGTAGAGAATTTTGGCTTGGTTGTTCCGGTTGGAGCCTGCCTGGGATGGATAGGGTTACTTTTTAAAATCTAGGTTGTACTTTTAGCCAAAACAAGCTTTTCTTTAAATCACTTCTATGTTTAGATTTGTTGCGTCATTAGAAATGTTTCTTTTGTATGTACTGTACGTAATACTCGCACAAGTGATTTTGCAAGATATTTCGGCGATTTTACCTCACCCAGAACGGGTCGGGCCGTCCGGCGCCAAATTTCAACCGGGCGGAGTCGAAATTTGATATTCCAGGCCAGGCTGTGAAAAGAGGCACCCCGTGCAGGGCTCTAATTTTGACACCTTTTGTAATGAATTTTTTCGTTTTCCCTTATTTTTGACACGTCTTTTTCTTAGTTCCTTCACCAGAAAGGATAATAACCGCGTCGTCCTTGGCTTTTTCACTGAATTGTGATAAATTAGTAGATTTTCGAATTTTTTACTTTGATTTTCTTAAAAATAACCGGAAATCTTCTTATAACAAACTGTTTCTAAATACGGGAAAATTTTATCTCTCCCGAAACGGGCCAGGCCGTCCGGCGGCAAAATATCATTTGGGCGGACTCGAAATTTGATATTCCAGGCCAGGCCGTGAAAAAAGGCACCATGCACAGGAGGGCTCTATTTAGATACCTTTAGTAAAGTTTTTCTTATTTTTAACAGGTTTTTTCTTTCTACTTGCACCAAAAAAGGTGTACGTACACTTACCTTACTCGGATACCTTACTGTTTTCAATGCATGTAGTTCATATTAACTGTGTCGATGGCTTTTTCACTGAATTGTGATAAATTAGCAGATTTTCGAATTTTTTTCTATGATTTTCTTAAAAATAACGGGAAGTCTTCTTAAAACAAACTGTTTCTAAATACGGGAAAATCTAGAGGAATTTAGAAGAATAACTAGTAGAAGAATCTAAGAACTACTGTCCCAAAATTTGCTCATTTTAATGCAGAAATTTTTGCAAATTCGGGGGGGGGGGGTTGGAAAAAAGTGACGTCATTTTTTCGATTTTAGAGGGGGGGTTTGGAAAATGATGACAACCGATGACAAGGGGGGAGGGGGGGGGTCGAAAAATGGCCAAAAATCGATGACGTCATTTTTGCACGGCCCCCAATGGTTTTGGAAGTCACCAGTTCAAGTTCCTCAGCTACAGCCTATGTTTATTTACAATAACATGTCGGATTATACTGCCAGGGCAAAGATCAGATCAAAATGTAAGTTCTATGCAATGTGCACATACAGATTATATACAAATCAATCATTTCTACACAGGTCAACATATCGTTTCAATACTGACTGGGTCAGCTCATTGGGCTGGAGTATCATTTTGGCAGCGTAAAGCATACATTACTCTAGAAGGCACAGAAGGAAGAGGAAATGTTCTGAGTCTGAGGAAGGCTGTCGCCAGACTGCTGTACTATATTTTGCCATCATCAAACCACACCGTTACACTTGATGACTTTGACATTGGACAAATCAGAAAGTTACAGATATTCGTAACCAACAATCTGATGATTATGAAGACTGGGATGCATGGTATGCTATCACTACCAAAAACTGCTTTGGTTTTCAATCATAGTTCATTACCCTAAATCATTCTAGGTTTATTGAGGCAATCTATCAGACCACAATTTGCAAGAACAGCCACATCTACTATTATTACTACGATGTGAGATCTGCTTTAACCTGGAATACTTGGTTTAACGTTATCGAGCCATTGTGAAATGTCTGACCAGTGTGAGTGCCAATGTGTGCCTTCAGTACATTGATGGTTTCAAAAATATATGTATAACTTTATGATGATAGACAGCAAGTTTGAAATACATACATACATACATACATACATACATACATACATACATACATACATACATACATACATACATACATACATACATACATACATACATACATACATACATACATACATACATACATACATACATACATACATACATACATACATACATACATACATACATACATACATACATACATACATACATACATAGGCATGGGATACATGCTTAAATAGTGGCAAATAAGCGAATTTTTGGTTATCTTTGAACTTTGAGTGGAAATTTGATATGCAGAGGCATGCGTTTTTGCCACTTTCTATACACCGTTAGAAGCGCAATTCACAGGGCTATAAAATATAAAAAAATCCCGAGGGTAACTTTTTTTATTTTCGAGAAAAATCTAATTTAGTGAACTTCACCATGAAATTTTTTTGCGGATTTTTTCACATTCGATGTCGTGGTTAGAGAACGAAACAGCGAAACAGTGCTACTTATGCGGCAAACGAAAGCCCATGTCATGACGATTCCTTTGGCACCAAGCACAACGTTCTAGCTGCTTTGGATCGCAAGTGACACTCAGTCAAACATGACCTATTAACAGTCCGATTTTGATGGTTGCACACCCTGCTTCCGAGGGCTGGCTCTGCCGGACCAGGGCACCTAGAGGGCTGTGCTCTTCAGGTTTAGCACAAGTCATCGTTAGGTACAACTTCCCCAAACCGGAGACCCCAGGACTAAGTTTTCACGATGGCCGATTTTTTGACTTGCACATAGCAGGGTCGATTCTCTCGCGAACTGACTCTTAATTTTGAATGTTGTAGCTGAAAAACTAGGCAATCTGGAGCTCGAGAAACAATAAAATCAAGCGAATTTTCAGTAATCAAAAAAGAAATCGCGATTACACTTTGTCACATCGGCATCAATACGGTAGCGCCGACCGTCTTGAGCACTTCCTACCAGGGTTGTATATTTTTCCGAAAAAACCTCGGCCTGTTTTTTTCCAGTTTTTTTCCGGTTTTTTTCCGGTTTTTTTCCTAAATCGCGGAAAAAAACTCCAGCTCAAGTTCTCGATATCCTAGCCTGGTTTTATGATTCTAACGCTTTCTAGCGCCTTCCTCAGTCTTGTTAGACCAGAAATACACGTGTTACATTGATATAAATCACGAAACAGGCATGAAACAGTGCCCGACAGGTTCCATAAATAACGCTATATGCAAATTTTCTTACAGCAGTGTGCATTTTTGTTTTTTCATGCCAAATTTGGTCTTTTTTGTTGTTTTTCTAACAGTTTTGAGTCAGTATGGCCTATTATACTACTGTTATTTTAATATATTAATATTAAAATAAAACTATTATTAATAGTGCCATTTTAATAGTATTAAATCTATATTAATATTAAAATAGAGGGCCTACTATTATATTAAATTAAATTAAAAATACAAAGAGGGGCTGAATATTAAAATTTATTTTTAATAGTATTTTAATAGCATTTTAATAGTTTGACCTTGTTTGACAATGAAGGAGTTACCTACAATACTAGAATTTAAAACAGAATTTCACCTCAGAAAATGATAAAAATTGAAGGTGACAGCCCTCTGAATCTCGAATCTTGGAAACTGTGGAACTTTTCTCAGTAATAGGCATGAATGACAAAAGGACCTTAATCTACTCAATAACATGTAACAGTCTTTTCCTATCAAAAATGTCTCTATAACTATACATCAATATTTTCTTTCAAATTTTAATGCCTAGGTACTGTTCGAATGCAATTTCGAATATCTTAACAGGTCATCTGCGGAAGGGGGACAGGGTTGGTGCGCCGGCCGGGGGGTCTGAGCCCAAATTTTGGGAGGGGGTTGGGCACTAAAAAACGCTCAAAAATCGCAATTTTTCGGCTAAAATCGTCAAGAATCGCAAATTTGGGCTGAAATACAGCTAAAAAGTACTGTTTTACAGGCGATTTTGGCAATTTTTCTTTTTGAAATTGCAGAAAATCGCAAAAATTTGCTCAAAAAATTACTTGCCAGAATAATCGGAATGGGGGCCGGAAAAGTCGTCTCGAGGGAGGGGTCCCCATCCGGGGGGTCTGGCCTAACCTGTATGTATGCTTAAAACCATGTTCAGACAAAGTCATTTTAAAAAGAATGTTCATGAATTTACAGAGAAAAATGCTTCTAAGTTGGATCTCTGATTAAATTTTCAACTTACACTAGCAATTTCAAGCAAAAGATGTTGTTTCACCAATTCGCTAAAGTGTGTCCAAAACTTTTTAAGTTCATTTTAGAATCTACTATTAAAATGCTATTAAAATACTATTAAAATTGTTATTTAATAGTATTAATATTAAATCTAAATTAAAACTAACGGGGGACTATTATATTAATATTAAATTAAAATTAAAATCGGCTAGTTCTATTATATTAATATTAAATTAAAATAAAATTTCACTATTAAAATAACAGTATATTATACATAGCAAAAGTCCATTTTTTAAACGAAAAATGACGTAAATTAGCTATTTTTAGCTTGAGTTTTTTTCCGCGATTTATGTTTTTTTCCGACCCTTAGGAAAAAAACCGGTTTTTTTTTCGGAAAAAAACAGTTTTTTTCCGGTGTTTTTTTCCCACCTCACATCCCTGCTTCCTACCAAGGAGAACACAGGTTCAACACTACAGAAGCCGCAGAAACAGCTATAATGTAATACGTTTTTGCGCAAAGTCTGTATTGCATCTGCACTATAAAATAGATACTGCATGAGAGTCGAATATGTACTACTTTGAAAGGCACACGGAAGTGGGCCTAGAGTAAAAATGAAAAGAAAGGAAAGTTAAAAACGTAAACCGTAAATTATATATGCAGTACACCATTTCAATAACACTGCGTACTTCAAAAACATGTTTTATGTTTGCTTGAAACATATTGACAGCTCCACGAAAAGTATGTACTTATGCCACATACAGTAGTAAAGTATAAGGGACGCTTACTGCTATAATATGTTTATGTTTTCGAAAACATATTGACCCCATAAACATATACATAAAAACATATTTGAAACTGTAAACGTATTTGGATGCTTATACAGTACATATACAGTATAGATAAAAAAATGTCCCATCGCTTTTTCGGCCTGCACTCAAACCTTCCGCTCTCAGTCACTTCTTTACCGATCTGGCTCAAATTTTCAGCAAAAATTAACAACATGGTTGGCTAAATATTCTGCAAGTTTAGTGCCAAAATTCCGACTCATACTGGTTTTATGACTGGAAAACTAGGAATGAGGGTGGTCCACGCAAATTTATTTTTTTCGGTAATACAAGGAGTACATGCCTGAAACTTGCAGGAATGATTGGTGTTGCTATTGGGCATAACATACATACTAAGCGGGTAGCCCTGTAGCTCAAAGGACACTAAAATTGGGGAATTTCAAATACATGACTAAATATGACTTTTCTTCGTAAAACCGGCAAAATGACGATTCTAAAGATTTTCGATTTTCAAAAAACGCGGCAGGGATGGTTTCTATGGTGTGGAACAGAGTTTAAATGTCAGGTTCATTTATTTGTCAAACTTCCTGCTACAATCTGTGTTGATTAACAAGAGATTCAGTGCTTTGATTCTGGAAGGTGCGGATTTCTTAACTATGGGATTTTCACTCATGTTTTTGAAATTCCCCAATTTTAGTGCCCTTTGAGCTACAGGGCTGCCTGCTTAGTATGTTATGCCCAATGGCAATACCAATCATTCCTGCAAGTTTGAGGCCTGTACTCCTTGTATTACCGAAAAAAAATATATTTGCGTGGACCACCCTCATTCCTAGTTTTTGGGTCATAAAACCAGACCAGTATGAGCCGGAATCTTGGCACTAAACTTGCAGAATATTTAGCCAACCATGTTGTTAATTTTTGCTGAGAATTTGAGCCATACATGTAACAGGTCATCCGCGATGGGGGGAGGGGGGTTGGGGGGTCTGGCGCCGGCCGGGGGGGTCTGAGCCAAAATTTCGGGGGAGGGTGGGTGGGCACTAAAAAACGCTCAAAAATCGAGAAAAATCGCAATTTTTGGCCTAAAAATCGCCAAAAATCGCTAATTTGGGCTGAAATACAGCTAAAAAGTGCTGTTTTGCAGGCGATTTTGGCAATTTTTGTGTGTGAAAGTGTAAAAAATTGCAAAAATTTGCTCGAAAATTTACTTGCCAGAAAAATCGGAGGGGGGGGGGTCGGTGAAATCGTCTCGGGGGGGGGGGGGGTCCCATCCGGGGCGGGTCTGGCCTAAGTCGGGGGGGGGGCCGACCCCCCCAGACCCCACCTGTTACATGTATGATTTGAGCCAAATCGGTAAAGAAGTGACTGAGAACGAAACGTTTGAGTGAAGGCCGAAAAAGCGATGGGACATTTTTTATCTATACTGTATGTTTCCCGAAGGAGAAACGTATTTATCTTATAAAACATTTACTTAAAACATAAATGTTTTCCACAGTGCCCCCTAGTACATGTACAGTATGGTTAGACAGTCAATAAATGTGCATGTTCTTCAGACACTTCATCTGCACTTCGGTGCTACGTTGGTGAATCTGTGAAACCCAAATACCAAAGGGGCTGTATACAAGCTGCCACTTGCTTTGCCGTTTCCCTTGTACGTCAAGGCCACCGTACGTATGTGTTTACTTCTCTGGGTGCTGTAGGCTTGAGCTTAAATGAAAAAAATTAGGCTCCATTTTTGGCTCATTTCCACAACCCAGCTTCTGCTAGATACCGAGCGTGTATAATGATGGGCATTGAAGGTTTTAGGGGCCTACCTCTATGAATGTAATGAGATGTACTACAGTTGCGGCAAATTTATTAAAATTATCGAACAAAATGGAGGTACGGATGTAAAGTGCTATTTGTGTTCTAACGACCTATGTAATGATCATACTCCATAGGTGATTGATTAGTGTGCATGATTCTGCCACTGATGACGCAATAAAAATACTGTTGTCTTGCTTCACGCGATACACTTGAACAGTTGTTGAGCAGAAGTTGTAATGGATCGGGGAGCCCTGCCCCTCTGCAGTGTAAGAATGATGGTCCCAAGCAGTGTTGTGCCTAGCTCAAATTAGTCAAGTAAGTACTGTAGTACTAAGTACTAAGCACTAAGTACTCACTCAGTAAACAACTCTGTAAACTTGGTAAAACCTTGAAAATTCGAAAATATGTAAAATTTGTCTGAATAGTTTACCTGATATAGCTTTTAGCTACTAAAATCCTTTTAAGTGCTGATTGATGAGTTTATGATAATGCAGCTTGATTTTTAAGAATTTTAATCCTGTTTTGTCACCTGTCAAAATACTTGCCCTTGTGTTGGTATTCACTGCGAACTACTGTGGGTCTAGCGAAGCTAATCTTTTATTCAAACTGCGATTACAATTTTAAATCACCAACGATCTGATCAAAACATCGCCCACTTCCACTAATACAGTGCATACAACTGACGTTGCTTCCAGTATGCGTACTGCTCTTGCATCCTTATATTTCTTCTTTCTCCTGGGTAACCGTTTATACATAAAATTTATACTGTAAACCAGTTTTACAGGCACACAGGCAAGGCTGATATGTTATCAGAGTGAAGGTCTGAGGGAACCACATGTAAACCCAACAATGATACAAATCTGTTACCGACAGAACCCACCAGTCAAGCAGTGTCTTGCCGTTTCAGCTCTGATGAACAATCAGCGTATGTGCACATACAGTCAAACCTTCAATTGCAACACACTGCTGCATATTCATTCTACTTATGCAAGTGTTGCACTTGGAGGTGCGCTCTAATGGTATAAAGATAGCATTGGCACCTAGAACAGCGTTGTACAGGGTGTTCCTAGCCACAATAATGCTTGAAAATTCTAGAAATCGTACAAAATATCTTCACCTAAGTAAAACTGTTGTTTTAAGCAACGAACTAAGCTGAAAACTGGCAAGAATATTAGTTTCTTTTGCCACTATATTTCTGTAAAATTTGGTTAAATTACGTTCACTGTGTCCTGCATTACTAACAATCAAACCTCGGGCACTTGGTATAGGTCCGGAGGCGAGGCGCCCGCCCAGGCCGCGCCGTTGTTGCAGGCGTCACGCTAGCTAGACTAGCTTTTTGATGAAGGCACGGCAGCTAAAAAAACAAAAAAACGGAGGAAACGTATAGACACGGTCGACAGAAAGTGGAGAGTATATTCATTCGTTCGTAAAACACAAGTGCAATCTGAGCCAGCAGGCGTCAATCAAATGGCAGGCGCGGAGCCGCGCCAAGAGTGACCA
Source organism: Sabatieria punctata (assembly GCA_030248155.1). Lineage (NCBI taxonomy): Eukaryota > Metazoa > Nematoda > Chromadorea > Araeolaimida > Comesomatidae > Sabatieria > Sabatieria punctata. Next base: position 1,541 of record JASANB010006031.1, on the reverse strand, counting down.
TTGGGCGGGCGCCGCTCACGCTGATTCAATCGATGGATGGTCCCTTAGAAGAAAACGTCTAAAGCTCGAAAATTTTGAACCAAATTTTGTGGCATACTTTATCGATTTTTGCTGATCAAATACACATACACAAAAATACACGTTTTGAGCACTCTTTGTGTATGGTAATGTGTATCGGAATTTTCAGTGTGTATGTGTATGTGTATACCAGGGTTGTATATTTTTCCGAAAAAACCTCGGCCTGTTTTTTTTTTCAGTTTTTTTTCGTTTTTTTTCGGTTTTTTTCCTAAATTGCGGAAAAAACTCCAGCCCAAGTTCTGAGTATCCTAGACTGGTTTTATGATTCCTAACGCTTTCTAGCGCCTTCTTCAGTCTTTTCAGACCAGAAATACACGTGTTACATCGATATAAATCACGAAACAGGCATGAAACAGTCCCTGACAGGCTTCATCAACAAACCCTATATGCAAATTTTCTTACAGCAGTTTGCATTTTTGTTTTATCATGCCAAATTTGGTCTTTTCTGTTGTTTTTCTAACAGTTTTGAGTCAGTCTGGCCTATTATACATCGCAAAAGTCCATTTTTGGTTTGAAAAATGACATAAATTAGCTACTTTTAGCTTGAGTTTTTTCCGCGATTTATGTTTTTTCCGACCCTTAGGAAAAAACCGGTTTTTTCCGAAAAAAACGGAAAAAATCACCGGAAAAAAACACACCTCACATCCCTGGTGTATACACAATGGAAAAAATATGTGTATTTATGTGTACATGTATGTGTATACGCAAACAACAGTAGGACGGCCCTATACGGTTTTTTTGTGAAAGACACAACTATTATAGCGGCGCCGCTATTGGAGCTACTGACGATGCTTTTAACCGTGAAATTTCTATGTCGTTTGTATAGTTATTGCATTCTAGGCATCTATAACTATTCATGCAACATCTACCGCCAGACTTGTGGCGACCTAGCAATCAATCTCTATGATAAGAAGTGGGACCGTGTAAAGTGCAACTTGTGCCATGGTAACATGTGCAATTATGATCCTCCTACCCGTTGGTATTAAAGGAACAATTCTGTTTCTTGAGTTGCTGAAGGATTTGTAGACATGACTCTGAAGACATGTAGTAAATCATTTTACCATTTGGTAGCGCTATTCTTTGGTGAACACGAAGTGGCTTGGATGCTAACTATTTAGTTAATTCTAGCCGGGTACCCAATGCAGCTTTCTCCCTAACACTGCAAACTGTAACATCAATGGTTGTTGAATTCTGCATCCATAGCCATCACGCCCATCATACACAATAAATGGTCACTGAAAGCATATGAGCATTTGGTAGCTAGCACTTTATTTAATTGTCATTGCCAACCGAGATCGGGCAGACATGTATAGTGGGGGGTCGGCGGAATCGGCCGATATGGTGTGCGTTGGACATCCCTATGGCCCCAAAGTAAAACCCTAAAACAGTTCCGCCCAACTCCCTCTGGGTACCCAGCAATGGCCATCCATGGTTCTCTATGATGAAGGCCATTTTCCATAGTA